>CM053604.1:76079368-76094461 GCA_028646535.1 Procyon lotor
CCATAAATAGTGTTACTTGCAACATTTTCAATGATTTCCTGCCTCAGGACAATCAACAGTCGTGTTTCATCAAAAATTTTCTTATATAGGGGCGCCTGGGTGGCTCAGTCGTTAAGCGTCTGCCTTTGGCCCAGGTCAGATCCCAGGGGCCTGGGATCGAGCCCCGCATCGGGCTCCCTGCTCGGCGGGAAGCCTGCTTCTCTCGCTACCACTCCCTCTGCTTGTGCTCCCTCTCTCACTGTGTTTCTCTCTGTCAAATAAATAAAATCTTTTAAAAAAAATTTTTTCTTATATAATTTTTTTAAAAGATTTTATTTATTTATTTGACAGAGAGAGGGGGAACACAAGCAGGGGTAGTGGGAGAGGGAGAAGCGGGCTTCCCACTAAGCAGGTAGCCTGATGCAGGGCTCGATCCCAGGACCCTAGGATCACAACCTGAGCTGAAGACAGACACTTAACAACTGAGCCACCCAGGCACCCTAAATATTTCCTATATAATATTAATTATATGTGTACTTAACATTTGTGTTAAGTGCCCAGAAGATGCTATAAAATTAACCAATATATGTTAATAGCCACACACAGGTCATTTAAATTGTCAAAAGGGGGAGCATCTTTGCCAATCTCAGAATGCCAATCCAAAGGTTCCATTTCAAAAGCACTTAATCAAAAAAAGTTTAAAAGATGGAAAAAGTACATTCAAACACACTGCTTATATCAGTAGCATAGAGAAGAAATGGAGGTCGGATGACATAGAAATATATTTCTATTACTGAAAATACAAACTTGATGTTGATAAAAATTAAAAGTTAATCAGTAAAATTATTCATTCTCACATGCCAGCAAGAGTTCCTCAGTATAACTACTGTTATTACTGGTTACATTTCCATATTCAAAACTACTGAAAACTCACAGTCAAGTCTTAAGTGACAAAGTAACGTATACATCTTGAAATTCGATTTCCAAGATTGAGCTATTATTCAGTTCAACTTCCTCATCTTACACCAGCTCAGCTTAAGCCAATCTCAAGCTGCACCACATTCTTATTTGTGGTGTGTGATATTATATATCAAAGAGGACAAAAATTCACAGAGAAATCCAGGAAAGACAACTGCTGGGAGAGAGTGGGTCTTTTTACATGACATGAGGTGTGTGGTCAGAGATGCAATGAAAGAGGTCTATTTGGATGATCACTGTAGCTATTCTTACTTTAGTTTTGTAATCTACTATGAATTCCATCCTGATAACCCAAATTAAATGTGATTTCCTAACCAGATTTATCAGTGTTTATTGAGAGAGACATCTCTTTATTGCTGAAAGGCAACACGACAGAATGGAAAAGAGTGGCTTTACAATTTGGACAAATCTGGTTTAAACCTCAGCTCTACCAGTTAATAAAAGTATGATCTTAGGCAAGTTAGAAACTTGCTGATCTTGTTTTCTCATGTGCAAAACAAAGAAATTAAATCTATACATCAAATGGTTGTTTTATGAAAAGTTAACAGATTAAAATATAAACAGCATCTAACATAGAACTTAGTTACATATGATTACTCAATACATGAAAGCTCTTTGGCAAAGGATAATGTCAAAGAATTCTGAAATCATCACCTCAATTTCTTAGGTTACCAGATGTTACCAAATATCTAAATATGATTGCTGTTGATTTCTGAGGTCATCTGGCTGTATACACAATCAATTTGGAGAGTATGTGAACAAACAGAAAAAAAATATGCCTTCAACTCCTAAGTACAAACATCAATACATTGTCAATAAGCCACACCATGAGCAAAAGAATGTATCATAATCCACGTTGACAATTTTTCCCTCCGGGTCTTTGGCACAATATACTCAGAATTCATCATACCCAAATGACTTTTAACAAGGTGCAAAGAAAAAATAAGATAGTTAAGTATTACTGTTTCAGTCAATAAAAATTACAAGATAACTTTAGATTTTGAATAAAAAAGCACAGATGCTAAGCAATCCTCCTATAATTCCCACTGAATTTTTGATTCACTTTTTGAACATACAGAGTAAATAAAACTTTGTCTTCAACAGATAGACTTTCAGGCTAAATTGTCCTAATAGCATTTGTGTAACTAGCAAGAAAGACATCAAGAACCTTGCCCAGGGTGCCTGGGTGGCTTAATTGGTGAAGCAATTGCCCTTGGCTCAGGTCATGATCCTGGGGTTCTGGGATCAAGTCCTGCATCGTGCTCCCTGCTTGGTGGGGAGTCTGCTTCTCCCTCTGACCCTCCCCCCATGCTCTATCTCTCTCTCTCAAATAAATTAATCTTTAAAAACCTTGACCATGATAATTCCCTTATGTAAGACTGAATTCTCCTTTATTACCAAAAAAGAAAAAAAAAATCCCTTTCAATTATTCTGCAGTCACATCTACAGATTTTTTTTTTTTAAGAAATACCCATAGGTAACCTCAGTGACAAATCACACAATTTGGTTCAGATCAGAGTAACAATGCATTATAAATCAGTGTCTCATTTGCCATAATTGCCTCCTCAAAATAGCTACAATGGGATCAATGTCTCAAATTCTGTTTTATTATACACACATTATTAAAGGCATCAATGACAAAATGCTAACTGAGTAAGGCAGAAGAGCAGCTGGTTCCATGGCTCCGTGAAAAGAATGTTCTGAAAACAGTTCAAGAATGTTTGATCCACTTCACAAGGATTCTGTTCTAAAATTTCAAAGCCACATTAAAAAGTGATAATTGCTATCTGCAGTGGAAAAGAGGAAGTCCAAATGTTGGAATTAGGCCAAACATTAGCAACAACTATCTCTTGCGTACTTAATGAATTTTGCCTTCTTCCTTCCTACTAAATATGGCTTCGACCTACATATTATGAACTGAAGGACCTGGGGATGTTCTTATTTCTTTAAGGGAGAGACAAGTTTTTAAGGCTCTTCAGCTGTATAGCATTCCAATTCACTTAGCAAGACCGAGGAATGTGCTGCCTAATGAAAATATAATCACTCTCATAATTAAGTATTTCACAAATGTATTTGTTATCATTTTATTTTGAGACTGCTAAATCCATGTTCTCTTTCTCTTGTTCTTTGTCCCTGCATATTAATTACATTTGGGTTTCTTTCTATAGTACCGCGACTGCTATATCCGTTCTGAGATAGTCCAAAACTATCTCACCTTATGAACAGGAAACAGAGAAAATTAAATGATAGTACGTGAATTTTTTTTTCTTTTCCTGACTATTGGAAGAAATATGTATGTCTGTTTATTGAAGGAAGCTCACTAAGCATTGAACAAACACTGGAAGAACTAATTCAAAAACTTACTCAGAATATAAGCTATGTTTGTGATCAATAGCAGTGTGGTTCATATTGTTGAGATTCAACTTACTTATCAAGTCAGAGATAGAAAATGATTATAATAATACTGATCCACTTCACCAAGATATTGTGAAGAATGACAAATAAGCGAGCCATTTGGCCATCTGATATTACTAGATAGAACATGAAGCCCCATTAGTCATGTTGCAGTGTTCTGCAGTGGGTAATTATTAGCTTCTAGGGGCCAAAGAACACAACGTGCCATGCTTAATACCACTTGATAGGTACAACTCTGCCAGCCTTTTCCAACTACTGAATAATTCCATTCTCTGCAAATCATACTACTGCTTCCAAACATAACAATGCACTAACAAGCTCCCAAACCTCAGTAACAGAAATCCAACAGAATGCTGCTCATTTTCAAATATATTCTGATTTCCTACTTACTTTCTCCTTACAAACTTTTTCTCAGTGATGCATCCATAGGGGGGCTCCTGGGTCAGGCCATTAGCAACTGCCTTTGGCTCAGATCATGATCTCAAGGTCCCGGGCTCTACCCACAAAGAGCTCCCTGCTCAACAGAGAGTCTGCTTCTCTCTGCCCCTCCCACCCTGCCCCCGCTCATGCTC
The DNA here is from genome assembly GCA_028646535.1 of Procyon lotor. Taxonomy (NCBI): domain Eukaryota; kingdom Metazoa; phylum Chordata; class Mammalia; order Carnivora; family Procyonidae; genus Procyon; species Procyon lotor. The sequence continues at coordinate 76,083,313 of CM053604.1, forward strand.
GCTCATGCTCTCTCTCTCTCTCTCTCTTGCTCTCTCAAATGAAAAAATAAAAATCTTTAAGAAAAAAATGATGCAATCATAGCCTCACACAATTTCTTGAAGTAACTTCATTTAAAGCCTTACCATGTTACAGGGGAGGGAAAGTGGTTAGAAACTTACTATATAAAAAATTTTTAATTATTCCGTAGTGTGACTGAAGTAAATATTCTTCCTATATCAAAATGCATTTTGCATGAATAAAGATGAAGGCAAAAGCTGAAGACAAAGTGTGGACAAGAATACTCAATCACTGTCTCCAGTCTTCCCTTTCTGGGTTGTTTTTCTCCTTCAAGCCTGAGCCTTCCCCTCATCTAATGTTATTCTCCAGAAGTAACCCTGCCTACAGTGTGGATGACTCTCCAACATTCATTCCACCTCCAAATGTTCAAATCAAGCCAACTATGATAATTTTCTCTCCCTTGCCAGCAATGAGCATTAGTTTCAGAGAAGAGTTGGTCGGAGAAAATAGTTCTTCCTCCCTTTCTCTCTCTCTCCTGCCCAACATCCCGCAATGCCACACCTTGATGAGAACCAGTAAATATGCTGGTCTAGTTGCTGTGGACAGCCATTTAAATCACAAGAGAAATTTGCCTCAAAATAAGGGGATACTTACTGGTTCAAGATATATAAGGAAATCTTTGCCAAATCGTTAGCTGATCACTAAGCTAATTGAGCACTTCAGTGGCAGCCTATGAAGAGGACGGACCTTCCAGAAGTGATTTAGTAAAATCATGAAACAAACAATAAAGTAGTGGTGAAACCCAATCTATGGCACAGATTGTGCAATGAGGTCTTGAGTAACCTCTTGCATGGCACAGATTTTGCAGTCGGGTTCAGATATAATCTTGTCGATGGGAAAAGTGTTTATCATTTATTTTTGGAAGAGTTATTTCTAAGTATAACCTCATATTTGGCACTAGGTATACACTTTCTCTGTGGAACAATATACACTTCCTATGGTGATTAGGCACAAGGCTGAATTCAGTTTTTGCTTAATGTAACACTGATTTCTTGTATATTGCTTATACTTCGTAGCTACTTCATTTGTATTCTTCAAGGTTACTTGAAGATAAAACCTTATATCCTTTTGTAAAAATAAAAAGAGCTCAAAAAAAAAATCACCAAGATACAAAAATTTGGATAATGATTGGATAAATGATTTATTTTGCCAAAGAGTTCATTTTTGTAATATCACTCAAATTAAAAGTTGCAGTATGTATCTAAAATATTTCATTTATAAAACTTTATGTTACCCAAAATGTTTCAAGAATACATCTATTGGGTATACCTGAAAGTAATATTAAACACTGTACATTAACTATACTGGAATTAAAAAAAAAAAATTTTTAAATGTATCTGCTGAATACAACAAGAGCAATTTAATAAGAAGCTAAGATAAATTTTCTCTAAATAAGAGTTATTTTAAATTTTCTGGTTTGCCAGACATCAGAAGCAGAGATGCTGACTGAGAATATTAGTCCTCAATTGGATAAAACCCAAATCCACTCCCCAAACACCTGTGACTTCCCCAGTTCATTCTTAAATGACTCTCATAAACATTATGGGTACAACCATAAATGTCCACTTTCCCCATTCAATACTTTAGGAAATGAATAAATTATGTTAGGTCTACAAGCCTGGCACACAAAAAAGAAAAAACAGTTGATGGCTAAATACTGTTTATATTGAAAAAGTTATCTCAATCCAAAAAAGACATTTTAATTCTGATTCTCCTCCAAATAACTATTTTTTAGAAATGTCTTGTTATTTATTGTCTTAAAACACTTTAAAGCAAGATTTTTTTGGAGAACATTCTTTGACTTAATATTTCTTTCTAATGATATTTACATTTTCTAAAATCGATTTATAGACCATGTTAAAAAGCTATAAATACAAGGGTATCTGGGTGGCTCAGCAGGTTGAGTGTCTCCTTTGGCTCAAATCATGATCCCAGGGTTCTGGGATCGAGCTCTGCATCAGGCTCCCTGCTCAGCAATAAGCCTGCTTCTCCCTCTTCCTCTGCCTGCCCCTCCACCTGCTTATGTTTGCGCTCTCTCTCTCAAATAAATAAAATCTCTAAAAAAAAAAAAAAAAAAAAAAGCTATAAATATTGGGTATTTATCCTTTTTATTGTATTTAGTTCTCAACAAAAATTTATATCTAGACAGCCAGACTACAATGGGCTCTTTTTGCGCCCCTAAAAAATTTTTAGTGTAAAAGGAAAAATTTCTAGGAACATCGTTATAGTTTTAAATTATGTAGAACAATCATTAAAAGTAAAGGAAAAGCTTCAACATATTTTAAAAACATGTAAAATAAAGTCCAATAAATAAAATTTTTTAACTAGCAACTATACTACCTGTTGGTGAGTTAAGCATGCTAAACAACTGAATGTGATCCAAACCAATTATATACTATATACAAGAGATATAATTTACATAATGCCCTGTTTCATAAAAATGCTACATATTACCCCAGCACCCCAGTAGCAGGTCTTTGCTCTCCTTCATGGATACTAGAAAAAATATATAAAAACATTTCTTTTTTTTTTTTTTTTTAAGATTTTTATTTATTTGATAGAGAAACACAGCGAGAGAGGGAACACAAGCAGAGGGAGTGTTAGCGGGAGAAGCAGGCTTCCCACAGAGCGGGGAGCCTGATGCGGGACTCGATCCCAGGACTCCAGGATCATGACCTGAGCCGAAGGCAGACGCTTAACGACTGAGCCACCTAGGCGCCCTATAAAAACATTTCTAACGGGATCTACACATTACAAAAAAATAAGTGCTGAGACATGAGTGTTCAAATAAATGGCACAGCCAGGGAAATAGAAAGCAAGGGCAATCCGTCCATCAGTGGAGATGAATAAAATAGCCCATGCCTTAGGCATTTTGAGGAATTCTCTCAGAACTCAGAATATTGGGGGGAAAAATTAAGGTTCATTCAGATGGAACTTTTCAAATGCAAAATGTACAAGGGCATACACCTCCAACTAGGGCAGTGAAAAGAGTAATGAAAATTATATGAATAAATAAGAGAGTAACCCAAGGATTATTTAAAGCCAAGATAGGTAAGTTTTCCTACTCCTATTAGTGCACAGAGTGTATACCGGTAAGAGAATGGTGTAATGACAATTAATTAACCAACTATTCTTGAATTCATCCCATCATTGCTAAGTGAAAATACAGCACCCTCAAACTTTTGAGGAACATACTTCTCATCGGCATCTGTCTAAAATTCACCATCCCTCAAAGGCCATTACAAGGGCCACCATCTTCAGCAGACCCAACTCCAACCTTGCCCTCCATCTTGACAAGAGTGATTCTTCTCCAATCTTTGAATTCTATATACAAGGCTATATACATTTTTCTTAGAATACGTTAGTATTTTGCCTCATATAGTCAGAGGCACAGAAATGTCAGTTATGAACTGACTCTGCAGACAGACCTGAGTTCCAACTCTGACACTGTCACTTGAGCTAGTGATTTAACCTCTCTGTACTTTGGTTTTCTAAGCTGTTAAATAGGGAGGACAACAGTAATAGCACTTTATAAGGTCACTGTGAGAATTAAATAATATACTTAAGTTGTCCGCCTAGTAGTTTAGCAGTCTATTAAGTTCAGCCACTACTACTATCTTGTGATTATATATCTTTTTATCCTATATTGAATTATAAATCCTTTCTGAAACAAGCAGACTATGAAAAAATCATTCCTTGAATACTCATTTGATTTCCTCAAAGTCAATTTGCTATTATTTGCTAATCTGAGTGCAGATTAATTCCTTCAAACTGGTACACTATACCTCCCATGTTTGCTTTTTGAGTAAGTGTTTACTATCTTAGTATTCATCCTCCAGTCTTCGGTAGAAAAATTAGCAAAAGAAAGGAAGACTTTTCTGAAGCTCAGAGGTTTTTTGTTTTCCATCTATAAACTTAAAGGCTTGAGCTACATCATCTCTAAGATATCTTTCAATTCTCATGTTCAAGAAACTCGTAATACCCATTGGAATCAAATCATTCTTGCTCTATGCTGAAGCTACTCCTTTTGAGTTTTGCCAACATTCTTTGGGTTCTTGGTTCAATTCCCTCTTTCCAAAATGTGATCTCTGTGGTTTGTATTTTCTGGAGTGCCATGTTACTTCACTTTCCCTTTTGTCCAATCCCTAAAATAACAGATACGTTGTCATAATCTTCAAGATCTATTGCTAAAAACTGTATTAAGTCATATATACAGGGAGGGTGGTCTGTTTTCTAGATGGTTTCTGAATACACCACCATTAAATCACCTGTTAGCCACTTAATGGGAGACCTTTAGAAGAAACAGGTCATGTGCTAACTCAAATCTATGAAATATTTGCCTAGCAAAAAATATTTGGCCTGAGGAAGAAATGACTCATATAAATACCACCAGTTTTCACCTTGGCACTCCTTTAGTCCCCAAGTCCTTCTGAGCTTACAGATGGTCTTAATTAAAAACAAGTAGTTTCTAATTTACAACACAGGAAACATTTAGAATTTGTTGTTGAAGTAGAGTTAGTGGAACCTAGTAACCCCAATCTCACCCCCAGACAACCACCTTTGTGACTTTAATTCATTTGTACAGATTCCTGATGTGTTCATAAGTCTCTTTTATTGCAAGTATAATATACTCCTATTGCACTTTTTTTTAAAAAAAAAAAAAGGTTGACAGACACCATATAAAGTCTTATCTTTTTTTCACCTTGTGTCCTTGAGTTGTGTCAAACTTGCAATGGGAGCTGACTACAAAGACCAAGAGATCTGAGTCTAGAATATCAATGGCTGATGGGCCCCATCTTTTATATAGGCTACATCCTCTAAATGTGACACCAGTGTCCAGAGCCTTTATAAAGTGCAATACTGCTTGTTTTGCATACGTTTGTGTGCCTGTCATCCAACTTTTCCTACAAACAGTCCAATAGCTGCTGTGTTTCACAGCCATGTTTCCTCAGCTTTGTATCATTTGTGTAACAAGAAGTCAATTCCACCACCAATCGTCCTAACAGTCTATTCTGCTTTGAAAATCTTTAGCTTCTTTTTTTTGGTGGCAAACTCTAACATTGGAGTAATGAATGTCCTTAACCCATATGCACTCCACTCCACTCCCTGCAATAAACACACACATCAACACACAATTTGTCAGAGTTTGTCAAGAGGTGAGGGGATGAGGTTGAAGGTCAAATTAAGAATGGTAGTTTTACTGTCTGGGAGACTAGCCAATACTAGTATTCATAAGATGAAGCCTGAATTGGACAGGGTTTATGGTATTATCCCAGTAGACCAGGAGTTATATACTCTGTTTCAGTGTTACTTAAAACTCACATTCTACATAAAACTTGATATTGACATTTTTGCATTTAGATACTCACACTTTTATAAGAATAAATGGAAGTAATTGGCCTTTTTATTTTTCTAAAGCTTTCTTAATGCTTTTATTTCCCAAGTCTGAGGAGTTCTTTATGCAAAATAGTTATTCATTATCAACTTAGCAAATAGTGCTCACTTCGGAGCACATATAGTCAACTTAGCAAATGTACTTGTATTTCTTTTATTAAATTAAAAAAAAAACCTCTTTAGGTAGTTTTCAGTATCTTTAAAAACTTAAGAATTTAAAATTTCTCAATATTAACCATCCACTTAAAATATTCTTTCCACTAATAGTTACATTCATAAACTAAATAAAATTTTTCAAGATAGGAAGAGAAAATAGGAACTAGAAGGAGTATGGGCTTAAAATTAAGCCTTCATCTCTTTTTGACCCCATGAGTTGCCATGCCATCAACACACGTGGAAGAAATCGCTCTGTGAACTTGGAAGGTCTAAGAACCAACTCAGCTCCTGAGATAAAAGGGGCCTCTAGGTGCAGCTCTAACTCTGCCAATGGCTTTGCAGGATCAGATAGTTACTCTTTATTCTAAAAGTAACAGTTTTTTAAAACCTGCACCCAATTTGTAAGGTTCAAATTTAACTCTACTGAGATGGAGAAGAGCCACAAAGATGATTAAAGGGTTGGAAAGTAATACGTAGGGAAAAGATTAAAGAACTGAGATTATTGTGCCTGGTGAAGGGAAAACTGATGGATGATTTAATAACATTCTTAAGGTATTTGGTCAGTTATTCCATTGCCCAGCTTCTCTTTACCTACAATGAGGACAGAACCAAAGAAAATAGTAACTACAACATACATAGGTTAGAGCGAAGAAAGATTTCTCAGAAAATGAGGCTGTTTAATACTGGAACAGATTGGGTCATCTGGGTGGCTCACTTGTTAAGTGTCTGCCTTCGGCTCACGTCATGGTCCTGGGATCGAGCCCCGCATCGGGCTCCCTGCTCAGCAGCAAGTCTGCTTCTCCCTCTCCCACTCCCCCTGTTTGTGTTCCCTCTCTCTGTGTGTGTGTCTCTCTGTCAAATAAAATAAACGAACATTGGACTAGACTATCCTCTCCAAAAGTCCTCACATCTGACATAGATGACCATCTTCCTGGAGTTAGTAGTGCTAATGGAAGGTGGAAGGATAAATCCTCTCATACCCATTCCATACCTATGAAATCTAGGATTTATTTTATTTATTTTATTTTATTATTTTATGTTTGAGAGAGAGAGAGTTGGGGGAAGGGGCAGAGGAAGAATGAAAGAGAGAATCTTGGAGCATGACACAGGGCTCAATCTCACAACCCTGAGCTTATGACCTGAGATGAAATCAAGAGTCAGATGCTCAACTGACTGAGCCTCCCAAGTGCTCCTAAAATCTAGGATTTTGAATCAGACTCTCTTACATCTATTTTAATACACCAAATTACATATGTAAAAAGATATTGGGGCAGTGAAGTTAGAAGTCAAAACTGAAACAAGTCTGGAAGACAGAAACTCTTTCCCACATAAAGGATTCTCAGGCCTTACACAAAGCAGCCCTGGACCACAATAAACACCCCTTCGTTGGTCTTACAAGCATACAAAAACACTAGCCTCTTGACCTACTGGGATAAGCAGAAGGATATAAGAAGAAAAGAAAAGAAGCAGATTTTTTCCTCAATGTGAAAACTAACCCAAATTCAGACATTTAACTCCCTAACTCAAAGTAAAAAAGAAAAAGACATGCACGATAGAAAAGCACAGTTTCTATACTGTGGACTACCTTTTTCCTTTTTCCAGTATCTTACTACCCAACGAAATACTAAGAGAGGCAGGATAATAAAATCTGTAAAGTTCACAGAATTTAATAGAAAACGTGCTATATCACCTTGTAGGCCTTCCTATGATTATTTTTCATTTAAATGTACTCGTATGATTGCACTGTTCCTTTTCTATTGCAGTAATTTGCAACAATTTTAGAGGACTTTACAAAGTGAATGAAAAGAAGATGAAGCATCTGCAATTCAAGGCATTTAAACCTTAATTCACAGAGAGCAACCCTGAGAATAATTACCAGGGTCTCCTCATTTTCTGCTACACTGCTCATGAAAGACATGCCAACACTGTTTTTGAAAAAACTACCACAGATGCAATATTTTTAGAATTGTTATCATTTCTCACTTGAGTGATTCAATAACCATAGCACTTGCTTTATGGCCCCCAAAAGAGCTTACATAACTAAACATATACAATTAGAGGCACTCAAAATTAAGTGTCTTAGGCAATGTGTTGCTTTACAGAATATTTGATGAAGGGCATGAAACAAATCTTTTAAAATTGGCTTTCCAGAAATCCTTAAGCCTACAATAATATAATGCACAAAAACTCTGTGAACCTTAAGAAAATTTTTGCATTATGATTTGTGCATCTGATATCTTTATATTTTATAATCTCTATTCAAAATTTTTGCATTGTGATTTGTGCGTCTGATATCTTTATATTTTATAATCTCTATTCAAATAGCTACAAGCTCCAAGTCACTTAATTAACTAGATACTTTATGTTATCTGATTTAAAAAACTGAACTTCACCGTTTCTCAATATGACACTAATATGGACACAGATAAGACAAAATATAAAAGTTCAATTACTATCATATCCTAGGAAGAGGTTAGATGAACATATTACATAATTTATCATCCCAACTGAGATAATTTTAAAAGTGAAGAGGATTGTATTAATGATTAAACCCTAACAGCAGGTGGAAACTAGAATTGTCCTAGGCAAACCAGGAAATATGGACACTCTTATCATAGAGCAACATGATCTCGTTTGTAAAAGCCAAACACAGAAGCCTAAAGGTCTCCAGGGACTTGGCCCTCTGCGTTAGAACTGGTATGCAGGAGATAATTAACTGGTATGAAGGAGTGGAAAGAAAGTTTATTTTGAAGGTCAAATTATCTACTGAAAGGCCACCCCAGAGAAGCCAGTAATGATGGAGGCCCAGCCTGAAATAACAGAGGTGTCCCACCATATGTGTGCAGCACAGTGATGGGAAAGAAAAGGATGGAAAAACTCAGACCTTCAGGGAAGTCAATCAGCAAGCAGTAGGCTTGACTGGGGTTCAAAAGCTGGTCCCATTCATCCATTCACTATATAAATACTAAATGAACACCTACTGTGTCTACCCTGACTACAGGGACTGAGAAGGTAGAGCACAGTGGTGGTTACCAACAGAGAGGATTGGATAAAAACACAGCACATGATAATTTACCAAAACTACAGCACAAAATAAGGATTCCATCTAAAAGAAAAAGAAAAGATTTATCTTAAGAACTATGCCCATGGGGAGGGAAGGTATGCAGAAGGTATGCAGAGGCCCTAACAGCTACTGTAGTTTTTTAATAGATGATCCTGTACTTGGGTTTTATTAAATAACAAAAAATACTTTGCTGAAAAAGTAGAACTAATACACAAAATGAAAATTTTCCCACAGGGGAAAGCAAGTAAAGAGAGATAAGTCCAGGAGAGCCTGGGTGGTTCAGTTGATGAAGCATCTGCCTTCAGCTCAGGTCATGACCCCAGGGTCCTGGGATCCAGTCCCGAATTGTGCTCCCTGCTCAGTGGGGAGTCTGCTTCTCCCTCTCCCTCTGCCCCTACCCCGGCTTTTGCATGGGCACACGTTCTCTCTCTCTCTCTCTCAAATAAATAAATAAAATCTTTAAAAGAGAGAGAGAGAGAGAGGGAGAAGCCTGAAAAGATAGGAAGGAGCCCAGCCATGAAAGGCTCTGGAAGTCAGGTAAGGAAAGATGAAGTGAAGTCAATTACTGTTTTTCTTTGGCAAAGAAAATAGCAATTATAACTAGCTCAAAGACTATAAAAGGAACCTACAAGAGGTAATACAGGCCTGAACTAGGACAGAACTATGACCTAAGATGAAATCAAGAGTCAGATGCATGAAACAATGTTTAGGTACAATTGCAGGGACTTTAAAACTAATGAATAGGAAAAATCACATGAAAGGAAGACCTGGGTATTGTCAATAACAAAAACCCAGTAGGTGGCTACCAGGGAGGACAGATTCAGCAGATGGAAGTTAATCTTAGCCATGCTAACTATGAGGGGAAACTATGCCATTCTGCGGGATAACCGTCAGAGAGGTAAAAACATGGGCTTCGGCTCAAAAGATGAGGATTGAAAGCAAAGACGTGAGATTCGTCTGAACATGTGACACCAAGAGAAAGAATATAAAGACATAAGAGATGAGATCCAAGTAACAAATCATGAGGTGCTCTCACTCACCATTAGAAAGATGAGGCTCTAGAAGGGAGAGATCAAAGAAGAGACTCAAGAGTTGACTATCATAGAAGCCAGGGGAAAGAATGTTGACAAAAGACAATGCAGTCAACAGAGTCAAATGCCAAAAGTGTTGAAAAGAATGAGAACTGAGAACAAGCCATCTTATTCCCCACTCAAGGTAATATGTGAGAATGTTTTGCCTGCCACACAACCCTATATAAATTTACTGTTACAATTATAAAAACTATTATTCCTTAGTCCTCGGCCAGGGTAATATGAAACCTTTTGTTCTTCATCTAACATGACCAAAGTTATGATTAATAAAAGATGATTAATATTTCCTTTTCTCAGACTCTCATCATTTCTATTATTAAACATGTATATAATGGGACGCCTGGGTGGCTCAGTTGGTTAAGCGGCTGCCTTCAGCTCAGGTCACGATCCCAGGGTCCTGGGATCGAGCCCCACATCAGGCTCCTTGCTCAGCAGGGAGCCTGCTTCACCCTCTGCCTCTGCCTGCCTCTCTGCCTCTGCCTGCCTCTCTGCCTACTTGTGATCTCTCTCTCTCTCTCTCTCTCTAATAAATAAAATCTTTTTAAAAATAAAAATAAACATGTATATATTGAACTTTGGCAAAAGTTTACTTTGCTGACCAGTGTGTCCAGCATATGTCTTGAGTCTACATGGGTTGAGATCTTCATTGCTTATCTGGGCATTTGTGTTGGACAAGTCCCCTGTGCCACCTACCATTTCAGTTAGTAACAGTAAAGACCCACGAATCTCAAATCGCACGGTACTAGGGTCTGCACCATACCTACTCCCAGGAAAACAGCATTTCAGGTCGGTTCCCTGCCAAAAATTATCAGCATCTCTCTGGCCTCGTAACTGGCTTTTAATAAGTATCCCTTGGCCACCTGGCTGTTAACCAACTCCTTGGGGTCACTTAAGTGGCTGCTTTCGGCTCAGGTCATGATCCCAGGGTCCTGGGATCCAGTCCCAAGCGGGGCTTCGTGCTCAGCAGGGAACCTGCTTCTCCCTCTGCCTGCCACTCCCCCTGCTTGTGTGGACGCTCACTCCCTCTCTCTCTGTCTCTCTCTCGCTATCTCTGTGTCAAATAAATAAATAATTTTTTTTTAATTTTTTTTTTTTTTAAAGATTTTATTTATTTGACAGAGAGAAACACAGCGAGAGAGGGAACACAAGCAGAGGGAATGGTAGCGGGAGAAGCAGGCTTCCCGCAGAGCGGGGAGCCCGATGCGGGGCTCGATCCCAGGACTCCGGGATCATGACCTGAGCCGAAGGCAGACGCTTAACGACTGAGCCACCCAGGCGCCCCAAATAATTTTTTTTTTAAAAAGAAGTATCTCTCTATCTCCACCCATGCAACACAATAAAGCCAAGCCAGAGCACCAGTCCCCCCCCCCCCCCCCCCCCCCCCAA
>CM053604.1:76094561-76148310 GCA_028646535.1 Procyon lotor
AGAGGATGAGTGTGGGAAAGCTAAGCATTTAAAGCCCTTGATAAGCGCAGAAGCACTGCTCAAGTCAACACCTGGGCAAAATTTTCCAATTACTTTCCTGACAGTACTCCTATCAGGAAGATAGTTGGCTAATGGCATAGAATTAACTGTGAGGCTCATGCACTTATTAAGCAGACATCTATTGAACACCTACTAGGTGCCAGACTTTGTAGTAAGAACTAGATATTTTAGCCACCTTGACTAATTCCTATATATGATGGAAAGTATCCAGAAATATCTTCTTTTTGTTCAAATCCAGCCTGACCTTTAAGAGTCTAGCTCAAAGGCCAGGTCCCCTAGAAAGGTTTCCTAAAGTCTCCAAGGCATTAGTAACAACTCTTTTCTCTAAATTCTCACAGCATATGATTTGAACCTCTTCTTTTGAACATGATATCCCCCATTATAATTATTTACATGTGTCATCTCCTAATGGGCTATAAATAACTTGAGGCCAAGATTCATGTCAGCTTAATATACCATCATCTTCATATCCCTCAGAGCATAATGACTGTATTAATGAACTACCTGCTGTCCACCCCGGCCTGACAGATCAGATGCTTGGGAGAAAACATTTTCTTATTCTCTACTGAAAACAATTTTAAAATATAAATAGAAAGGGGCGCCTGGGTGGCTCAGTTGCTTAGCATCTGCCTTCAGCTCAGGCCGTGGTCCCAGGGTCCCTGGGATCGAGCCCCACTTCGGGCTCCCTGCTCTGAGGGAAGTCTTGCTTCTCCCTTTACCTCTCCCCGCAACTTGTGCTCGCTCTCTCTCACTCTCTCTCAAATAAATAAAATCTTTAAAAAAACAAATATACAGGGGCGCCTGGGTGGCTCAGTTGTTAAGCGTCTGCCTTCGGCTCAGGTCATGATCCCAGGGTCCTGGGATCGAGCCCCGCATCGGGCTCTCTGCTTGGCAGGAAGCCTGCTTCTCCCGCTACCATTCCCTCTGCTTGTGCTCCCTCTCTCGCTGTGTTTCTGTCTGTTAAATAAATAAAATCTTTAAAAAAAAAGCAAAGTGTTTAAAAAAAAAAAAAAAACAAATACACACACACACACACACACACATATATATGTGGAGAGTCAAAATTTAAAAAAAGGTTATGTATTTGAGTGCAATCTAGTAATAATCATAACTCCAATGTCAATAATACTGAATCTATCATACTTTGATCAAAATGAGATTTAACTTCACCTTTGCATCTCTTAAAGAAAAGGCTAACTAAAAAGAAAAAAGTACTAAAGTAAATATTCATGACCTACTCAAACTTTCTAGGTGAACTGTTCTCCAGTATTTTAAAGCATTAATTATCCTTGAGGCTTACACAATCATTAAAGCAGGCCAAATAAGATTTCTACTTTCCACTATCAACAAAATATTTGTTAGTGAGGAAATTAGGTTACATTATGTACTTGAAACATTTTTTTAAATTTATGCTCAGTTATAAGTAATTTATAATTCATGTAGTTTGCTAATTCATGCACATGTCCTTCAAATGCTCTAATTTATGAGAGAAAGCTTAAAGTTTTGGAATGGTTCTGAAGGACCTATGGGCTATACCAACTAAGTAAATGGGAAGTGGAAATTAAAAGCCACTTTCTTTCTTGAGGAGCTGAGCATCAAATAATGCAGTGGTGGAATACAGTAGAAAGAATAATGAGGAACAGGTTTGGAAATCTGGATTCTACAGGATGCTATCTATACACGTGTACAAGTTTATATGTATATATGATCATGTATGTGTATGCACATACATATATGGGTATATGTGCATGTATCTATGCCCCCTCATTTTCACCACCCCTGGATTATAAAATCCTTGAACATAGGAACAATGCTGCATTCATCTTCCTAGCCCATTCAAAGTCTACACAAGTACCTTGTTTGTAGTAGATAGTAAATAAATTTTGGTTAAATTGAGCTGAATTGAATGAAATTCCTTTAATAAGCTTTCCTGTTACCACATTTTGATCAATATGCTTGAAAATTAAACACATTGCCCAGCAGAGAGGTTTTTCTAAGTTTTTGACAGGATTTCAAAGCCAATAAATATATTGATTCCTTCAAATGAATTCTGGGTATTTCTGGAGATCTCTTGAGAAGAAAGAAAAGGGAAAAAAGAAAATTAGCATTTCTTGAGCTCCTACCATGTACCAGGCACCATGTTAAGTGCTTTCACAGAATTCTTAGTTTCAAAAAACACTGATGCAAATGATAATACTTATAAAATAGGCTTCTGTGAAATTGGAAATAAAACAGGTAATAGATGATCTGTTAGGGATAAATTATGAAGTCACTGGATAAAGAAAATGCTGTTTTTTTCTACGATGTGAAATCTGGCTTGAACTATTAAAAAAAATAAGTAATCTGTTTGGGCGGGAAGATACCTCTTCTCAATGAAATTTGTACTTGACAGGAGAGTTCTGTCACTTGGAGCTATAATAATATTACTTTTGCAATTTTTCAAGAATTCTGAGCTTAGCCATAATAAAAAAATTATTTCACTCTAAAATAGTATCCTTGCAATATTTAAGCTCATATTTCAAAAGTAACTTCCTCTCATACTACAATTTAATTTAAAAATAAAACTTAAATCATCAAACCAAAAAAGTACTACCTTGCTAAAACAAACCCAGACTCCAATGAAGTTGAAAATTTGGTGCAAATCTCACAGGCTTCGTGGTTTGAGTGTTTTCCAAATTTATTTTAACTCACTTCTCCAAAGCCATGGTTCTCCCCCAGGCAAAGGTCTCAGAATGGGAAAGAGAGTGAATATTTGTGGTTGGGAAGGGCTAACTGGAGAGTTCTGATGGGGACCGCCCCATCCCTCCCCTCGATTCCATCCCCTCCAAAAGGAGAACCACACTGCTCACTCATCTACTCAAATAATCTTTATCGTTATGTACTAGACTGTTTTAAAAACCTCTTTGCCTTTTTTTCTGGTTTTCCCCTAAACTGGGAAAGCAAGTGAGAAGCTAATGAAAAATCAAAATAACAACAAGTAAATTCGTCTCATTAAAATACTTCATAACTTCAAAATATTGATGCTGTCTGACAATTTCATACATATTTACCTCACAATGAATACTACATCTGTTACACACTCCTACAAAACTCGCTTTGAGTTTTGGACCCATCAAAGTTTCCCGTTCCATTCTACTTTTGTGCCTTTACTTAGTTAAGTAAAATGACTGTTTTATAGATTTTAAGTGACAGTTCAGAATTCACAACTAGGCTTTAGAACGGAGCATATACCAAGTTCCCACGTTGTCTGTTCATCAGCACTAGTCTCACATTCTCTCGTGTGAACTTGAAGCCTTTTGGAAAAGAGCCATGTAGAGAAACTATACACAAATATGAACATTTTAAGCATTCCTCTGTGTGTGTGTATGTGTGTGTGTGTGTGTGTGTGTATGCATGCATCTGTGTGTGTGGGTGCATGCACATTACTCTGTGTGTGTGTGTGCGTGTGTGTGTGTGTGTATGTACGCATGCATCTGTGTGTGGGGGTGCATGCACATTACTGGTGTGTGTGTGTGTGTGTGTGTGTGTGTGTGTGTGTGTGTGTATTGGTATAGACTCGACCTAACAGGAAAGCAAAGGACTTGACCACATTGTTTTAAAGTGGCCTTTTTGGGGGCCCCTGGGTGGCTCAGTCGTTAAGCGTCTGCCTTCGGCCCAGGTCAGATCCCAGGGGACTGGGATCGAGCCCCGCATCGGGCTCTCTGCTCTGCAGGAAGCCTGCTTCTCCCACTACCATTCCCTCTGCTTGTGTTCCCTCTCTCGCTGTGTTTCTCTCTGCCAAATAAATAAAATCTTTAAAAAAATAAAAAATAAAGTGGCCTTTTTGGTTGTTCGGGTTCCAACAATCTTCAAAATAAAATAAAATCAGATCAACAGTTAAATGGTAAGGTTTTTTTTCAGTCAGGATATGTGTTGATAGCTAAATTAATTTTCTGGAGATCAAATGCACATTGCGTGAAGCTTATAACTGCAACAGCTTGTCCATCAGTGACTTTTGAGGCACCTTCTCAAACTGGAGTCCATGCAGAAGGTCATCACACGGGATGCCAACAAAATGTAAACTCTGGAAGTATTCACTTTGGGCAAATATTTGAGACGTTCTTGAATTTCTGTGATCGCAAAGATTTTTAAATTTATTTTAAAAGAAAAATGGAGGGGTGCCCGTTTGCCTTGTCGGTTAGGCATCTGCCTTCAGCTCAGGTCCTGATCCTGGGGCTCCCTGCTCCGTGGAGAGCCTGCTTTCCCTCTCTTTCTCTCTCTCCCTCTCTGCCTCTCCTCCTGCTTGTGCTCACGTTCCCTGTCAAATAAATAAGTAAAATCTTTTAAAAAAAAAAAAAAAAGAAAGAAAGGAAAGAAAAGTGGAATAGGAAAGAGCAATCAGGGATAATGAATGAAGAAGTTTTAGGTCCAAGTCTTATTAACTCTTTCTTTTCCAATTTCACAGAAACCTCATTTCTGAACCAGTGTTTGGATGAAATAATGTTAATACCCAAGGGCTTCTGTGGCAAAGTGGAGAGAACCCTAAGAATTGAGAGAGCTTCTTTTGACCTCGGACTTGCCACCCTAACTATCAGGAGTCTTGGGTAAGTCCCGTTCAATCTTTAATGCTCTTTCCTTCCTCTCTAAAACAAAGTGACTATACCAGACCACACCAAAAGCCTCTCCCCACTCTCTCTTCTGAGATAATTTTTAATATTTTACCCTTGACATACTGGAGTCCAGGAAAGTTAGGTGAGTCAAGGGAAAGTCTCCTGTGGGTCATATCCGAATCCAACAATTAAACTTAGCTAACTAGGACACATTGACTACTTCCCCATACCAATTATTATCTCAGCTCCTCTATCTACAAAAAAAGGTGCTTCTTATCATTCTGTGTAAGTCGGTATTTTGCTGAGATACATTCTCTTCACAATACCATCTGTTGAATCAAATGAAATTCCTATTCTAATTGCTACGTTAAAGATCAATCATTATATCATTCCTAACATCTGTACAAATAAAATTTCTAGATATGTAAGGGATTTGGAAAATTTTGTATTTCATATATCATCTTCCCACAGCTTGTCTTCATATTGCGCTTAAGAATCCAATTTGAAGATAAATTTTCACCCCCAGTCTGAAATGTAATTTTGCATAAACCCATTTATTATTAACTCTCTTTACAGTTCATATCTTATATTTTTAGAATATTAACTCATTCCATGTTTAAAACAGAAAGATGATCACTGTGTTATTTATCCATGAAAGATGATAATATACAGTTTCACATCTGGCAAGCAAAAGAAAATCATGAAAGAGCCCCCATCAGGGAAACAACCTGAACTAAAAAGAAGTATTTGAATAGGAGGAAAGAGAACAAAAGGAGCAAATGAAACTTGGTAAGAGACTACTGTGTTTGAGCCTTTTCCCTAGACACATTTCGTGCTCGTAACTCCATAAGGTAGGTATTATTCTCATTTATAAATGAGCAGACCAGGATCAAAGACATTATGATTCCACAGCTAATAACATGTTGTTGGGATTCAAGCCCAGCGCTGTATCCCTCCATGAGGTTACGCTGCCTCCAGGTTAAAGATAACTGGACAGCGTATACACTCTATAATGAAGTGGGCAGGTGAAAGACAACGAAATGAGTTCCAGATTGAGACTCTGAAGACTGTGCACCATCGGAAAGAACTCTGAGGAGCAATTAGGTAAGAGGAGAATCGAGATTTAACAACAGTCACCAACATAAAGAAGGAAGGAGAATTTCAAAAGGTTGGCTGAAATGTTAAGCATTCGGAATTGGCTATGTATGAGGACAGACTGAGTACCTGTTAATGATATCACCAATACCCTAAGTGAAACACCTGCAAATCATCACTGACGCCTTCTTCTCCCTCACCAATTAGGAGCAGAGCCCAAATGAATCTACCTTTCCATCCTCTCTGCTCTTCCCCAAACTCAGACCCTTAGAATTTCAAAAGTGGCAGTTAACGTGGTCTCACAACTTCCAGTCCGTGTCCTTTATACTTTCTAGCTTAATCTCCCTAAAACACTGTCCAACTATATTACTCTCTTGAGCAGAAATTAAAATGGTTTTCCATTAACCACACAAACTTCATACTTACACTCTTTTCCATTACCCATATGCATTTTTTTAAAGATTTTTATTTATTTATTTGACAGAGAGGGAGAGATCATAAGTAGGCAGAGAGAGAGGGGGAAGCAGGCTCCCGCTGAGCACAGAGCCCAATGCGGGGCTCCATCCCAGGATCCTGAGATCATGACCTGAGCCGAAGACAGAGGCTTTAACCCACTGCGCCACGCAGGCACCCCATCCCATATGTATTCTTATATTTAACTGCTCCCCATTATGCTGTACACCTTAAAATTATATGCCAATTATATTTCAATAAAACTTGAAACACAAAACATGTTTTAAAGAATGAAAGAATAATAAATAATGTTTCCCAATGCGGCCCCAGTTAACATGATGAGCTCTAGGACCATTATACTAGCTGTTTGACCTTGGGCAAGTTAGTGTAGCTGCACCTCAGTTCATTATCTATAGAACTGGAATAAATACCAGTACTTATCTCATATAATTATTTTGAGAACATTTTGATTTAAGTGTAAGCACAAAGTAAATAAAGTGTAAAACACTTGAAACAGTGGCTGTACTCTTCAGTAAGTCCTCAATACATTTGTCACTAAATATTAACCATCATTACTGTCATTTTATTATTACTAATAACTTACAATAAAACTGTTTTTATTACCTTCTCAGCTAAATACTGTACAATACACCAACATAAATGTTATTAATGAATATAATAGGAGACACCAAAATTTGAACATATGTACTCCAGCCCTACAGTTATGCTTTGACCACTATACTGTAATGCCATGATGAAATTATCAAATTACTGCCCCTGAAATACAACTCCAAGCATGCATCTTTGCTATTTTTTTCTATCTGAAGGATCATCTACCCATTCTCAAATTATCAAATCCTTAAATATTAAATATCGAGTCCAATGAATACTTTTTTTTAACCACTACCTTTTTACACACCCCTTCTCTGAGTTTTCCAGCCAAATATGCTCTACCAATTTCGAATTCCTTTTATATTTTGATCTTTATCTTTTCGTGAGACATTAATTCGCTGTTACCAAATTTCTAAATTAGACCATAACCTGCTGTATTTTCACTTATTTCAAAGCTTACAAATCACTTTCAAATACATCAACTCTTATGTTTTATTTCGTTGGCTAAGGCCCTTGTGGGCAGGAATGGGGACATAACATTTCTAACTTCAGCATCCCCTAATACAGTTCCTTACAAAGAGTAGACCCCTACAGATATCTGTGTGGTTACCCATGTATAAGCAGTTTCAACAGAATGATCGAAAAAGAAACCAAACCATTTTCACAATGAGAAAAATTGGTCAAGTGTCATAGTAAATCCTATTTTCCTTTAAGAAATAACTTTCTGATTTCAAAAAAATCAGTTTTCATTTATAATGTCGGTTGCTGCAAACTGTCATCTATTTCTTCCAAATACACCATTGATACTTCTGAATTACTAGAAAAATGGGGCCACTGCCGTAATGACTAAAAGAAAAAGTGTGTAGACAGGAACCACAATTCTCTCCCCGACACTAATGGCATTTTCCTTTCCCATATCTTCATTTTGATTTAATATAGGAAGCCCAAAGTTCATGTTGATTAATTTCAGTGACATAAGACATTACCCTCATTCTGATACCCTAGGAATGGCATGTTAAACTTCAATAGCAAAGTCTTGTCCTTGGTTTTGGACAACCCCCAAGGATTGCAGTTAGAAGTACCAAAAGCATCACTTAAAATGAGACTCATATTCATGTTTATACTGCTGAGTATTTACATTCATGTAAATAATCTTTGATGTGTGTGCAGGCAGAGAGTGACTATCTATTTCCATTTTTTTATAGCTATTTCTGGCATCATTCTCCATTTAATCCCATTAAAGCAAGGCTAGTTTAAAACAACAAAAGAAACACAGAAAGGAAAAGACACAAGCAAAACAGCCAGAGCTGCCCTATCATCATTCATGCATTGCACGCACTGTAGGGAAGTCTTGAAAATAAATGAAGATCTAATGTGTGACTAACAAGAGATGAATTAAATCTTTCTACATTTTGTTCTTGGAGAGCTAAAATTTCAACTTCTGACTCAAGATGCAACCGCACCAGCTACAAAGTGAAAACAGGAAAGAAAATCCTCCTTATTTTAACCCAGTTTCTTATACAAAACTACCTCCATTACTGACCTCAACATTTTGAAGACGTTTTCTTTGAACTGCTGGATATCATATTGTAAACTCTCTGGAATATCTTTTTACTCAGTGAGTACTGAGCAACAGGGGACAAGAGAAGAGAGACTTTCATAAGTTGATCCTTGATTTGGAGAGAACTACAGAGCTACAGAGCTACATAGCAAAGTGAACAGAGAAAACAGTTGATCAAACAGGTAAGGGGCGCTGGATGGCTCAGTTGTCAAGCATCTGCCTTTGGCTCAGGTCACGACCCCAGGGTCCTGGGATTGAGCCCCGCACCAGGCTCCCTGCTCCATCGGAAACCTGCTTCTCCCTCTCCCACTCCCCCTGCTTGTGTTCCCTCTCTCACTGTCTCTCTCTGTCAGATAAATAAAATCTTCTTTAAAAAATTATAAGAGGTAAAATGGGGAAGGAATAAAACTTTTGCAATTTAAACAGGAAGAAAATATTTCTACATATACAAAGAACAAATATTGCTTTGAACATATGTTATCTCCTCCAAAAAGTTTTACCTTGAAGCTATACTATTTTTTAAATGTCTAAGGAAAAAATGTATATGAAATAGGTAGAAGCATTATATAAAGCTTTACCATGTAAATACCAAAAATGACGTTTATCAAGATTTTTAATAATATGGGAAATATTTCTTGAATAATGTTAAGTGAAAGAATAAAATATTATCTCCAGCATATGATTGCAACCACATAAAAATATTTAACTTTTTTTTTAAAGGAAACATGTTAAAACATTAACAGTCATTGCCTTGGGTAGGTAGAACTTTCTTCCAAATGTTCTTATATTTAAGTCCATATTACCTTCATAATCAAGGGAGGAAATAATCAAAACTAAAAGAAAAAGATTTCCAAAATTTAGTTCAAGCAGAAAGTACTAGCCAATTCATTTCTATATCTAAACTGAATCTATAAGTTATAAAGAATGATACAAATTACCACTATTAGTATAATCATTTTAAAAATAAAGCAACCAAGGGAAATTTCCTAAGAAAACTAGGAGGTAATAAAAACCATAAAAGTGTTTAATCAGCCTTATTTCAAATTATAGTATTTCAAAGTGTTAAATTTCTTTTGAGATTTAATTAACCTCTTAAAGTCAAAAACAGCATTCCTCATACTAATACTATTTAATTTTTATTAATATTACTATACCATAGTTTAAGACATGGGGTTCCTCCCAAGAGTGTTCAGTCTAGTTCAGAATCAGTTACAACCACATGAAATAAACAACATTGCAAGAAGAAAAACTATTCAGGACCACATCAGAGGTCAATATACCATTCCAGAGTCCAAGGAAGAAATCAGTAAGGGTAGGATCTGTCAGGAATGCTTCATTAGGGAGGCAAGAGAGGGAAAAATAGGGGCACCTGGGTGGCTCAGTGGGTTAAAGCCTCTGCCTTCGGCTCGGATCATGATCTCAGGGTCCTGAGATCGAGCCCCGCATTGGGCTCTTTGCTCAGCAGGGAGCCTGCTTCCCTCTCTCTGCTTCCCTGCTTGCTTCTCTGCCTCCTTGTTATCTCTCTCTCTCTGTCAAATAAATAAATAAAATCTTAAAAAAAAAAAAAAGGAAAAATAAAGCGGTGTTTATCAAAGTACGCTTTGAGGATCATCTGCTATTGAACCATTGGGCAAACTAGCAAAAATGTAAAACCAGATGGTGACCATAGTTAACAATATTAGATTATATATCTGAAGGTCATTAAGAGAATAGATCTTAAAAGTTCTCAGCAGAAGAAAAAAATTTTTAATAGCATTTATCATAGTACACAGCTTAATGCTTTGCACATTACAAGTGCTAAATAAATACTTCTTGACTTGAAATCAGCTTTTAAATATAAAGAAATTAATTGTGTTCCCCTCTGACAGGCAGCACTTTCCCACTTGGGCATCTCTGTAGGCATCTGCCAACGTGTTCTCATAGCAAATTGTCAATGAGGCAATAATAGTATAGTCATCTAATATTTTGATATCTAGCAATTCAAAATATCCTTGGTATTTGCCTTCTGGTCCCCTATAATAAGGCACTGTTGGTATTTGCCTACAGGTATTTGGTCCCCTATAAAAAGGCCCATGGTATTTGCCTTCTGGTCCCCTATGATAAAGCACTGTTGGTCAGTGTAAGACTGAGTGGTAAGATAGATAACATGCTTTATGGTCAGCCTGATCTTGATTTCTGATCTGTATATGTTCAGAGCATTTCCTCATCTCCCACGTATTTACCTACTATGTTCTTTTTTTTTTTTTAAGATTTTATTTATTTGACAGAGAGAAACATAGCGAGAGAGGGAACACAAGCAGAGGGAATGGTAGCGGGAGAAGCAGGCTTCCTGCAGAGCAGAAAGCCTGATGCGGGGCTCGATATCAGGCCCCTGGGATCTGACCTGGGCCAAAGGCAGACGCTTAACGACTTAGCCACCCAGGGCGCCCCTACCTACTATATTCTTAAATGTATGATATAATGCAAGCTCTAACTAAAACTCTCCCATATTAACCAACACCAACTTTACCTATTATTAAAAAAGATTATGCTATATAAAAACAATGTTATATGTGCTATATAATAACAACATAACATACTCTATATTTATAACCACTGCAAGCCTGAGAGACATTCCTCTCAGTTCACTAACAAAAGTCATTAATTTAAAAAAAAAAAGAGTGTCCAACAATTTGCAAAGTACATATTACTTCCTTTAGAGTTTCTTTGACAAAGGAGTCATAATAAAGCCCAATCTGGACAAAACACTGAAATAGGCACATATATTAACATCTCTATGGATCACACAAAGTGATTTTAAAACTTATTGCAAAATCGTATTTTATTAGAAGGAAGGATTTTTCTAGCAATTTGTCCATCAAAACCTTTCAGGTTAAGGGGAATAATTTATTTTTATTGCACATTATGAAATCCTTTACATTACATCATATGGAGATTTGCTGGAGATAAGTTTCAAAAGAACACAATAATTAACCTTAAAGGGTAATAATCCTTTCATTGTATTCAGTACTTGTCAGGTTTTTAATATCTGCATTTATGACTTAAAGGGTGGCATAGCCAAAAAGGTTCAAATACTAGTAATAGAAATAATTAAAAGACAAGAAAATAAGATTTGTATGAAAGGAAAGAAAAACCCCTTAGATATTAGAGAAAAACAGGAAAAATTTGGAAATAGCCTAAGTAGAAGTGCATAGTAGCCTAAATTAAGAAGTGCATAGACTTTTTTTTTTAATATTTTATTTATTTATTTATTTGACAGAGAGAGAGAGAGAGATCACAAGTAGGCAGAGAGGCAGGCAGAGAGAGAGGGGGAAGCAGGCTCCCTGCTAAGCAGAGAGCCCGATGCAGGGCCTTGATCCCAGGACCCTGAGATCATGACCTGAGCCGGAGGCAGAGACTTAACCCACTGAGCCACTCAGGCACCCCAAAGTGCATAGACTTCTTAATTTTACCTAAGATCAGAAATGAGTTTATATTATAGTAAAGAGAAATTTAGGTTAGATACTAGGAACAATTGTCTAATTTGAAGATTCTTGGTTCCTATAATCTATTACTGTGGAAAACTACTGATTCTTTTCTACTGAAAATTGGCATGAGGTTGATGGATAGATTGATAATTTGAACATTATTTAAAACAAAGCCCTCTCTGGGGCACCTGGGTGGCTCAATTGATTAAGGGACCAACTCTTGGTATCAGCTCAGGTCATGATCTCAGGGTGATGAGATTGAGCCCCAAGTCGGGCTCCATGCTGGGCATGGAGTCTGCTGGGTTTCTCTCTCTCCTTCTGCCCAACCCCTGCTCATGTGTGCATGCGTCCTCTCTTTCTCTCTAAAATAAATAAATAAGCAAATAAATAGTCTTCTCTGCCACTGGAATTTTATACTATATCAGTTCCTCATTTTCTATCACTGAGCTCTGTGCACTTTACTGCTTACATTTTCTAAATTCTCTTCTTTCATGCTACCTTGAGAATATATTTTGCACAGTCACATAAGAGACACTGTGCTCTACCAAAAAAAAAAAAAAACACACTTTAATCATTTGCTTATTAAATAAGTATTAAATATGTATTTACATGTCCTCTATGGGCCAACCACCATGAAAAACTCTTGGCATACAAAGATGGACAAAAAAAGAGTCCCTTCCCACATGTACCTTAGAATCTAATAGAATAGAAAAGATAAACCATCTAACAAGAAATAGCAAAAAGGAATTATAAGTGCAATTTTTTGAAGTACTGAGTTCTGTGGAATCCAGACAGAAGCACATAAGCAGGAGAACTTAAGCTTCAGGAAAAAGGAGAAATTTAAGCTGTAACTAAAGGCTGTGAAGGGTGAAGAGTTTCCCATAATATCATAGGTAAAGGTCTAGAGGTTGAAAAGAGCACACAACAAGAGAGAACAGAAAATATTGCAATAGATAAAGCCCCATCAAAGGTCCTGTTAGTGGGCACCTGGGTGGCTCAGTGGGTTAAAGCCTCTGCCTTTGACCCGGGTCATGATCTCAGGGTCCTGGGATCAAGCTCCAAATCGGGCTCTCTGCTCAGCGGGGAACCTGCTTCCCCCTCTTTCTCTGCCTGCCTCTGCCTACTTGTGATCTCTCCCTGTCAAATAAATTAATAAAATCTTTAATAAAAAAAAAGGTCCTGTTAGTCATGCACACATGTTTGGATTTGTTTTAGGATTTTCAATATTTCGCTTTAGAAGGAGCATTCTGGCTACGGTGTGGCACATAGAATAAGGAAGAGCACTAATGTACTAGGGGAAAGCAGTCAGTAGGTTGTTACCATCAGCCAAGGAAAGATACCGGTGAGCAGAACTAGAGTAGCAGCAGAAGGAGCAGAGAAAAGTAGACAGAGCTGGGAAATTTAGGAGGAGAATAGATAGGAGTTAGTGAATGAAGTTGTAGGGAGTGCAGGGGGAGGCAAGGGGATTTCTCAAGTGACTGATGTGGACCATGACCACCATTCACTGAGAAAAGTGCGGAGGGAAAAGCAAATGAGATGGGGGAAGGGGAATGATAAATTCAGTCTGAGCCAGTTGAGTCTGAGATGTCCAACTAGACATCAGGCCTACTGGTCAAATCACTCTAAGGAAATTTCAAATGAAATCCAGCAACATATGGCATTATTGGCACCACCAGGTTCACAAACATCTTCAGCAATCCCACTCATTCACAACAATGAGTTCTGACTTCTGCTATTTTGGACCATGTAGGTTTTTCCTCCGAAGTTGGGTAATTCATTAAGTTTATTATATTGTATAGAAACCAACAGTACCGTTGTTGAAGGAAGTGAGCATTTTCCAACTTAGAAGCATAGTCTTGCTAAAAGACAGGTTAATAGGTATACAGCATAATTTCTAGCTAATCTATCTATAATGTCTTTTTTTAATAAAGAAAATTGAAAGTGAGTTCAGGTTCAAGTCCATGAATCACAACCTTAGTTGGACATTTTTGACATTTCCAATTTTAACCATGTCACTAAGATGGAAAATTTCATGATTTAGTAAGCTGCACAAAGCTCACTGATCATCCAGTATTTAATTAGAAAATCCTCAAGTTTTCACAGCAAACCATGAGCTATATCAGTTCAACTCTCCTACTCTAATCTATTAACCTATCTATTGAAGTTAGAGAACTAAGATGCTAGAAAGTATTCAGCATGGACTACAACTCTGGGCTAATCATAACTGCAATAAATACTCTAAACTGAAGACCAAAGGGACAATTTAAAGAACACAGCTTTCTGCAAAGAAATTAACTATGCTTTCTCTTTAGCGTTTCTTTTCAATTAATAATGAAATTTTCCTCATACTTTTTTAATTAAAATGAGCTTATAATTAAGGCAATAAATGCCTATTCTGGCACATATTTTCTTGATGTAATAATAGTATATACTAAGAGGAGCAAGAAGTGTTTGTGTTTTTATATCATTTGAACCATATAAAGAATTAAAGATAGGGGTGCCTGGGTGGCTCAGTGGGTTAACAACTCTGCCTTCGGCTCAGGTCATGATCTCAGAGTCCTCGGATCGAGCCCTGCATCGGGCTCTCTGCTCAGCAGGGAGCCTGCTTCCCCCCTCCCTCTGCCTGCCTCTCTGCCTACTTGTGATCTCTCTCCTGTCAAATAAATAAATAAAATCTTTAAGAAAAAAAAAAGAATTAAAGATAAAACAACTTCAGAATGCCAATTTCAGGATTCTTCTCCAGAATAGCCACTGTTTAGCCCTATGCTACATGCCACCAGCCCTTTCTAAATTTTACTTTCAGAATATTTGATCTTCTTTTTCTGATAATCTACCTGCTGAAAGGCTATTAAAAAGAAGCAACATTAAGAGGATATGGCCTGAGAAAGTCATCCTATAAAAAGAAAATAATTAAGTGATGTACAAATTTTACTGGTAATACGTGTTTAAAACAATGGTATCTATCATATTAACATAATGCTTTCATGCAGTCATTCTCTTCTCCCAAGTACTTTTCTTTTCCCTACTTGTCCTCCCTATTCCTACTTCCAAACAATTCCCTTATGAAAGCTTTTTTTAATAGGGTCTTCTCTTCAAAAGTAATAGGCATACTTGTTAAGAGCTAAAACTCTGGACTCCAGAATCAGACATAACTAACCTCCACTTTAAAAGTTATGTGATATGTGAAAGTTATTTAACCTCTTTGGGGCTCATTTATCCAATCAATAAAATTGCATAATAGGTCATTATGCAGATTAACTGAGGTAATACATGAAAAAAGATTTAAACAATTAATGGTACATGGTATAATAAATATCAGCTACTACTTATATGCTTGGAAGGCTATGGATGAGCAGCTGAGGAAATGAGACAAGCTACAGTTATTCTCTATAAATGAGATGAAGATGAAAGACCTCTGAAATCTGTACACACAATGCAGGGGTTTGAAGAAAGAATGCCAGTATCAATCCGATGCCTTCAGCTCAGCTTCCAGTATCCTAAAAATGCTCCATTGATCCCAAAATATACTGTATAGATTGTTGATGCGATTGACACTAAACTAATCAAGATGAGAAAGCCAGGAGGAAATTTTATGAATAACCTAGGGTTGGCTTTCATAAGTAAATTGTTACATCCTAACCAGTCAGCATGACTTCGTCAATTCGTAATGTTTATACCCAAGTCTACCATCTTATAAAAGCAATTCACTCTAGGAAGAGGGTAAAGATTATTCCCAACCGGGGAAGGAAAAAGACATAAAAATGTGGATACAAATCTCTTTCTGAACAGTTGAATTACATCTTTCTTCCAAGCAAAAACCAAGTAGCAATTATCATTATAAAGTCAGCCCATGACTTTTGTACTGTCAGCCTTTTGGGAATCCTCTGAGAGCCTTCACTATTATACTCCAAGCTTATTCTGCATTATGTCTTAATTAGATTAACTGCATCACTTGAATCTGAGATCATCCTAAATCACATAGTGGAGAAACTAATGAACCCAAATGCTGAGCTACAGCCCTTAAAACCAAATGGGAAAAATCTACAGAGTTCTTTGGTAGGTCTGTTAAAAATGGTCAATTTTGTCATCGTTGCAAATATACTGTCAGAAAAATATTCATCTAGCACTGCTAGTGACAAATACAAGAACAAATTCTCACTCAGGTTAAATCCCATATTTACCTGTTTTTTGAATAAAAGTTTTCCAAACTCATTGTAAACAAAACCTTTATCACATTCAAAACATTAAATGTTCTTTCTTAACTTATTTATAAAGATCCAGGGGTCTAAAAAAAAATTAAAGAAACCATAAAATAACTCATTTTTTTAAAAAAATGTTCAATGTCCCTGATCAAATTAAATGAAATTCCATTGCAAGTTTTGAGCACAGTAATTAAATAATAAATTTTAACTTAATATATTTCTGTAGTCAGTACGGCTTTGTATATCTCCCTAATGGATAACACCATATAAAACAGTTTAAAAAAAAAAAAACCTTAACCAAATCTGATTCATTTGAAGTTTGGATTAAACCCACATTATCTTTTCTTACATATGACATCCATGCATCAGGATCATTTCACTAGTGTGGAAAAATTGTGCATTGTGGAAGAGATTATTTGAGGAGAAATCTAAAACTGTAATTTACCATAAAATCTGGACTGCAAGTGAGTCATCACAGTGAAACTCACATTTGAACATTTTTTTAAACAACAAGTGTGAATATCTGCAATATGACATTATTTTAACAAAGCACGATTATTCTCACCAAAGGTAATACTAGATGCATTAAGAGATCTGAGTGACCAGAAGATGTCTACAATTATTTGAGCATTTTCTTTTTATTTTGTTTTGTTTTCTTTTCAAGACACTGTTAAATACAATGTATGCAAGTACATTTAATCACAATGCTTATATATTTTTATGTTGTAAATCACTGCTGCTATGAAATCAGCACGTGGTGACCATTGTCCAAGTTTATAAAGCATATGAAACATGCACACTTCACACACAGAAAATACACAAGAAATAGGTTTACTATGATAGATGAACAGTTTAGCTTAGGGAAGGGGTGGGAAAGACTTCTTTTATCTTTTTATTCTTGTACACTGAACCTGTGTAACCCATTCAAAACATAACAAAATATTCTAAATTGAAAAGTATGGAGCCAAAGACATGCACAGATTTAGTCCTGTTGTTTATGAAACAGCAAAAGATTACAGGCCAGTATGATAACCTAATAATTATAATATATATAATTATATATGAACCATAAAGGGTCCTTACTAAATAGGACTACTTCCACTGCTCAGGGGGTCAAATCCAGATGTCCTAAGGCTCAGCAAAAGCTGGCCCACAGGTATGAGTAGGCTCAACAGGAGGATAAGCTACCTAACCTTGGAGATCTGCAGACTCCCATTTTCTAAGGAGATCACCTCATCAACCAGGTGGCTTCTCTTGGTTCCATCCTTCACGGTTACCTCACTGTTGCTGCCCCTCAACTCATCCACGCAGATATGTAAAACCTTGAGGGGCAGGCAGGTCCCTCTCTTGGAGTCCTCCCTTAAAGGACACAACCCAGCACTGCCTCATGACAGCCCAAGGATTTTAGGGTGCTTCTCTACCCTTGAGTTTTTCATTAAATAGCTCTATTTCACACTTATACCACATGATCCTAATGGTATATGTGATCAAGCGCTTTTTGCACAGAATGATACTAGTTCATTTACTCAATAAATATTTATTGAGATACTGCCATTTGTCAGGCTCTATGTTAGGCACAGAAAAAATCTATGACATATAATTCCTTCAATAAAAGCTAGAATTCTTCATGGATATTAGTATTTTTATTTTATGGATGAGAAAACTGAAGCCAGAAGGATTTAAGTAATTTACCCAAGTCCAAACACTTGGTAACCACAAAGCAAGAATCGGGACCAGTTTTCTCTGGTTCTGAGCCTGAGTTCTTCCCAGTTGACTATACCACAGAAGCTCCAATGGAAAATAACCAACTTTTTTTTTTTTTTTGCATTTAGAATATGGTGTTATTTTTCTTTGTATTTTTTTTACTCAGAAACACTTAAATTCAAAATTCCTAACAATGTAGAAAAGCAAATCTAAAACATAATTTTAATGAAAGCAAATAAAATAACATTGGTTGTTAAAGGAAGCTGGGAGAGAAAATGCCAAATTTACAGTATACTAAATTCTATTTCACATAGCTAAAAATGATATTATTTCCCCTGGTCTTCTTTTCTCTTTGGCCTTAAATAGGTGGCTATTAAATAGAATAGTCTTTCCTTTACTAAAATAAATTAGGTGAATATAGCTCTTTCACTTTTGTGATGAAGCACCCTCAGGAGACCAACTATGTCAACTTCTACCCTGTCCTCACAGTAATGTGAAAATCCCATCTACCATCTTGGATTTGGTCTTCAGAGGCCTACATTTTCAAAGGCTCTGTAATTCATTATATTAAATATTATTGAGTACCAGTTACATGCTATGAACTACGCAGAAGAGAAATTTGATCAGCACCTTTCAAGGGAGTTCTTTATATAAAAAACTTCAACCCAGGACACCATAGTTATTTTTCACGCTGATAAGTTCCTTTTTACTTAAAATTTTAAGATGGGGTTGAAAACTTGGGAGAAATTATAGAACTTTTACAACATTCATGCTAAACTTTTTCAAAGAATTAACTGGGGAAAGAACTCCAAATCTTTTCAAAATTCAGTATTTTCATTGTAAATGCTTTTTACAGGAAATTCTGACTCAAGTTGTCATGCAGTGTGTTTTTGTAAATTTCTGAACAGTTAAGAATCAAGAAGTCTCTATCTGTAACACAATAAAATTATGGGAGAGGAGGGAGTTTTTTCATTAATATGTGCAATAGTATGCAAATAAACTACCATTTTCTACATGCCTTTATTAAAATATACCAAATTGTTACTGCCCTTACGTGGCCAAATTTTAAAGCAACTTAAAAGCCATATAAAAGCCAAATTTGACCACGTAAGGCCATTTACTCTAGAAATCATTTAATCCAATGCCATTATTTAAAAGATATAGAAACAGAGGTGATTATGAGAAAGCAGGGGTCTTCCGTCAAATGCATACTAAATATGTACTATGAAGGAGATACTAGACAGGCTGCATAGGCCCAGAAATAAATAACTGAGAACAAAGAGATTATTACTGTGAGAATGATGTAGCAAATCCTTGTGGAGCTTCTATCTATGCCTGGAAGTTGTCAGGGAGGCTTATCATCAGGATTGACATTTGTGTGGGTCTTGAAGAATGGATGGGCATTTGCCAGGCAGAGAACAAGGACAGAGAACATTCCAAGAAGGACACAAAGTAGAAACGCAGCGAAGGGCCACACAGAGCATTATACAGTGCTGAGGAAGGACCCAGTTGGCTTTGAACTACATTTGGAAATTAAGCTGTTGAATAATCTTTAATATACAGAAAATTAAAGTTACCTCTATATTTCCTTCTTGCCAGAAGATGGTAAAATGCCAAATTTTCAAAACAGTGCTTTTATATGACTATTACTTCTGAATAGATATAATTAGTTGGTCACAAGGAATTATGTTTGCCCAATAGTTTCTAATATTATTCGAAGTACTACAGATCATCTTTCTCAGTATATCAACAATCACTCTGTACATCAGCAGAAGACCCATCCTAAGGATCAGAAAAAAGAAAAGGCTAACACCTCTATCCTGGGCAAGTGGCATTACCACTGGGTTTCAATACTCTATGCAAATTTGATTTTATAATTTAGCATATAATCGTATGATATATCATATATCATGTGATATCATATGATATATCATATAATCATATTACATGATAGTAATGCCTGTCATATCTGCTGTCCAGGTTGTTCTAGAGATCAACTGACATAAGTAAGGTTAAATCAATTATAAACTTAAAAATTTTAATTGTATACACATATAAATAAATAAACTAAAGGATTTTTAAAGAACATTTCTTCTCTATGTGGTGAAAAGCAACATTACCTGGCACACAGATCTGAATCCTCTTCCCTCTGAATTCATAGCACATACAGTCAGTACCATCACTTGAAAAATCAGTCATCATGTATTATGTTTCTTCTATACGTTACATGATGATTCCAAATTTTTCAAAGCATCTTTTATTTCCTATCAATCAATTGTTCTATTTTTTTATTTAAAAAATCTTACTAATCAAAGTCTATTTTTCTCTCATTAAAAATGCCCTAATTCTCTATGTACCAATTACTTTCATCTCAAATTTCCAACTTTGGATATAACAAAAAGAGATCAAAAGAACAACACATAATTTAATAAGACTCTAAAACATCAACAGCTACTCTTTTTAGCTTAGTCTGGTTTACAGAAAAAGAAATCATTTCCACAGATTAGTTGACAAGTAAGGAAAGCAGAAAACTGTCTTCCATACAATGAATACATACAAAGATTCTTTCATCTACTATTTTATATTAATAACATTGAATATGCGGGAAATATGCCAAAATGACCTTGGGGTAAGAAACAATCCCTTAAAAATGCTACAAGTTATCTTACTAATTAACTTTTGTTAAAGCAAACAGGTTAAGAATTCAGAGAAATATATAAAACTATTTCTTTCTAGAGTTAAGTGCTTGAGGTTCTTCAAAATATTATTGAAAAAAATCATATTCTATATATATCGAAAAATAATTACTAAATTCAGCAAGTAAAACTGATCTAATGGATATTCAAGTAGCTTGGTGTAGAACATATGGTTATAATACTTACAAATTATCTAGGAACGTTATACCATTTATCTCTTCATATAATGCACAGATAATTAACATTCTCTATGAAAAATTTCAGTTCGTGTTAGCACAGTAAAAACCATTGATATCTCCTACCACAAATAATTGAGACCCAGAGTTATTGGTTGTTGAACTTTCCTTTGATTGTGTTTAACATACAAAATTAGTTTTTATACAGAAGGTACATGTATATACAATGGCCCTTTTTATGGAGCTAATGTTTTACTAAATCCCCTTTTTGTCATTCCACAAAGGGACAGTTTTAGCCTCCCAACAAAACAGCTGAAAAGAACAGTAGCAATGAGTAAACGTCCCCCCGCTGGGTTTATGAAAAGTGTATGTTCCCATCATGAAGAAAGCGCGCGGACAGCATGGTTGGAAAGCAAGTCCTGGAACTATTGTATATTGTGTATGATCTCAAGTCAAGAAAACCATCTGTCCTTTTGCCCTGAAAAAGGACCCCCTGCGAGCCTCTTCTCATGGACCATTATAGTCTCCTTCAACCCTTACACTGCACAGGCTTTGAACTGATGGCTGTCTGTCACAAAAAGTTCATCTCAAGCCACTTATCCCGGGAGGTTTCATAGGGTTTAATCTGAGGTGACCAACCATGGCTTAACAAAAAGATTAGTGTGTCTGGGCACAAAGCAAGACACAAAAATATGAGTGACCCTCTTTGTAACATCTTGCCACACAGAATAAAGAACAGTGAATGTAGTCAACTATAGAATATGCAGAGACGCCCGAGGGAGAAGAAAAAAGGACTGGAAAGGGAATCTGTCTTCACTTGGAAACAAGCGTTCTTTAATGCCAACAGGCATTTTCCCAAAGAGTTTTAATGATTCTGTCTCCTGCACTCTTTGTACAAGAAATATTAATAGAAATGACAATTTCTATTCAACCCCAGGCAAAATGAAGAACAGAGTGCAATGTTAGGTCTCTCTCTCTCTGTAAAGTTATTTTAGAAGGCAATCATGAAGTAGAGTTATAGAATTATAAAAGGCCCAATGGGTTATCTCCACCATCCTGATGCCAAAAGTAAAAGCATTCCTACAAAGCCTTTGACAGGGCATTATATGAGTGTTTTCTCCCTCTCGACTTCCCTCCACTGGTAAACACCTATGCACTGTTAAACGTTAAACTCAAAGTTAATTCCCTCTAGAAAGGCATCCCGAGGTCACTGTTCCCCTCCGTATATACTGCTCTCATAGAACTGATAACATTGGATTATGCTCATTACATATGTGTTTCCTCTTACCAGATGATAAGCTCTCAAGAATAAAGATTATGTCACATTATTTTGTACACCTAACCCAGTGTTTGACACATATAATAATTTAATAATTACTTCTACTGTAATTCTTGAACTCTCCCACTGATGAGGAGCCCACCACCTCAAAATGAAGCCATTTTTAAACATTTGTGTTGTTGGGTGGGGTGGGGTAGTGGAAGGCAGAGATCTGTTCCCTATTTTCCCATCTGGACCCAAGTCCTACCCTGTAGTTTTAAGTACAAATGGTCCACTACGCATTTGAAGACAACCACCCTGCTTTCCTTAACATCACTACCACCATCTCTAGCTCTTGCCTTCTCAAGCTAAATGTTTCCATTTTCTTCTGCTGTTATTCTTAGAAGACAAATTTCAGGTGCTTTTTTACCCTCACTGCCATCCTTTAGAAGTGCGTTAGCTTGTCAATATTTCCTTTAAATCTAAATCAAATACTGTGTGTCTGGTTCAAACTGTGCATCACATATTAGAACTCCTACCTACTTTGTTCCAGGCACAATACCGTTCTGCAGCATCAGATGCCCCTTAGCCTTCCCCTTGGTATCCCTCCATCTTCTGAGAGCCATGACTGGAAACTCCAGTGGGCTAGGACCTGTTGTCTCAATGACCAACGTTCTTAACCAGACAGAAATTTCTATATGAAGTTCATCACCATCCACACATTTTACTAACTTAGAGTTTTTCTTAAAGGCCCAAGGTTATAAGCAGTTGCTTCAAAAATTAGCTGACTTGAAAGACAAGAGGCAAGAGTGAAGCAAGGGATGAAAGGGGGACATTCTGACTTGATTTCTTCTGTTTTAAAACAGAAATTTAAGGGGCGCCTGGGTGGCTCAGTGGGTTAAAGCCTCTGCCTTCAGCTCAGCTCATGATCTCAGGGTCCTGGGATCGAGCCCCACATCGAGCTCTCTGCTCGGCAGGGAGCCTGCCTCCCCCTCTCTCTGCCTGCCTCTCTGCCTATTTGTGATCTCTCTCTCTCTCTCTGTCAAATATATAAATAAATCTTTAAAAAAGAAACAGAAATTTGAATAATTTCCTCTTCTCAAAGTATCTAGCAACTAATTTGGATTTTTTTTTGCCTGTAAATATTTTTTTAATGTCCCAAGAAAACTTGTTTTTTCATACACTTCAAACAACAAATAGAAGTCTTTGTTGAAAATATTAGTGCATAGATCACAGAGAAATTTTACTCCATAACAAATACCTGGAAATTTTTCAGAGAACTTAGATGACACAGCATTACCATGTATGTAATTCTGCTTCTACAGTCCAATATTTGAGTTTTCTGGCCCAAGTAAAACATTTTACCACTATTATGTTCCACCGTGACTTGCATGTGAAAATTCTTTATTTCTAGAACTGGAATATGTTCTATTATGTTAATGAACTTGAACTGAATCAGCATATCAGCTCAGGCCACCCACCTCTTTGCAGCACAGTAACAGAACTTGACCTATATAATTTCCAACCCAGCATAATTTACTTCCTAGTCAGACAACATGCAAATATGTTCAAATGCTTCATAAATGTTCAATGACCATATCCTCTGCCTAGCATTCATATTTCTTGTATGTTGAAATAGTATATTGCAATAAGAAATATCTGGCAGTTTCAACAAATAAAGGGGCTGTATGCCCTCAAGTTAATTTTTGCTCAATTTAGGTCTATAATTTCTTGGGAAAGGTTTTTCATGTTTTTCCTATGAAATTATATTTGTAAAGCTGAATGGCCATTTACCAGCTCCTACAATATTCTAAAGAACTAAATGTAGATGCTAGCAAATACATCAGAAACGCATTTCTTGAAAATTTACAATATGCTACACTGAGTACTTGGGTCTGCTAACTGTGAGAAATTGCCTTCTGTTAATGATGTAGTTAAAATAAGAATATTGTTCCCACGGAACACCTTTCAGTTTCAATCCTGTTCTTAAGAATTTGGTTACTTGGTCATGATGTTCACTTCCTTTAAAGAATTCTCTCAACAAATGATTTTTTTTTTTTTAAAGATTTTATTTATTTGACAGAGAGAAACACAGCGAGAGAGGGAACACAAGCAGAGGGAATGGTAGCGGGAGAAGCAGGCTTCCTGCCGAACATAAAGCCCGATGTGGGGCTCGATCCCAGGACCCTGGGATCATGACCTGGGCCGAAGGCAGACGCTTAACGACTGAGCCACCCAGGCGCCCCAACAAATGATTTTCTTAAGAAAGCAAACTAATCTCCCAATTTGCTACAACTGGTTTAATATTCAATTTCAAGTTCTGCCTTAATTACAGCAATAAGATGTTCCTAGTCAAGGATCAAGAAATCCAACTGATGTAGTGTTTAGCCATCAAGAAGGTGATTTTATGATTTTTTAAAAATGGACTTCTCATAACTAGAGGCGAACTGTGAGTTCTTGAAAATATAAATTGCATAAAAGCAAATAACCATATAAAAGATATTTTATAAAATGTGTTTTCTTCAGACCAGACCAGTTCTGAAAATCATGCAATTAAAAGCACAGACATGAGCACAGTCTGCTCTTATAAGGGAATCCCATACTAGTGATCCTAAGGGTACTGAAAGATGAGGCAGGTTCCAGGAGCTCATAAAGGTTTTATATTATCTCATGAGTAAGCCAGGGCTCCTAGAGTTCTTCCACAAACCTGATCTGCAACCCCTAGTTTCACAGAAGTCTTCAGACCAGAGCCTCTGCGAAAATACTTCAGCATTTGATGATGATCTTTTTAACGGCTTTAACAAAAATCACACTGAGATTCAAGTTTTTATCTTGGTCTTAAATTGTTGTTTTTTTTTTTTCACACAAGGGAATGCCAGTTTTCTGGGTTTGCCATAGGATGAAAGAAAACATAAAAATATTCAACACTTCAAGAGAACTAACCAAAGAGATGAAAACATGAGCAAAGTTGAGTATTCCCGTCTTCACCAAAGTATATGTTTTAAAGAGGTTTTTTGTTTTTTTTTTAAAGATTTTATTTATTTATTTATTTGACAGAGAGAGAGAGATCACAAGTAGGCAGAGAGGCAGGCAGAGAAAGAGGAGGAAGCAGGCTCCCTGCTGAGCAGAGAGCTCGATGCGGGGCTCGATCCCAGGACCCTGAGATCATGACCTGAGCCGAAGGCAGAGGCTCTAACCTACTGAGCCACCCAGGTGCCCCTAAAGAGGTTTTAAGATGAGAAACAACCTCATGGTTGTTGGACCTTAATGGACCATGGACCTTAATGTCCATCCATTAAGAGTATTTTTTTTAATTACACATCCATTTAAAGAAATTCTACTCAGCTCTTAAAGCAACAAAAAAATGAGACAGTATCATCTATAAAACAATCTTGCCAAAAATTTTAAACTGAATCTTAAAGGAAACACACCCTTTTGGCTCTCTCATTTAGCACCATGGTTATTAGCAAGAACAAGCACCTTACAAAAAAGGCAGCAAATGGAGCCAAGAAGAA
Source organism: Procyon lotor (assembly GCA_028646535.1). Classification (NCBI taxonomy): domain Eukaryota; kingdom Metazoa; phylum Chordata; class Mammalia; order Carnivora; family Procyonidae; genus Procyon; species Procyon lotor. The sequence goes on from CM053604.1 coordinate 76,119,950, forward strand.
AGTGGTTGATGCATTTTTCTAAGAAAGACTGGTATAATGTAAAAGCAACAGCTATGTTCAATATAAGAAATATTGGAAAAATACGAGTCACAAGAACTCAAAGAACCCAGACTATATCTGATATCTTCCAGGGTTGATTATTAAGCATGCAATCAAGCAACTACAGAGTATGAGGTGCCTATGAATTGACTTTGTTATGCTCTGGAAAACTGATATCTTGAACAAATTCCTGACATCAATTTACTATATCTTTTAAATTTCTCTCTTTTCTAAAAATGATAAGAAACCCAGATTCCAAATAAATAGGGTACTTTAAAAAGTTGGAATGATGGGAAGAGCAGTTATTTTGACATTGTAGGTTTCTTTTGAATCAAACAGTAGAAACTCTAATTTTGCAAGGAATGACTAACACTTTACCTCTCAAGTTGCTTTTAGAATGTGTAGGTGGCCAGGTGGTCCATTCTAAAAGGGTTGTGGTTAGAGGGCTGCTTGTGACCTAAAGGGACAACTTAATGATAGTTTACCACTAATAATCTGCTCAAACCATACTTTACAAGCAGGAAGCTCAGTAGCATTCAAGAAGAGGACAAGGCACTTCCAAGTTCTTAGATGGTTATATAATCATTATAATCTGCTTATTTCCCCCCAAAAAGAAACTGCTTTAAAAGACTATATCCAGCTACTTAATAAGGAGCACCACTAAATAAATAAAGAGAGCTCCAGGGGGTGTTTTGTTTTTAAGACAATAGCTTTATTTTACAGTAATATAAAGCAGTTTGCTAATCACGCTACTAAAATTTCTTCCTTTGAAACACTTCACCTCCTTGAAAACCCTTAGAACAGGAACTGTTCTTTCTAAGTTACAGTCAGCTCCACTGTCATTAATATAATCTTATAATAATATAATATAATCCACAATCATATAATATAATCCTAGATTCTCCTAGCTTAGCTTATACACTATCCTACAGGCAGCAGAAAACCAACCTATTAGGGAAACTGACAAGTCACACACAGTTAAATCATACTTTGCTTCATATTTTTAAAACTAGTTCATCTCTCAATGACATCGTGTTTTTATAGGAACACTAAAGTTCAAACTAAGCAATGCTTTAGCTACTCCAGAAAATACAGTAGAATGTTGATAGATTTCTGACTGGTTTTAAATCCAGCTCCCCAAAGAATAAAAGCAACAGATACCAAAGTTTCTGCAAAGCCTTCAGAACAAAATTTCAAGAATAGAAAAAGTGTTTTCAGGAATGATTATTATAATTAGAATACTCTTTTGTACTTAGAGGACTACCATATTTTTTCTCTCTACAGCACAAAAACTGAACCAGAAGCCAGAAGTGGAAAGAAAACAAAAGTTGGTGCATTCAATAAAAGGAAAAGGAAAAAAAAAATTGTGAAGACCATACCCATCAAAACTTTACTGATTTGAGCTAGAGTGGAAAAAAAGAACAGACTTCAGAAGGAATTCTGCAAAGATTTCACTTAACTATTTATAGAGTCAAGAACAGTTTAAAATATTCTTAAATATCATTTGCTAATTTGTTACACTGTCCTTCTGTTGCACCCCATCAAGAGCTCCCCATAACATCAGTGAGGTTGCCGGCAAATCAACACTTTGATTCACTTTCTAATGTGCAATCTGACTACATACATTACAGGCTGTGCAAATGTTCATAACCTTTGAATCACCAATTCCACTTATAGGTAATTATCAGCAATGCCCACAAAGACCTATATATTAGATTATTCACTGCAAAGTTATTTATAAAAGCCCTGAAAGTAATCTTGAAACATAAAAAGAGAAAAATTGTTAAATTATGGGAACTCCATATGAATATCATACAGAGATTTAACATGGTTTGCAATGAATGGATATTACCTTTATCAGAAACTATTTTTTCTACTTTTTTTTTTTTTTACAAGAAAAGCTTCTCTAAGTTTACTGTGTTCTGGATTTCCTTTGCAGTCTTGAGAATATTCATCTGAGCTGTATATTATTAGGTTACTTGATAAAGACTTCACATAAAAGGCTTTGATATACCTTAAATATTTATTATAATTAATTATGTCCAGTTACTTCTTAAGTTCTAGTATTACCACTCTATCCATAGTGGATCATCAAAGAAACAAAGGATAAAGATATTTTGGGGGGATAAAGATCATATTTTTAAGGAAAGAAAAATATCATAATAGTTTGCATACCCTGAAATGTATCACAAAGAACACTAAACAAGATTAATGAGACAGGATAACTCTACTGAAAAGAAAGAAGTTTATATAAAATATAAGTTCTTAAACTTTCCTTCAAAAATGAAAAGAGCATCTGTGTGTGTGGCTGAGCTAGACAGAGGCCATCATGAAGTTCAGCCCTTAGACCAGACTAACACACAATGATTTGCTTTGTTTGGCAAAGTGCTTTTGTAAAAATATATTTAAGTGCTTTAACTGGGGGCGTCTGGGTGGCTCAGTCAGTTAAGCCTTTGGCTCAGGTCATGATCCCAGGGTCCTAGGATGGAGCCCTGCTCAGTGAAGAGCCTATTTCTCCCTCTCCCTCTGTCTCCTGCTCCCCCTGCTTGGGCACTCTCTCTCTCTCTCTCTCTCTTTCACTTTCTCTCTCTCTCTCAAATAAATAAAATCTGCAAAAATTATTTAATGCTTTTAGCTGGGTCTTAACACCCCAATCTGAGGATAGACTACTCAAGTCTAACAAACCTCACACATTTGTATTACTTGCCTGGCATTTGAGTTTGCCTTCCATGCTTTAGACTTAAGTCCCACCTGGAATCTCCCCAAGTACAGTATGTTGTGTTTCTCCTTATTCTCCTCCATCTCCTTTTTACAAACTCCTCAAACCCTACTCCTGCAAGTTAGAGACCACTTTCCTAATTTAACTTCAGACAATCTCAGCTACAGTTCTGAAAACCTCCAAACAGCTTCTCTGTATCTCACCCTTCTGTGTCAACGCACAGAACAATTTGCTCTTAGCCATATTATTTTTTTCTAAAAGGAAAAAAGTGTTCTAACACCAAACAAGTTTAGAAAAAATGACACATGGGATGCCTGGGTGGCTCAGTTGGTTAAGCGGCTGCCTTTGGCTCAGGTCATGATCCCAGGATCCTGGGATCGAGTCCCACAGTGGGCTCCTTGCTTAGCAGGGAGCCTGCTTCTCCCTCTGCCTGCCACTCTGCCTGCTTAGGCTCTCTCTCTCTCTCTCTCTCTCACTCACAAATAAAGAAATAAAATCTTTTTTAAAAAAGAAAGAAAACATGACACATTATATCCCCCATTTTAGAGATTCACAATATAATAATCCTACAGTGATTAAATCTTTTATTTGTTGAACCCAGTATGTCTCTAGTTTGTCTTGAAAACTTTCTTCCTCAGAAAATTTCTTAACATGAAAAAGAAATGGTGTTCTCAGGAACACCACTGGACAAACTACAATACACCAAAGACCCCTGAGTAGATGAATCACCGGTAGAAAGACAATTCCAAAAGTCCTCAGAAATAGATTGATGGTCACCAAAAGTGGAAGACTACTAGAAAGTGACTGGGCTCTTTATGAACTTTCTTAGGTTCAAACATTTCAGCACAGAATCAAGAAGAAACACTGCTCATCAAATTCCTGAATCATATTAATCCAAGAGGAGTTGGAAACTTATTTTTTTTTTTTAAAGATTTCATTTATTTATTTGACAGAGAGATCACAAGTAGGCAGAGAGGCAGGCAGAGAGAGAGGGAAGCAGGCTCCCCGCTGAGCAGAGAGCCCGATACGGGGCTCGATCCCAGGACCCCGAGATCATGACCTGAGCCGAAAGCAGAGGCTTTAACCCACTGAGCCACCCAGGCGCCCCTGGAAACTTATTTTTAAAAATCATTATCCTAACAAATCCTGATAAGGCTGGAGCTGGATTTTAGGAAAATTTAGTGAAAATAAATATAAAGGTCTTGATTTGCCTTCCTCTTCCAAAAACAAACAAAAAAGACCGTACAATAATGGGAAGACAGGACTTAACAGCAGCATACATAATAATTCGGATTTTCTCAACATTAAACTCAAGTGTTGGTAAATACGATTATGGGACTGGCAAGAAAATTCCTGTAATTTTTAGGCCGCGTGAGTTAGCAGTATAGTATCTAGAAGTCAGGACATTTTCAATCCCCGCCACCCCCTTGTATTTGCCAGTCAAGACTATCAGAGCTTTTATTCAAACCATTCAACACTCTAAGAATGACGTAGACAAACTGGGAATACCCATATGATTCCAAATAATAAAAGCATCAATAGGAAATACAGTAAATGACTTCAAGACTTTGAAGAGTTGTCACAGTTTATTTTTTATGACGCAGGGTGAGGATGGTGATGGTGTGGGAAATCAAATGGTGGGTGCCCATAAGGAGACAAATTTCAACCTAACAATAAAGATGACGACTTTCAACAAGCCAGTCTGAAGACTGAATGGTTTATTCAAGAGATAATCATAAATTGAATAAACATTTAGCCAGACTGTCACTGAGGGAATTCAAGCATTGGACACAGTGTAGGTCTACGTAACCTTTAAAGACCCTCCAGACGCTGAATACTATCAGAGGCAGCGTTACCATTTGGAGACAACATTATTAAAAACAACTCAATGCACTCTATATGGAAACAGGACTATCAAAGCCAGCGGGTGTTAGAAGCTGAGTCAGGAGAGCTAATTGTTCAATTTTCAGGATTTTGCAAGCCCATTGTTAAACACAGTCATTAGTATAATTTTAATTACATGAACTTACAATAAAATAAATTGTATTAAAGCAAAATTAACAAACACTCAAACTTCTCACTTCCTAACGTTACTTCGTTAACTTGAAATCAACCTTGGTCGGATGTTTACACCCTGAAAATCTGCAATTGCTGCAAATCGGGACTTTTTCTGAGAGCACTTGCTAAAGATTTGACATCAGACACCGCAATAATAATACATTTAGTCAAAAAGTATGTATTACACTCCCACAAATATAGTTTGAGGCTGTGCAGAACAGAAGTAGAAATGGAAGAAATCTTCCCACAAAACAGAGAACCAGAGATAAGCAGCAGCATCTGAACACGAAAAAGTGACCTGCTTTCTCACTGAATAACAAATTGTGGTCCTTGGGGCACCTGGGTGGCTCAGTGGGTTAAAGCCTCCGCCTTCAGCTCAGGTCATGATCTCAGGGTCCTGGGATTGAGCCCCCCATTGGGCTCTCTGCTCAGCGGGGAGCCTGCTTCCTCCTCTCTGCCTACTTGTGATCTCTCTCTCTGTGTCAAATAAATAAATAAAAACTCTTAAAAAAAAAAATTGTGGTCCATTAATACAATAGAGTCCCTCTACCAATTTTAAAAACAATGATGTGACTCAATCTGCGTAGGAAAGATAAGCAACAAATAACACTAGACGCCTCTGGAGAGAATGAGGTACTGTGTGCCATTTTTAATTCAAACGTTTGCATTTCTTGGCCTATGCATTATTTTGATAATAACAACAATGGTGTAATCAAACACAAAGAAAGGGATCAACCTTGAACGATACCTTGACCAGAGGGCAACAAGCCACAGCAGAAAGACAACAGAGGAAAGCAGGCTTGACAAAGGTAGCGGAAGCAGAGATAAATGCTGAAGCCCAGAGAGCACTGCACTGAATGCCTCCCGCTGAGGAAAAGCAATATATCCTGAAAGTTCTGATCACCATCCATTTCCTGTTCTTCCAGGGGAGCCTGCAGCGATCTTGCTATTCTTGCCTTCCTTATTCCCGGGATATCTTTAAAAGGAAGGTTCACAACTAGGGGTGACCCCTAGGGGACACTGGGTAATGCTGGAGATGTCTCTGGTTGCAGAAACAGACGGGTGCAAATGGCATCTAGTATGGAAAGGCCACGGATGCTGGTAAACATCCTGCGACACACAGAACAGCCTCCCAGGATAAAGAATTATCCCAGGGGAGCCTGGGTGGCTCAGTTGGTTAAGCATCTGCCTTTGGCTCAGGTTATGATCTCAGAGTACTTGGATTGAGCCCCAGGTCCTGCTCCCTGCTCAGCAGGGAGTGGGCTTCTTCTCCCTTTCTCTCTGCCCTCCCCCCACTCATGCGCATGCATGCTAATTCTCTCTTCCACTGTCTAATAAATAAATAAAATCTTTAAAAAAAAAAAAAAGTATTATCCAGCCCAGAATGTCAATAGTGACAAAGTTGACAATCCCTGCACCACTATTGCTTATGGCCACCTGAATGCATCTCTATTTTTTATAACCCAAGGGAATCTAGCCAAGACCCAGAGATTCTGTCTTCCCTAGAAAACATGGTCATATAATCCGAACTGATGCTCACGAGAGCCTACAAGGCTTCTTAAAAATAACTGCCATGAAAGTAGCCTGGGGAGGGGTTAAAAATGTTCACCTGACCTAACAACTGAAAGAGATCATTTTTCTTCAGAAAAACCACCTAATTGAAGTGCCATCAGCATTTCTCCAAAGTATCATAATATTCATTAGAGAACTTCTCAATTTTCTCAGAAGTAAAATAAATTCAAATACCACCTTCTCTAATAACATGTTGCTATTTTTGAAATTGTGAAAGTAAATGAAGTGGAATTATGAGTCCAAGTAACAATTATCATTGTAATTTTAATTCCATTAAAATTAGATACAGTTGGCTACAAGCTCTACTTCTGTAGCTTTTCCTTCTCCTTCAGTCTTCAGTCTGCATATCTGACACCATGATTCCTCCACCAGAGCTTTGCGCCTGCAATTTCTTTAAGTAGTAAGGTACACAGCACAGGGTCTTGCCTATAGTAAATCGCTTTATCATTTAATACTTAATCATAAATACTTTATCATTTAAGTGACCAAAAAGACTTTCAAAAGACTACCATACACATGATCCTTTCACCTTTGTCAACGTTGACCAGACTTAGATAATACCACAAATCAGTTACCACCCACAATATATAGCCTTTAGATACTAACACCTAAAATATTTAAGATTTATAATTAACTCTCTCCCCTACTTAGTAATATGAGACTGCCAGATCATGAGCTGCTTCTGAATGAAGGTAAATATCACTACAAACACCACCAATAACCATGTGGCTTCAATGTATCCCCAACCCATCTCCAGGGGCCATTCTAAAAGCCTCTTTCTAGAATGTGTAGGAAGGACCATTATCTAGTTTCAACTATTCTTCTGACAAAGTCTCAGTGGGCTCAGCCACAAGGTGTTAGCAACTGAAACAGGTGGAAGCAGAGAAAAGCATCCCTATCCCTTAGCCGCCAAGGCTGAGCTGTCTGGGGTACTAGTAAACACAGTAAACTTGTGAGTGGGTAGCAGCAGAGGTACTGGGAGACCAAACAAGGAAGGGGCCAACTGGACCAGCAACTGGCAAAGAAGCAGACATAGCTTAGACTACAGACTAAAGACCAGTCATTTGAGGCAGCAACACATGAATATGATAGGAGTGCCCAAGGAAAAGCCAAACTAGCACGTATTTGAAGACAAAGCCAAAATGGCCGAAATAGCACAAAATCCCCCACGGTAACCACATGCTCACAGCAGATAAGCCTAGGTAAGTAATATAATTGCCTGGATACAGTCTCCCAAAGCACAAAGGTGAGGTCGGCAACCGTTTGTTTCTTTAACATTAACGAAACTACTCCCTGTTACTGAAATACAAGAAGCTGAGTCTTCCAAAGCGGTCTATTACCTCAAACAAATATTCAGTGTTATGAATTTAATGTCCACTTATGCAATTCGTGCCAGTCCTTTAGGCCTAGCAATCAGCACAACCCTCGTGGGGCTACTGCAAATGGTATTTAAAGCTACAGTGAGAGGAACTATCCTTTAAATAATGAATTTTAGAACACTAAGAAAATTAAGCACCATTTAACCCATAAGATAACAACAGGAAGAGAGACAGGTTAATAGCCATTACTACACTTAAGAGTGTAAAAAAAAATTTTTTTTCTTTGCTTACTTGAATTTTTTCCTGTGAAGTTGCTTTAGTAATATAGGGGGAAATACATGTTTCAGTGGAAAACTGCATCGTCTACAGCATGCCCTTCCCACTTACCTAATTCTGATTCTTTGGGAGCTATTTAAAATTGTAAGTTGCAGGGGCACCTGGGTGGCTCAGTCGTTAAGCATCTGCCTTCAGCTCAAGTCATGATCCCAAGGTGCTGGGACTGAGCCCCACATCAGGCTCCCTGCTTCTAACTCTCTCACTCACCCTACTTGTGTTCCCTCTCTCGTCTCTCTCTCTCTCTGCTAAATAAATAAATAAAATCTTTGGAAAATAAAATAAATATAAGATTGTAAGTTGTAGATACCTAAAAGCAAAGTAAAATAACTCTTGCCACAGACATGCAAATTTTTTATGACTAAGTGCCATTGACATCCCTCCCTTACTGTGGAAAAAGCCCAGTTTTTGCCTCCATTTACACATCAGTTTCAATATTCTAGAACTATAAATGTGACTAGTTTTAAATTCCCCTTTGAACTAGTTAAAACACTTTATCAGTTACTTCTTTAATGACTTAAGTAAAATCTTTAATACATGTTCATTTTATCTCTGTATGAATGTCATGATTTTACCTTTTTGGAAAACAATTAGTTCCTTTTGGAAATTTGGGAAAAGTATTGACCTTTACCCACTGATTATTTCCTCAGATATGCTGCTGGATTTCATCATAATTTGAGAGGCAGGGTGGGATGTTATGAGGGGAAAGGGAGGAGAAAAAATGAAACAAGATGAAACCGGGGAGGAAGATGCCCTCAGGAGGAAGATGTTTCCTGAGATTAAGAGTAAGAGACTCTTAATTAAGAGTAAGAGACTCTTAATCTCAGGAAACAAATTGAGGGTTCCTGGGGGTGGGGGTGTAGGGATAGGGTGGCTGGGTGATAGACATTGGGGAGGGTGTGTGCCATGGTGAGTGCTGTGAACTGTGTAAGACTGAGGATTCACAGACCTGTACCCCTGAAGGAAATAATGCATTATATATTAATAAAATTTAAAAATAATAATAATGTATAAAAAATTAAAAAAAAACTAATGATGTACTATATGCTGGCTAACTGAACATAATAAAAAAGAAAATCAATAAAATATTGATTTTGGAAAAAAGAAAAGTAAAAAAAGAATACCTCTTGCCCAGGAAGGGCATAGAGGTTTTGAGACCCAAGGGTGATAATGTCCCTAATGGAACAAATTAGAGGTACAGTCCGTAAGCTAAGCAAAGTGTCACCAATGGAATGGGGGCAAAATAGAGCTTTTGTTCTTGCTAGAGAAGGCAAGGGAGAGGGGAAAGATAGAAAGGAGAGTGGACTAACTCTCCTTGATAACTTTTATTGTGAGGGAGTCCTCATTTAGGAACACAGAAGATCCTCTCTGTTTGTAGTTTCACAGATACATAGTTACATCCCAAAGACAATTCTGTCTACTCTGTTTGCCAACCACAGATCACATCAGGGAAATGCCTGTCCATGGAGAGCCTGACAGAACATCATGGATGTTTGCTACGTTTGCTCTTGGTTTTCAGGATTTCAATGAACATTATTCCTCTCAAAACATCCTATAGTTGTGAAAGCTGTGTGAATTTCCAAAATGCTACTGACAGAGTTAAAAAGTGGAAATTTGTAACAAACTGAAAATGATGAATGTTATATAATACAAGGGATAAGTGTAACTGATGAGAAAATCTCTCTACCTGGGCGTTCTTGGGGACTGATGCTAAAAGCAAAGGTTTTCTGCTCAAACACATGAAAGGCTTAAAAGAATAAAACACATTCTGAGTCTAACATGTTATGTATGGGCTCACACACAGAAAATAAGAAGTATACCTCAGACCTCTCAATTCAAGGATGGTTTTGACATAAAAATAATTTAATTTCTTTTTTAATGTTGTAAAAATGGTAACATAAATTTTACCAACTCATAGCATTCCTCATTTAGAACTTGATTGTAGAACCAAGCCAGTATCAGGAAACTATCCTCTGAAGAAGCTAAAACTTGGAGCATTGAGTAACTTTGCACAGAAGGAATCTATATATAAGAACATAAGAGCCTTGGTTTCTTTATGGATGTACTTTCTCAGTGTTAGAGTTTTTCCTTTATTAAACACTTCCAGATGCATAACGTGTATAGTGGTACCAAACCACCACTGTCAGCCTTGCATCTTCAACTCCTGGAAAGTTGTCAGCATAACTTTAGGGCCTTGGATGTATATGCAGACCAAAGAGTCTGTTTACTTAAACCTCTTTTTTCCAGCTTATGATAACTTTGGTTGGTATCCATGATCTCTCCAGCTTTTAGTATCTCATCAGCCTTCCTATCTTTGCCGCTTTACTGAAATGGTCTTCTCTGAGGAGCCAAAGTAACTAAAGTTAAGTTAAAAAAAGAAAAGTCATTTTTCTCCTCCAAGACTATGTATTAAAGAAAAAAACTGCTCACCAAAGCTCAATCGCTTGTACAGTGGCTGTGCTGTTCGATTATCTGTCCGATAAGACAACTGAGGAAGGTGTTACACTTGGCCAAACTACTGTCCACAACCAGCTACTCAAATGGTAAATAGCATTGCTGATGACAGTGGACGTTCATTTCAATGGGAGGTAGAGTATTGCCTTTCAAATTGCCTTTTGCAGACTTGTTACAGTATGATTGTAGCCAGATTTACACTTTCTCTGTGAAATGTACTGTATATATCATTCACTGTTAGATAAAATATTGTTGTTCATTCCTAAACTTTTTCCCTTTTATTATTTAAACATAAATGTCCAATTCATATATTCTCATTGTCCTGTCAATTTCGATCTTAATACATAAACGTTATCAGCTTAACACACAAAAATCAAATCAAGTAAAAAAGTCTCAAAGACCTTAGAGGCAACTTTAATAACAACTCTCACGATATACTACTTGAGGGATAGTTATCTTTCATATACTACTATATAAACTAAGTATTAACCATCAGTTAAAAAAGCAACTGCTTGGGGCACCTGGGTGGCTCAGTCGTTAAGCGTCTGCCTTCGGCTCAGGTCATGATCCAGGGTCCTGGGATCGAGCCCCGCATTGGGCTCCTTCCTCAGCAGGAAGCCTGCTTCTCCCGCTACCATTCCCTCTGCTTGTGTTCCCTCTCTCGCTGTGTTTCTCGCTATCAAATAAATAAAATCTTTAAAAAAAAAAAAAAAGCAACCGCTTTATATTTTAAAAGGCAATAGATTGCCATAACTTGGTGATAAGGCCCCATATTTATATCAAGAATTAAAAAATAAAAATACAAGGAAAGAAATTTGAAAAAGTACAGAAAACTTATAAATAAACAAGAATAATATTGTGACTTCAAGGCTTAAAAAAATGAGTGAATTTAAGAAAAAGGATGAGGTGAAATACTGATTTGCAGTCCCACAGTGCACCTCCCCAGCTTTCCAGTGCTCCTACCATTATTCCACTCCCTTTGCTGAACCCCTACAACCCAGGAAAGAGACAATATCACATTAATAGTCATTTCTAGATTCTATTCATTTTTAATAAATAACTTTGCCTCTATCATTCCCAGTAATGTTCCCAAGTACAGAATTTTGGAGGTTAGTTCTGTGTTAACAAGTATGTGGTCTCCTTAGACACAGGAGCTAAGAGATCACAGTGGGGGCTGGACTTCCAGTGATTTTCTATCAGTATCCTATGGAGTCCTAAGGTTCTTTGGATATACCTCAGGGGCTACCGTGGGGGAGGGGGCTGGGAGGCGGAAAGAAAGAGCATGTAGGGTGTTGGCCTCTGTCCCCTCAGACCTCTAAAGTCAATCAGTGTAGCTAACATTGTATCTGATTTCATTTACTGAGTTTCCTCATAAGATTAAACAATTCAGCCTCTAAGAAATGTTGGAAAACCCCCAAACCTACTTTACTTGATCTCTGAGATTTGTATTAGCTTTAATACATTATGGTTCACAAAGTCCTTAGAGAAAATGTTAAAAAGCCACAGGGATAAGAATATTAGTGAATGCAAAGAGATAAACCACAATAAAAGTCCTCAACCAGGTCAAGCTGACAGCTCTCCATTATATGAACTTTTATAGAGAATCTTCTGTAGGAAACTCTACAATAAGCCCTAGAGGTACACAGATACAAACCAGAACTATGATCATGGAGATCAAAAATGACATTGGTAGATATGGACTCCCAACCCACTCCCTCAGGAAGTAGAGTACAATTATACCGTGAGATCATTTAGCAGTTAGGGTCAGGATTTGCCCACAAGAGTCACCAGATCTTTGACCCACTTCACTCGTCTGACTCCCCAACCAGATTGATAACCCTCCCCAGAAAGGCAGTTATTTAAGAAGCTTGTTTCCATTGTAGCTTCATCTGCTCGGACCTTGAGCCCTAATTCTTTCAGTAAAAATGACTTTTAGTTTTCCAAAGTTCTAGAGTTTGCCAGCATTTCTAGCGTGACTTTAAGGTCAAAAAATTGGTTTTTTGTGTGCTTTATGGGAAAGTTTTACCTTAAGATCATATCATGGACCTCTAAATAATGCCAGCTGGATTCTAGAGCCCCTGAGACACAAATTGGAGTCTCATAATTCCTAGTAGGGTTACACAAACAACTTACCTTTGACAGCTACCAGAACTGACTGAGGATACAGGAATGCTGGGAAAGAACTGTATCAGTTTTCCAGGCTAGATATTTCATTCGAGCATCTTAAGGATCAAAACTAAGAACACAATTCTGGCTCTGTAACAGACTTGAAAGAGGGACTGCTAAAAGATTTTTCTCTCCCATTCACTGTTACAGGAAGCCAAACAGAATGCTGGAGACAAAGCTATAATGGAGAATTCTTCTGACTCCCTTTACATTATAATAAGAACACTAAAAGACCAGGCTTGCTAAAAATGAAGGTAAAGCAATATGATTCCAAGAGATTATGGGATGCATACTCTTTCCTTTCCTCCTCCCTTTTTCCTCCTCTTACACGTGAACTCTTGGCTAAAGAAAGAAAAAATAGACTCTACCCTCGGCCCAACCAGGCTACTTCCGGTTAGACATATTCTGACTCTCAATATTACTATAATGTGCAAACTAGAGCTGGCTACAATTCATTCCATTTACTCAACCATTTAGCCTAAATGTGAAAATTGTACTTAAGTATTTGCTGACTACATTTCAAATATAAGAACAAAAACTTTGTGTATTTATAACCCAGGAGCCCAGAGTTTCTAAAATCTTAATTATTAATCTCCAAATGAACAAACACAGTTTTTGGCATTCCTGGCAATCAGACTAAGCAATCAGGCTAAGGGATGAGAAAAATAAGGAACACATTTCAACTATCATATGGTTAGCTGAAGTTGAAATGGACACAACAGATGAAATGATGTCAAAATCATGAGAGTGACTCCAAATGATTCTTGATTCTGAGAAATTACAAAAATATGAGCACAAAATCTCCAACTGGTAAATTCAATTATATTTAGTTCCTTTATTCTAGCTTTTGGAATATTGGCCTCGAGTTCATATCTGTGAATTTATCTACTAAATAACCAAACTTTTGACTAATACAAATGTGGAATTTACTAGATTGTTTTAAACATCTTAAAGCTCATAGGATATTCCAGTGTTCAAATATAGATGGAAGAAATTACTTGTTTCCTCCATTAATCTTTTCCATTGCAAACAGAAGTCAAGAAATCAGCTAGGAATTCAACCAGGAAGGAACTGACAGAAGTCCCACTCTTCAGCTCAGTTCCTCCTCCTTGTGGTCACAGAGGGAAGGTGCCTGCCATCTGGTGGCATTTTTTAAAAGAATCTTAAAATATTTAAATGACTTACAGAACAGTCCTTTGAAAGAATGTATGATATCAATGCAAAGTGCTCAATTTTAATTTGTAAGCAATTCCACTTACTCCTGCTTCCCACTCTTCTGCAGTCTTCCTTTTTAAAAGTCAGTTTAAAATACTTTTTTTTTTTTTAAGATTTTATTTATTTATTTGACAGAGAGAGATCACAATCAGGTAGAGAGGCAGGCAGAGAGATGGGGGAAGCAGGCTCCCTGCTGAGCAGAGAGCCCGATGCGGGGCTCGATCCCAGGACCCTGAGACCATGACCTGAGCTGAAGGCAGAGGCTTTAACCCACTGAGGTACCCAGGCGCCCCTTAAAATACTTTTTAACTGTAAGAGTGCTGAACACATTCCCAAATGAAACATATCTACGAATTCAATTGCTGGTATACCATAGTCATTGTTAGCACACCTCGGGGAGGTGGGGGGAATGTGTCAACTATTATGATTCGTTAAACCACAGCATGGAACTGCACCCATACTGGCAAATCAGGGAGGGTGGGGATTCTTTTGGGTTTAGCCGTGACAACGAGGCTACAGCCGAAAGCCCAGACCAACTCCTGCATTGTTTTCTCATTCTCAGCTTCCATCAAATCGCCAAGTAATGTGTATTAAGTGGTAGGATGGAATAAAGACACTTTTTCTTAATAGGTTTTGGATGGTTTCCTCTCAAGATAACAAAGATTGATGTTCTTTTGATGAGTGTCTGGTGAGGTTCCCCCTGAAGCAGGAAACGTGTCCCCACCCCACCGAACGTAAAACAGTCCTCATTATTCTGGCACGTTTCTCTACCAGCTCACCATTTGCCTAATTTTGTCTAGGAGAGGATGCCCTCCTTCTTCATTCCTAGACCTTATTTTGACATTCAAATGGTGTTTTTTAAAATTCCACGTAGTTGATTTTTCAGTTAGAAACTAATCAGAAGTGTGACATGTTATTATGGCCCAGCGAGGCTACCTCCATCTAGCCTCTATCTAGTCATCAAATGAGCTGGAAAGAAGCAACCCCCATGAAGAATGTATGCCCTTTCCTTAAGCAATTCCTAGCTCATGGAAAAACAGAATTACCCAGGTAAGTGAGAGAAAAAACGATCATCTCAAGAACTCGCTTTTTAGGAACTTTGAGACAAGAGAAAACAGAAGAGAAGCTAAGAAGCAAGAACACTGCTTCAAGAGGTAATTTGTCCCCGGTCCTTTGGGTGAAAGGGCATTTTGCCAGCTGTCATTCCTGGACCCACTAAAAGCGTTACACCGAAACTGTTGTCCTCATTAGGACCGAAGCCATTTAACATGAATGCTCTGAGCTGCTTGGACGTCACACTGCACTGTCTGGCCTCACCAAAGGGGAGGAGAGCCTGCTATTCTCGTTTAAATAGCATTTATAGCATTTTAATTTGCTTTCTTTCTGCAAACCATCTCTGACTATTCTTTACCTCGCATAATCGAACATCTACACATTATTATGCCCTTACTTGATGCACTCTTTCCATTCATTGTGCAGCCGGTTAGGAAAAATGTGCAGCATAAGTGAAAAACCATCTTAGTGGCAAATACACGTTTTACATGATAAAGTAAATTTCTGTTAGCAAGGTAATATAAAGGTCTTCTCCTATGACGGGGAAAGGGTGCACAACCTTAAAGCTACAATTCATACTGGTTTCTACCAAAAATGGAGAAGATGCCACGAAGCCGGCCACTGGAGGTTGTATCACTCACATACATGAATCAGAGATACTTTTACTTGCCTGCATTTATTCTTCTTTTGTATACGATCATTTTCACAGACTTACAGGATGTATAGGGACCTCAGAAGTTATGTATTATATCTTTATTATCTCTAGCCACACTCTCCAAGTAGATGACTAGCTTTGCTCCATTTCATCATCATCATCAGTGAAGGGAGAGGAACCAGCCCCCGGGGCACTGCTCAGTACCACCAGGCAGGAAGTTTTCGCTCTTATTCAGCCCAAATCTCACTGTTTTCAGGAAAAAATGTAGAATAAATCACATCCTATTTACCACAAGACTTGATAAACTGAAGTCACTTTTTTGCTTCAGTTGGGTATCAGTATAGGTAAATCAATATCAGTGTACTTCCATCTGACCAAAAGTTCTTGAAAAGCCAAAAGCCAGGTGAGGTTATGCAAAGCAACTTTTTATCTGTGGGCAGAGGTTTAATTTGTAATCAAAAGCCAGATTTTCTTATATTATGATTTCTCCTACTTTGAATTTCTCTGCCCACCTACCCCTCGCCCCAGAAAGAGAACAAAAACTCCTTGGTATTTACAACATGAAAGAAATTGTGGGCATGTGCTCCAAAGCACACAGTCTCTTTTCTTGGTTGCACTTGTCATGACTGTAAATTCATATCATTTAAAAATAAGTATCTCGGGGCACGTGGGTGGCTCAGTGGGTTAAAGCCTCTGCCTTTGGCTCAGGTCATGATCTCAGGGTCCTGGGATTGAGCCCTGTGTCGGGCTCTCTGCTCGGCAGGGAGCCTGCTCCCCAACCCACCCCCCCGCCTACTTGTGGTCTCTCTCTTTCTGTGTCAAATAAATAAATAAAATATTTTAAATAATAATAAAAATAAAATAAGTAAAAAATAAAAATAAACGTCTGCCTGTCACCCTCACTGAAATGTAAGCTCCATGAGGGCAGCCCCCAAGTGTGTCTGGTTCATCAGTGTATTTCCAGTACCTAGTGTAACATTTGGCACACAGCAGGCTCTTTATACCTAAAGAAGCAACAAATGCACTTCAAATCATTCTAGTCCAACACTCCTATTTTGGGGCTATGAAAATAGAGTCTATAAAAGTCATTCTTGGAAATGACTTGCCCAAGATTGTATAACATGTTAATGACAAAGCCAGGATTATAATTGGATTCTTTATTGCCCATCCACATTCTCTGTCCATTACGGCACAGAGGTTCTTATATCTAATATCCTGGGTAAAACAACACTACTAATGAGTAGGGTACAGAAATATTTCTCATCTAAACATCTTTTGTTTGGCTGCCCGGCTCCCAGTGTTCTTTACCAGTTGGAACATAGAGACCCTCCTATAAATATGCCTGGTTTATACATACTTGTAGGACTCCAAGAACAAAACCCAAAACAGGATTCTATAGCCATAGCAAACAGCCAATTTATTCTCTCCTATGAGTGTCAAGTTTTACAGAGGCTAAGCCGCAGATGCCAGCTGAATTTCTATGGTTCAGCTACTACTAACTCAAATATGCTAAGCAGAGCTTCACTTTGTATGGTTTTTTAAGTTTTATTTTAGGGTTTCTTTAAAGCAAAGATTCAAAAAATAGAGCTTCCTCTGAGCACATAAAAAAAAGTAAACGTTCAGGGAGTGACGAAGGTGATTTAAAATTAGAATATGGTGATGGTTTCCCAACTACATAAACTTATTTTTAAATTTTTTTTAATTCAGACACTTAAAATGGGTAAATATCATAAATTATACTTCAATAAAGCTGTTAAAAAATAAGTGTGAAAATGAGTCAGACAGTTGAAGCACTTCTTTTAGAAAACATTTGGTATCAAAACAGTGAAGACATATCCTTATACCCTTTTAAGAGAAAATTCTATCTACTTCAATCATGGTTTACCTAGAAGGCCAAAAATTTTTCCTTCAAATTTTGTAAAAACAATTTAGTAAACTAATATAAATATGTGCAAAGAACCAGTCTCCACTGATGTAGCACTAAAATATATTGACTCATTTGATTATCTGCTTGAATGGTCTTCAGATAAATTTGCTTAATTAAGCATAGGATTCTCAGGGTGCCTGGGTTGCTCAGTGGGTTAAAGCCTCTGCCTTCATCTCAGGTCATGATCTCAGGGTCCTGGGATCAAGCCCCTCATCGGACTCTCTGCTCGGCGGGGAGCCTGCTTCCCCCTCTCTCTCTCTGCCTGCCTCTCTGCCTGCTTGTGATCTCTCTCTCTGTCAAAATAAATAAATAAATTCTTTAAAAAAAAAAAAAGCATAGGAGTCTCATCGAAAACCTGCTATTAACTAGCCACTGGGTTTTGAGCAAGCTATATACATTTCCAGGGCTTAGTTTTCCCACCTATATCATGTGCCCCCATGCGCCAGATTAGAGTTAAGTAGTATACAATATATTAAAAAGAATAATAACTGCTATCATCTAATGAATAACCACAAAGAAGCCACATTTTAGGAAAATTATCAATCTCTGAGGAAGGTAGCATGAGCCACTTTTTTGCAGGTGAGGAACCTAGAACCTGAGAAGTTTGACCACAACCTCATGGTTATTTAGTAATAGACCCAGGATTCCAACCCTGTCCAGCTCCAAAACCTATATTCATTCTCTATTTCTCATTAGACGTTATGCTTTTGATTTTGTCACATGTGGGCATGAATCCTGACCCTGTCTTTATTATGCTAAGTCAGTCACCTTCTCTGGGTCCAGTTTCTTCAACTGTAAATATGAGATTACTAATACTCAACTCTGAAAGTCGTTGGGAAGAGTAAATGAGAATCCTTCCCCTACAATTAGAAATCATTCAAGAATAGTCTTTCCCATCCCTCTCCCACAAAAGTTCCTTCTTGTGTTAAAAAAAAAAAAGGAAAAACTTATAAATTCTATGACTTCCTTATAGCCTACCTGGATAAGCCTCACTGGGACTTAGTTCTATCAAGAGCAATTAAAGTGAACACAAACAACACAGCACTAGACCTTTGCTATCAGTCCTTGGCTCGGTGATGGAGACTGTCAACAAGAGTGTCAACTTCAAGGGGTGGGCATCTGTCCACAGGAACTGAGCTGAGGTCACAGACTTGTCTCACCCTGCCCTACAAACAGATGTCTGGGTGACAACTCTTAGTCACTGCAAACCAAAGTTAAGGCCAAACCAGGTGGGACGCTCTATATCTCCTTTCTAATCCTCTTGGCCAGGCCATTCATTCCCTAAGACAATACCTCACTGACCGCAATTCAAAATAACTAGTTTTCCCTCAGGGAAATATAATGCATTCAACATAATGCCTTTATTTTGATGACGTCTAATTATTCCATAAGCAGAAAAGAGTATATCTATAATAGTGACTTCTTAGCAGAAAACCTGTTTGATTTTGCAGTTTGGAATGTCCACCTTCAAATGTTTACCTTGCGAGTAATCTGGTGAAAACTGATGTAATGTGGAGCTCTAGTGGTGGCAAGAAAGTAAAGCAGCCATTAGTGAGAGCCAACAAAAGCCAAGGAAATCACCACCGATCATTTAGTTATGTGTTACTATGGCAAAATCACCGCTTCTTATTTAACTAGTATGTTAAGAAAACGGTTCAAAATGATAATATAAGGTAAACTCTAACTGTAGTGGCTTTCCTCCAGATTACAAATTAGACCTCAACAACTAACTTACATCAAACATCATGAAGCAGATTTAACCACAAAAAACAACTCAGTGCTGTGGTTGTCACTTTTCTGCTTTTCACCAAGTTCACTAAGAATCCTATTGATTAAACGCTAGGTATTTTTCACATAGCTATAAAGAATACTGTACACAAAAAATTCTGGACTCTAAGTGGTATGATCAGTGAAGTCCTATACCAACTGTCTTGGGAATTTAAATAATCCCTACAGGCTGATGAGGTTGTTGGAAGTTAATTCCTGCACTAGAAAAGTGCCTTCCTTGAATTTCTAACTTCTGAGGTCTTTCCCAACTTAAAGCAACCAAGAATGAAACCTACAATGTCCAACATTAACTCTTTGTTTTCTTGTTATCTAACATAAATGCCTTCTCAATTGAAAGGACTTCCTTAAAAAAATATATATATACAGCTCCATTAAGGTCAACAATGTAGCAGAACATAAATAATAAAATTTTTATGCTATACAACCAGGAGTTGACATTTGAAACTTCAAAACATGGTGCCTGGCTTAGCTGTGTCAGAATAAGTTATCATGAGAAAAAAGAAAAAATAAACGCCTCAGAATATGAAAAAATACAGGATCTAACCTTTCCACATACAAGTATCTTAGGTATCGCATTCCTGAATTCAAGAAAATGTAACAGACTCATTTTTCTATAAGTGATGATGAAAAAAATGAAAATGCTCATAAATGCATTAATGACATTTATCTGAAATAAAAATCTCAAGACTCGGGAGATTTTCATGGCTTTTATCAGTTTAATCCACTAGATGTTTTTCAATGGACACATTCAATGGCTTGTAAACTGTTAGATCTACAGTTGACTGACTACCAAGCCTCAGAAATCTGCGGACGAGATTTAATGATGACACAGGGGTTTTATTCATTGATGTCTCTCTTCTCCATCTTTCTGTTAATAAGCTGTCATTAATACAGTTCCCTAACGCTACACAGAAAAATGAAAAGATATAACAGCCTTTTCTGAGAAGTCATCAAGAATGCAATAGTTTGAAATGAGAAGCTCAGGATAGAGAACTAATTTCCTTTCAGCCCTCATTGTTAGCTATAGGGTAGGAGAGAGAACATTTTTGATAGAAAGAATAAAAGCAGGTGTGGAAGTTAAGGTAATTTACTAACATAACCGTATATCAAAGGGAACAAATGGAAATCTGTACTAATGCAATATTGGCCACCAGAGAATTCAGAATCTAACATGTTCTGCAGTCCTTTTCACCACAGACATGAAAACTGAACAAAAAGGAAGAATATTTTTCAATCTGTGAATCTAAGAACTTTGTATGCCATCTTGCCTGTATTTTCCTTGGTGATTATCTCCTCTGCTTTCCCATAACAGGCCTTGGTATGCTGCTTAAAATAATATTTGAGGCTTTATTTGCCATTCTTTTGACTGAGACATGCTGATTTTATTAGAGTAAGTTGGGCCTGCATTCTTTCTTTACTATTATTACAGGTAGACTTGACAGATACCGGACTTCGGTTTTAAAAATGCTCTGCTAGGAAGGAAACCTTGTTAAATAAGTCCCATTTTACCTGCTGGGCAGTTGCACTCTGAAGGTGCTTGTCTCGCGATTCTTATTTTAGCCATATGTTCATAGGATTTCTGTAGGAAAAGAAGAGGTGTTATCCTCAGTAGCATGGTAGAGAAATGGATTCTTTAGGAACTCTCTGGCCATATGCTTGATTTACCAGCATTTGAGAGCCTGCATAACTAACATTTACATATGTACTTGGACTTTAGTCAAAAGGTAACAGTACCCAAGCCCTAAAAAAAGAAATGACTACTGACACCGTCAGTATCGAGACTGCTGGACAATATCTACAAGATCTTCCTCCATTCTTCTTCAACCACCACCACCCTCCTCTTTCTCCCTCAGCTCAAGCACATGCAGTCAATGCAAAAACCTGGCTTTAACATGTTGTAGTTTCAGGTAAGCTATACACTTTAAAACAGCCACTATCTTATACATGAAGGTCAACTGCTTATCACACTGTGCCTCAACCACTGCCAAAGAGCCTCTCTGTTGGAAGAGCAAGTTCCAGAAAACCCCCTCACTCTAGTCTAATGCAGCCCCTGGTTGTGATAAATGTAACCTAGATTCCTTTCAACTCTCAACTGCAGTGCCTCTGCATTCATAAACACCCCTACCACTGCATTCTTCATTAAAAAAAATGAAGCTGCATTTTTTTCTTTTTAAACATTGAAAAAAAAATTTTTTTAAATAAACATTGAATACGAAAACATTTAATGTGGGGAAATCTAAAAATCACATATAGGGTTATTTCACTTTTAAGATTGATTGCCATTTGTATTAATAATACCTATGGCCCTAACCTTCTTATAACATACGAAGGACATAACACATGTTATCTCTTGAAAGAATATTCTACACAAGATTGGAAAAGATTCTTATGTCACTTTAGAAAACTAAAAAGAGATAAAATGCCACCCTGCCATTCTGGCCACCCTTCCCTCTTTCAGTCCTTCCTGTGTGTTCAGCATGCAAATATTAAGAGCAAGGGAAGATGATAGAGACAGAGAGTGATATCAAAGGATGTGCATATACAAATATATGCTACAGTTAGCATAGATGGTCGCCTAGAGTATGCGCACCCAGCCACACCAAGGATGCATACAGTAAGTATAGAGGCTGGTCCTGTACACGCCTGTGCAAGATATTATCCACGTGCAAAATACCCCAGCCTTTCACACCTGAGCCAGAAGTTGCTCCACTTTCTCTTGCACCATTGCTTTGAGCTGATCCAGGCCATCGGGAAGCAGATGGATGGAAGGGTCCCCTTTTGAGGATTCGAGAGCAGCGATCCTCGCCTGGAGGTCGTTGGTTTTCACCCCCAGGTACAGACAAGACATCACGGCCACCACGGACAGAAGGGCCGCCAGGGCGGTGCACGGGGACACGGTCCAGGCACAACGCTGCCTGGCGGGGCTCGGGTCCTCGGAGCCTGGCTCCCGACCCCCACCTTTCCCCGAATGCTTCTTCACCAGCATCGTGGAGGGATCAGCTGCCTCGGCTTCGCCTCCCACTCTCTACCACTTCCAAGAATCTTGAAAGGGAAAAAATAAAAAAGGACGATTCCTCCAAAGTTCAGTCTGGGCGGCTGCACAACTAGTTGGCGCAGATGGAGCCCGGGCGCGGAGATGGAGCGCCGCTTTCCTCAGCGCCGACACCAGCAGACGTGGACCATCCTCTCTGCTTTCTTGAAAAGCACCCTCAGTCCGAGGACTGGTGGCAAAAAAGATAAAAACCGGAATGAAACCCTCCCGGATGGCACTCCTGGACCCTCAGAGGACGGACACCTCGGAAAGGGTCCTCGAGAGCGGCCGCCCAGAGTCCAGGGGACTGCGCGAGAGGCGCAGTGAGGGGCCGCCGCTCGCCCCCGCCACCCAGCACCCGACCTGTTGCGTCTCCGTTAGTTTGCCTTATTTCTACCTATTCAGTGTTTTTCCGCACGCTGACCTGTTTGCCACCTAGATTCGGCTCCAGGCAGAAAGGCCGAGAGAGACCGCGAGAGCGCAGCGCAAAAGGGATGGCTAAGGGGGAGAAGACGGAGAGGAAAAAAACGAAATAACCCAAGGAGCAAATTCGAGTGGCGAGGCTTAAGTCGCGGCTGCCCGAAGTATCTCCGCAGCCTCGCGTGTGCGAGCCTTAAATACCCTTCGGGATGCTCGTGTGTGAGTGTATGTGAGTGCGCGCGCGCTCCGAGCGCGACGTCCCTCCCCCGACCCCCTCCCGGCGCCCGGCCTCCAGCCCAGGGCTCCCGCAGCCTCGCGCCCCCCTTCCCAAGCCCCGGCAGAAGCCCGCCTCATTAGCATAATGTATTCACCTTCGCCCTGCCCGCGGGCTCCGCCGGAGACCCTCCGAGGGGGCGGAGAGCTCGGAGGGAGCTGAGCGGGAGGTCTGTATTAGCATAATACATGCAAATAGCGGAAGCGGCCACCGTGATTGGAGGGGAGCCTGGCGACCCCTCCCCCTCCACGGAGTAACTTCAGCGTCCCCTAAGGCCACATCTCCCGCCCGGGCCTGGGGCCGAAGCGGGGTCTACTGTGGGGAAGGCGGTAACTCGGGTTTATCCTGACGCGGCCCAGCGCCCCCTCTTTATCCCTGTTAAAGATGGAGAAATGGCCTCCAGGAGGGAAGAAGCGAAGCAGAAAGCTCTAGCTCTGCAGATCTTCACTCAAAAGCCGCGGCGGGAGCTATTGCGATCTCGCCCTGGTGCAACCTTTCCCCCTTTCCTCCCTCACTTTCCTACATGCCCCGAGGCAAAGTGTCTGACGCCGGAGGTAAAGGTTCCCACTTCCTTCTCTTCCCACGGCCGCGCAGCAGAGTCTCCGACTAGGGGAAGTTTTCTCTCCCCTCCCCCAGTTTCCTTCTGTCTTGATGGGGCTGAGTCTCCTCCCCGCTCGGTGTTCTAGTCTGTCCTAGGGTGCTAATGCGTTTTCCTGATTCCCCGTTTTGTGGGATTGAAAAAGGGAGCGTGGAGGTACACACATTTCTCAGGATTTAGGAAAGGACTGAAGAATGAGGTCAATTTTTCCTCTTACCTGACTCTCCGCCCTCTGGATCAAATTACAAGTTTTCTAGTGGGATTTTTTGAAAGTAGGTAATAAGTAGCATTTTACATCTAATTGATTTTGAGAAAAAAAAATCTCACCTTTTACTCCTAAAAAGTCCCTTCTTATCTCCTCCTCCCCATGGGAAATACCATATATTTTTCTTATCCTTCTTAATCAAGCTAATGCCAGGTCGATGCTCAGTAATGTAAACAGGGAAATACTGAGCCTAGCTCATCTTTCACAGATGTAAGGAATATTGCTAGGTATGAAGCAGAGTAAAGATGTTTCAGCTTTTCTTGATGGAAATACAGAAACGAAAAAGGAGTAGGGGATGAAACAGACACAACATTGAAGGAAAACAGTGAATTGTGTTATAACAGCAAAAGCAAAATTCCTTACAGTTGTATTACTCAGTACTCAAAGGGTGGTCCCAGACTGACAACATAATCAACTGAGAGCTTAGGCAAAATTCAAATTCTGGGACCCCTCCCTACACCTACTAAAACAGAAACTATTAGTATTGATTCAAAAACGCAGAGATCTGTGTTATAAGGAGTCCTCCTAATGATTTTGATGCAAATCATTAGCTTGAGAACCACTGATGTAACACTTTACAAAATTGTTTCAAATAATTTTCTCATTTGAACCTCATAACCTTGTGATGCCAGTAAAGAATTATTGGCCCCATTTTATATATAAGGGAACAATTTTCAAGTCACATTTAATTGTCATTAAATATGTTTCCGAGTGACAGCACCTGAGGAATAGGTACAATTTTTTTTAATATGTCAACTCTTTCTGATTTACCAGTTACCTCTCTAACCATCCCTTGGTCTCCTTTGCGGGTGTTTTCCTCTGCCTGTTCTTTAAATGTTGGTGCTCCTTAGCTCTTTATCTTATGCCAACTTCTAATTTTGTACACAAATTACCTCAATTTATCTCAATTACCATCCATAAACTGATGAGTAATCAATACATATTGTAAGCGCAAACCTCCTTCTCAAGCTCAGAGCTATATAGCCAACTGCCCATTTGCTAATTCTACCTGGATTTCTCATCAGCAGTTCCATTTAACCTGCATCTTACCTCCAAAACCCACTCTTTCCTTTGTTTCCCATCTCGGTAAATGGAATTGCCATCAATGCAGTGTCCCCAAGCCAAAATACCACCGATAATCCTTGACTTCTGCCTTGCCCTCCTCTCTTCATCTACCTTAATTCCCTTGAGACTTTCTATTGTCCTTGGGATGGAAATAATATACCTTACAAATCACCACCTGGGTGTCTGTCATCTCACCTTCATTGCTCATCCTCCCCCTCACACTCTCCATGCCAGCTTCTCTAATGAAAGTATGGAGACAGAGAATGAAGAACTTTCTCTGGGGTAGGTAAGTCACTATTCCTTTGAAATTTCAGTGGAAAGGCCATTTTCTTTGTTGACTGATTTTGACAGTAGGTCACACATTTAATTTGGATGAAGCAATGTTCTTACATCATGCTTTATGGAAATTGGCCATGAGAAGGTACATTAACAGCTCTTTCAAGCTCTCAGAATGGTCAGATCTTAGTAGAGAGGTAGAGTTGGAATTTTGTGGATTTGGGATGTTTAATCAGATGATTAGTTTTGCTTTATTTCTTTGGTGGGCACAATACCCCCAGAAATGTACCATTAGCACTAATATTTCAAAACCCAGTAGATTTTCTGCATCAGGCCCAGAGAAGGCATGGATCAAGAAGGCTCTGGGAAGGGGTACCTGGGTGGCTCAGTTGGTTAAGGCCTCTGCCTTCAGCTTAGGTCATGATCCCAGGATCCTGGGATCGAGCCCCGCATCAGGCTCTCTGCTCAGCAAGGAGCCTACTCCCCTCTCTCTCTGCCTGCCTCTCTGCCTACTTATGATCTTTCTCTGTCTGTCAAATAAATAAATAAAATCTTTAAAAAAAGAAGAAAGCTCTTGGGATCTAAACCCATATTGTTCTATAGATTCATCAGAGCCCAGTTGTTGTTTTGGTTCCTATGTGGGAAAGGATTCAAAAAGTAAAAATAGCACTAAAAATGATACAGTCCAGCTGACTCTGATTTGCCTAAGACTCGTATCAGTAGTAAGAAAAGGCAAGCAGCTGGTTGCAGAATAGGTATGTGATTGGAAGAATAGTAGACCCCTAAAGATGTCCACATCCTGTAGGTGGGGAATGTTTGGATTTGCAGATGTGATTAAATTAAGAATCTTGAGAAGGGGGGCACCTGGGTGACTCAGTGGGTTAAGGAGCTGCCTTCAGCTCATGATCATGTTCCCAGGGTCCTTGGATCAAGCCCCACATTGGGCTCCCTGCTCAGCAGAGAGCCTGCTTCTCCCTCTCCCTCGGCCTGCCACTCTGCATCCTTGTGCTCTCTCTGTCTCTCTGTCAAATAAATAAAATCTTGAAGGAAGAAAGGATAGAGAAAGAGAGACGGGAAGGGAAGAGGAGGGGAGGGGAGGGAAGGGAAGGGAAAAGAATGTTGAGATGGAGAGGTTTTCTTCTATCATGTGGTGGCTCCAGTGTAACCACCAGGGTCCTTATAACAAAGAGAATGTCACAGAGAGAAGTGACCACAGAAACAGAGGTCATAGTGATATGAATACTAGTTTCAAAGATGGACGCAAAAGAATATGGGCAGTCCCTAGAAGCTGAAAAAGTCAAGGAACGAATTTTCCCCTAGAACCTCCAGGAATATAGCCTTCTAACCCTTTGACTTTAGAACTTCTGACCACGAGCACTATAATTAATATGTTTGTGTTGTTCAAGACCCTGAGTTAGTGGTAATACGTTATAACAGCCATAGGACACTAATAGAATCTTAATCACAAGAAATCAGTCTTCATCTGCTATAACATCATTAGCACTGTTATAACCACTATAATGGCCTTTAACACAAGCAGGCCCTGTAATAACAGTCCCTGTCTCCCAAATGTTTATGCATTCCTATTTTACTGACATGCCCATTGGGAAAGAATTGGGGATATATGCCTTCTCCCATGACATGTAAAATCAGGATGCCCTCTATTGAAGCATATTAAACAGAATAAAATATGTTCTATTTCTTTAATGCCTCCCATTGGTGCAACTCCAAAGCAATAAGCCAGCCAAGTTGGAAAGCTGCTCTCATCCCTCATCCCTACTGTTGGCCTAGCCACAATCATGCCCCAGTACTCAACATTACTGTGAGCACTACTGTTATCAATGTCCAGGCCCCCCAAAAAAAGAGATAAACAGGCTTCTGACAGAGAAACATTGCAGGAAGTTGAAGTGAGAAAGAAAGTGACCAGGAGAAAACAAAAATGAGGAAGATGAAAGGACTTTTTAAGCAGGTAGAAGTGGGGTTTTTTTTGTTGTTTATTTTTTAGAAAAGGCATTATCCACTCCTATTTCCTTCTGAAAGGCTGATCAATAGAGGATGTACAGGCTGGAGGTGAATTAACACATACTCAAAATTTCGATGTCCTATGTGTATTTTTTTTTAAGATTTAGTGCCACAAACTCAGGCCACACAGGCCCCCTCCAGTGTCTTATGTGTATTTAGAAAGATTCCCTGACCAAAATAAGTAGCTGGAATAATCACGTGAAGCTATTTTTAGATATTAATTATATGACAGAAAAATATTTCACTTTGTTAGAAAATATCCTTTAGCACCACTAATTTTAAGGCTAATTAGGTTCCTAAGACCACCGTACCAGCCAGAGTTCACCACCACAGTTCTCCAACAGAAGTAAATGTATGAGGGGATTTGTGGCCCTCTTTGTACACCCACAGCCACCCCCTGTGTGCCTTAATAAAGAAAATGGTAGAATAAATTATGTGTTGTATTGAGCATGCTATTTCATAAACTTCAGATAAGATTGTGCTCCCAGGGAAACATCTTTTAAGAAGACAACATTTCCCAAATAGAATGGAGTAGGCAGTGAAGTGAATTTAGAAGATGTAGTTCTCCCACAGCCAGGCAAATTTCAATAAATCATCAACAAATTATAAATATCTTTAAGAATAGAAAAGCAGAAAAGTAGGATTTGGCTCTGGTGATAGGCTGAAAAATTCCCTTTCAGACAGATCAAGGAACTGATCCCATTTACACAAGCCTGGTTAAGCAAGGGGTTTACAACTGTATGAATCCAATAATCTAGATAATACAAGCCCTTCAAAATCCCATTCCCCTCTGCAGAGTCAGTTTAATGTTTGCTGTTCTGTTTTTGTTTTGTTTCATTTGGAGGGAGGAGATGATCTTTTACTCATACCTTGAATAACAAGATAATAGATTTTCCCAAAATATGCTAGTTTAATTGCTGATTCTAACCAAAGCAACTTTTCATTGAATTTACCAAATCGACCTTGTGTTGTAATGCTATGTGGA
Source organism: Procyon lotor (assembly GCA_028646535.1). NCBI lineage: Eukaryota > Metazoa > Chordata > Mammalia > Carnivora > Procyonidae > Procyon > Procyon lotor. The sequence continues at coordinate 76,148,184 of CM053604.1, forward strand.
CAAAACATGTTTGTAGCATTGATTCAGATCATTGTTACAAGCACAGACGCTAAGGCCAGATGGCCTGGTTCATAACCCACCTCTGCCATTGAAAAGCTGTGTGCCCAGGGACAAATCACTTAAACTT
>CM053604.1:76154790-76199192 GCA_028646535.1 Procyon lotor
TCATGATCTCAGGGTTCTGGGATCAAGCCCCGCATCGGGCTCTCCCCTCAGCGGGGAGCCTGCTTCCCCCTCTCTCTCTTCCTGCCTCTTTGCCTACATGTGATCTCTCTCTCTCTCTGTCAAATAAATTGAAAAAATAAATAAGAAAAAAAATAAGAAAAAAATCTGTAAGATGTGTAGTGCTGTTAGACTTCCTGCAATCATTTTGCAATATGTACAATATTGACTCTGTTGTACACCTGAACTGTTATATGTCAGTTATATGTGAATTAAAAAAAAATTCAGCAAGATATTTTTTTTAAAAGAATTCAGCATGTCTATATGATTATAGATGGAACAGAGGTTTAAGTGGAATTTGGTTAAGAGGAACTTGATTAAATGGATGGCAGAGAGCATTTGTACTGTACACAACTGTATCTAACTTAAGCATTTTAGAAGCTGCTATTTTTATGGAACTTAATTATCCATCTCACTAAATGAATTTCTAAAGCACTGGTCTTCCAAGAGTCTCTGCTTGTTAACACTTTGTTAACGAAGTCACCATCGCTGAATACACGGAGAAGCAATGACAGGTGCAAGTCTTGTGGTGAATCAGCCTCCAACGTGCTCCCCAATAATCCCGACCCGCTAGTAGTCCCGTCCTTGTGTGACGCCCCCCACATGACATGAGGGCTGATCCGCGAGGGTAGCCAGTGGGTTAGCGCATGAGTGACAGTGCAGGATGCCTGAGGCGGGGTCCTGAAAGGCACCGTAGCTTCTGCGTGGTCTCATGGACCACCTTCTCAGGGGAAGCCGGCAGCCGGGCACGAAGACTGGGAAAAGGCACGGAGGCCTCCAGCCAACGGCCCCAGCTCTAGCCAACACCTGTGGCCTCACAGGAGACTTGGAGCCACAACCGCCCAGCCACGCTGCTCCCCAGTTCCTGCCCCACCAAAATCAAGAAAGTTAAGAAACTCTTGTTGTTTGAAGGCCCTAAGCTTTGGGGTGACCTGTTAGGCAAAAATCTACGGTAAGTCTAAAATTCAGACGTCTGCTTTACATAACACTTCTCTAGTTTCGAAAAGAGAGACTTGTCTTGATTCATTCTCTAAACCAAGGGGTCAAGAAACTACAGCCCATGAGCTAATTTTCTTTTTTTTTTTTTTTTTTTTACATTTTCTAAAGGTTAATTTAAAAAAAAGAAAGAACAATATGAACAAGAAATCTGTAGGTGGCCCACAAAATCTAAAATATTTACTATCTGGCCCTTTACCAAAAAAGTGTGCTGACCTCCCTCTTAATAAATATCGAACATGGAGGGAGGTCCTGTGTTCGGTCTGGAATAACATTTATCTAAACTGAAGGAGAGTGGACGGCTCGGAGAGGGTGCGGCTGTGGGCAGCTCAGACCCTCAAGGAGAGCCAGGCCTGGGCCAGGCCATGGAAGAGCAGCCCCCTGCTAAGGGTGCAGGCTGGCCTGGAGGCCAGGTCTCGCCGTGGGAAGAATGCAGCCTAAGGAAGGGGGAGCTACCTCAGAAACAGCCAGCAGGCAGGCAGAAGGCCTGTGAGAGTTGCCGAGGGTGGTGTGGGAGCACCACAGGGTTCTGGCACGGAAGGAGGAGAACCGGAAGTGGGGAGGGAGTGATCCCTGCGGCCATCACCTTGCCGTGGGACACCACTGACCAGTCCCTCTTCCAATACAGGCTCATGCTGCACCGGCTGCCGAAGGAGAAATGTTTACAGAGACCAACTCCAACATCTCAAAGCAAAGGGTCGAGTGGGAGTGGAGAGAGAATGGATCACTAGCACGATCTTCCTTTTCTCCCCCTCCACTTTGTCCTGCATTTTTTTTTTAAAGGAAAGACATGTAAGCCTGTGTTGTGTCTCAAGTATGTAACGATACTCAATATCTATCACTGTATTTAGTAAACATGCCACAGGCACTCAGTTTCATTCTATTACATAACTTGTGTTCTGAGGAAAAGAGACCTACAGTGAGTTTAAAGAGTCTCACATTCCTTGTCTTTTTATTTACCTAGAGAACACAAGCAGGAGGGGCAGAGGGAGAGGGAGAGAGAATCTCAAAACAGACTCCCCGCTAAGCACGGAGCTCCACTCGGGGCTCGATCTCATGACCCTGAGATTACCGCCTGAGCCAAAACCAAGAGCTGAACACTCCACTGACTGTGCCACACAGGCGCCCCACATTCCCATCTCATTATCCAGTGTTGGGGGAGAAAAGTCAACCAGGGAAGTGTGAGTGTTGAAAACAAAGTCCTGGGGCGCCTGGGTGGCTCAGTTGTTAAGAGTCTGCCTTTGGCTTGGGTCATGATCCCAAGGTCCCAGGATCAAGTCCCGCATCAGGCTCCCAGCACCGCTCCCAGGCCTGCTTCTCCCTCTCACACTCCTCCTGCTTGTGTTCCCTCTCTGTCTCTTTCTCTGTCAAATAAATAAAATCTTTAAAAAAAAAAAAAGAGAGAGAGAGAGAAAAGTCCTAAGATCCAAAGGAGAAGAGACTGGGTAATGCTCACAGAGCAGGGGGCGCCTGGGTGGCTCAGTGGGTTAAGCCTCTGCCTTCAGCTCAGGTCATGATCTCAGGGTCCTGGGATCGAGCCCCGCATCGGGCTCTCTGCTCAGCGGGGAGCCTGCTTCCCCCTCTCTCTCTGCCTGCCTCTCTGCCTACTTGTGATCTCTGTCAAATAAATAAATAAAATCTTAAAAAACAAAATGTTCACAGAGCAGAAATGTGTCATGCCTCATCAACAGCCACAAATCAAGTGCCACGCTGTGTGGATGTGGTGTCCGACTCTGTACCACACGGGACCATTCAGACCAGCGGGTGCCCAGTGACCGAGCAGAAATCACAGACTGGCTTCTCGGAAGGCCGTCCTCTACGGCCAGTTATCCCAGTGTGGTCCCATGTGATGCCCCTGGCTTCACAGGATGGACTATTTAGGCAGAGAAGACGAAGAGGAGAGCAAAGTATTGCATAATGAAAAGGAGCTCAATGGGCTCTGATCCCCGTGTGGTGGGAAAGCTCGGGAGCTCTTCCAGTAAGTTCGGGAACTGCGTAACAAGAGAGCCCAGGGATCGCAGTTTATACAATACAGGGGAAACAGGGGACCTCTATGTAGCTGAAAATCATACCCTCTGCGTGAAAATAACCCTTAAGGAAATCTTTAGAGTATTCTTTTTTAATCCGATAAAATATAAAAGCAGGTATGTTCCCCAAATCCAGTTTCTAGGAAACAGACATCTAGCCTGGAGAAAAAGCTCTGACTTAAGCTCTTAAAGGTTCTCAAGAGGACAGACCGAATTTTAACTTAGGGAGATCAAGAGGGAAACTGGATCTAGGTTTCCCTGGGACCCCACCAACCAGGACCCACAGATAACTGTTGTTCAGCATTAAGTCCCAAACGGCTGCCCCGAGTATCTCGCCCTTCGCCAGCTCTCTGGCTCTGCCCTGAACGCCAGCTCCTCCTAGACTCCACCCTTACAAGCTGTAGCCAAGAAGCCAAACAAGGGTGTGAAGGTCAGAGCTGGAGTGCCTGAGTTGAGTCCTGATTCTCCCGGCAAGATCCTGGCCCAGGTTCTTAATCCTTCTGGAAACTCACTTTCTCCTCCTCCTCCCTCAAGGAAACCCGAGTTTAGCAGAAAGGAGGAAATTCTTTTCTCTGCCCTATCAGCCCCTGCTGACACTTCCCCATCAGCAAACGGAGTCACTACCCACTCAGCTGCTCCAGGCAAAACCAAGGAACCCCTCGTTGTCCTTCCCTTTCACCCAAACGCCTCCTCAGCAAGTGTCTTCATAGTTTTACTTCCAAAACGAACCCCAAGTTAATCAAATTCTATTTCCACAGCGGCCACCTCCCTGCAAGCTGCCAGCATCCCTCCCAAGGTACTTCTGCTACCCCCCCCCAACTTGGGTCCTGCCTTCTCCCATCTACTCTCCACACAATAACCTCAGTGATGGTCTAAAAGCATAAATCAGATCCTATTACTCCCTTGCTCAAACCACAGGATCCCATTGGGCTTGGGATGAAATTTAAATTCCTTCCCAATCCAGCCTCTACCTACATCCCAACTTCACGGTCTGTATTTCTCTTCTCTGCCCTCTGTCCCCTCTAGGTGCGCTGGCCGCCTCTCTGTCTCAGAAGTACATCTGCTCCGCTCGGCTCAGGGACCTGGAACTTGCCACTTCCTCCACCGGGAAAACCCTCCCATCACATCTGCGCACCACTGCCTCCTGGCCAGTCAGCTTTTGCTCAGATGTTGCCTCCTCAGACAGGCCTTCCCCATCGGCCCCATCCAATACTGTTCCTGCCTCACGACTCTTGTCCTTTACCCCTGGTCTGACTTCCTCCTACTTCTTACCTCAGTCTGCAGTTGAATCAGCTGCCGGTTCATGTCTCCCGCTCCCCACTCCCACTCGGCCTCCCCCTACTCAAGTCGCAAGACAGCAGGGATCTTGACGCTTATGGTCTGTTGTCAAGGCGCCATAGTTTGGGGCAACGTGTTCCAAAATCCAACAAAAGCTATTCATTTCCTAAAGTACTTAATGGATTCCATTTAAGGAGGAAGCTTAGACTCTAATTCCCCCCAAATCAGGCATATCACCTTGTACTCAATCACCAGGGGGTGTGTGTGTGTGAAATTAATTCTTCCTCAATACCTTTACGCTTTGTTATTCTAAATATTTCAATGAAAAATTAAACTTCTCTTGTCATTTCCTTCAAATACTTCCAGATACATGCCAGTAAACATTGGTCATCTTCTACTGGTCTCAGAAAACAAAGAATTACGGTGTATTTGAGGATAAACTTTTTCTCTTTTGAAGTTTTTTTTTTTTTTTAAGTCTCAAAAAACTAAATTTAGAAATAATGGTAATAATGGTCAGGAAATTAAACTGAAAGCTGGGGTACATCTTTGAGCTACGTTAATTTTATTAGAAATTAAAAACCAAAACAAAAAACTAACTTCCCTGGCAAAAGTGGATAATGGAATCATTCACCAATTACTTTTTTTTTTTTTTTTAAGATTTTATTTATTTATTTGAGAGAGAGAGCAAGCACAAGTTGGATGAGGCCAGGGTGGGGGCTGGGTGGAAAAGCTGAGCAGGGAGCCTGACGCGGGGCTCGATCCCGATCCCAGGGCGTGAGATCACAACCCAAGCTGAAGGCAAATTCTTAACCAACTGAGCCAACCAGGCGCCCACCATCCATTACTTTAACATGTAAAATTAGCATTATCTTTCACATATTTTTTTTAAAGATTTTATTTATTTATTTGACAGAGAGATCACAAGTAGGCAGAGAGGCAGGCAGAGGGAGAGGGAGAGGGTGAAGCAGGCTTTCCGCTGAGCAGAGAGCCCGATGTGGGGCTCGATCCCAGGACTCTGAGATAATGACCTGAGCCGAAGGCAGAGGCTTTAACCCACTGAGCCACCCAGGTGCCCCTATCTTTCACATATTAATCCCCACGGTTTTTCCTTCTTTTCTCATCTTTATCTTCCAGTCTTTAACAAATATCTCCAAATAAAAATCTGTTTTGTGGTAGGGAGGAAAAAATCAGCCTGTTTTAATGACAATAATAAAACACAGCAAATGCACCTCAACTTGTTCAGTAAAATCTCACAAGGCCTCCTCAAAATAGAATTCTTAGAAATAATTAACAGCAAATTCTTAACACTTGTGCCAGCTTCCATTTACTTTATATTAAAACCCAGCTTTAACTTCCAATAGCTGTAGATAACAGCATCCACCTTTTTTACTTTAGCTGTTTCTTTGAAACCCAAACTTTAGCTTACAAAAGGAAAATACATTAGGCAAAGCACTCAGACACTACCCTTGAGACCATAATTAAGTCTAAATAGCTGAGTTGATAAATAGACATTATTTGGTAAATACATCATTTATATGATTTCCTAAAATATCAGTTATTAAGACCAAGGTTTACCTTAGTTTAAAAAAAAAATGAGATGACCATCTAATGATAGTAGCTATGTATAAACATTTTCTCAGAAAAATTTAATATCTCCTATATCTTATTTCAGAGGTCTTTCATTTCTACACCACATATCCTTACCCCAACTATTTGAAAATTTTGATACATGGAGGAAAGGTTGGATTTCTAGAATAGACTGCACTGAAGTGGTATTGTAATAGCCTGAGCACCAATTCTGATTCATGAAGCAGAACACAAGAATTGACAAGCCAACCAACTAATTTGGGCCCCAATTTATTCCTCTGAAAAAGATGGAATAACCATTAAAATAGACACACAAATCAATGGAACAGAATAGAGTCCAGAAATAAATCTACACATATATGGTCAGTTAATTCATGACAAAGGAGCCAAAACTATACAATGGGGAGGGGACAGTCTCTTCAATAAATGGTGTTGGGAAAACTTGACAGCCACATGCAAAAGAATGAAACTGGACCACTACCTTACACCATACACAAAAATAAAACTCAAAATGGATTAAAGATTTGAATTTGAACCACAGAACTTCTAGGAAAAAAAAACACACAGGGGGTAAGCTCCTTGACATAGGTTTTGGCAATGACTTTGTGAATCTGACACCAAAAGCAACTAAAGCAAAAAAGCAACAAAAGCAAAAATAAGCAAATAAACTCAAACATTCCTGCACAGCAAAAAAAAACCCATCAACAATTGGGCGCCTGGGTGGCTCAGTGGGCTAACGCCTCTGCCTTCGGCTCAGGTCATGATCTCAGTGTCCTGGGATCGAGCCCCACATCAGGCTCTCTGCTCAGCGGGGAGCCTGCTTCCCCCTCTCTCTCTGCCTGCCTCTCTGCCTACTTGTGTTCTCTCTGCCAAATAAATAAATGAATGAATAAATAAATAAAATCTTAAAAAGAAACCATCAACAAAATTAAAAGGTGGAGTGCCTGGGTGGCTCAGTCACTTAAGCATCTGACTTAATTTTGGCTCAGGTCATGACCTTGGGGTCCTGAGATCGAGCTCCACACTGGGCTCTGCACTAGTGGGGGGGTTGGGGGGGTCTGCTGGAGATCCCCTCACCCACCTCCACCCCCTCCGGGCTCATACACTCTTTTTCAAATCTTTTTAAAAAATGAAAAGGCAACCTACTGAATGAGAAAAATATTTGCAAATTTTGTTTAAGAAGGATTTTTAAGATGGTCAGAGTTGGATTCTGCTGCCTTCCACAAAATGTATCTTAATTAACACAGGAAAGGTACAGGACAAATATTATATTGTTTTAACTGTACTATTAAGAGTTGAGAAAGGAACTACCTATTGAAAATCTATACAGCAGTGCTTCACCTGTGTTGCATGATTTAATTCTCAGGTAAACCCCAGGGGGTAGCTGTTCTTCCTCTACCACTAATGAGACTCCTAGTAGTAAGTAACTTGCAGGCCCCAAGTCACAGGGTCCTAGTTCACACCCAGGTCACTCCGACTTCAAAATCACCAGACCACAGTGCCTTTAATAATTTTTTTTTTTTAAATCCTGACTTTCAGGGCACCTGGGTGGCTCAGTGGTTAAAGCCTCTACCTTCGGCTCAGGTCATGATCTCAGGGTCTTGGGATCAAGCCCCACATCGGGTTCTCTGCTCAGTAGGGAGCCTGCTTGCACCTCTCTCTCTGCCTGCTTGTGATCTCTCTCTCTCTCTGTCAAATAAAGAGAAAATAAATAAATAATCTTTTTTTAAAATCCTGGCTTTCAAAGAACTCTTCCTAAGTCTAAGCATTCAGAATTACAGTTACTTCTCTGTGTAGTAATTGACAGATCACTTAGATGCTAGAGCCAGGATTTCTCAGAATTAAATTTTTGTATATTAAATTTACTAAATCTCTTCTATAAAACCTTTCCATTCTCCTTAAAGGGAACATCCCTAGAGAAAAATATTATGATGAGAATTTTTTTTCTTGTAAAATTTCTTTGCTAGAAAAATGTTCCAAGTTCATATCTTTTCTGTAAGAAACTTCTAAAAGGAATTTGAGACAGGTGAGAACTGTAAGGTGAGTTAAGAAGCAAATAATGTGAGGGAGAATTGAGGGCTGGGTGTAAACAGTGTTGACAAGGGAGTATTGGCACAGTCTCAGACATCCAAATTTCATATGGGGTGCTACCTCAGAGTCTAGGACACTGCCCAATGAGAGCCCTAATCTAGAACACTCATTTTTAACTGAAAAAAACAATAACGACAGCTTGAAACTCAATCCCTCCTGAGCTTTAATAACTGAGGACCAGTGCACACACTCTGGAAAGATCACGGATGAAAGGACTAGGAAACAGATTACCTAAATGCAGATTTTTCTGACTCTACTCAACAGAAATAACACATTCCATTCAAAATGAGAAGGTGCCTTCTCTCACCCTGTGTCCTCTCTCCCTTTTTCCCAACACCATTTATTGAGTACTTCTTCTAGTCGCGGTATAACGTACCAGACCCTGGAGGTACGCTGGTAAGCAAGATACAGTCCCTACTCTGTGTGACAAACAAGTAAATGCACAACTGTAACACTGTGGGAAAAGGCCCATGAGGGATTACGTTTTAGGGTGCAAAGAGGGCATCCAGAGAAGCATAGACAGGATTTAATCTTGAAGCAGCTGGAGCATATTTTAACAAAATAAAATACTGATTTTCAAATGCCTCAGATGATCCTCAACTTTAAATCATACTGACATTTCTATTAAAAATGAAAGGCACTTGGGGTGCCTGGATGGCTCAGCGGGTTAAAGCCTCTGCCTTCGGCTCAGGTCATGATCTCAGGGTCCTGGGATCGAGCCCCACACCAGGCTCTCTGCTCAGTGGGGAGCCTGCTTCCCCCCTCTCTCTCTGCCTGCCTCTCTGCCTGCTTGTGATCTCTCTCTGTCAAATAAATAAAATAAAATAAAATTTTTGAAAAAAAAAAATGAAAGGCACTTAAAGTTGCACAATTGCTTTTTGAAACCCTTATTCCTTTAAGATCTTTCCTTATAGGTTTAACTTTTTAGTTTCCATTCATTCAAAACTCTTTGCCAATAAATAACTTGGTTAATTTTACATATTTCATCCCAAATTTCAGAAACATTAACTTTTATACTCTTTTTAAAATTTGGGGTTTTTTTTGGTTTTTTACATATCTTATTTATTTATTTGAAAGAGAGAGCACAAGCAGAGGGAGGAGCAGGCAGAGGAAGAGAGAGAAGCAGGCTCCCTGCTGAGCAGGTAGACCGATGCGGGGCTCGATCCCAGGACCCTGAGATCTGAGTGGAAGGCAGACACTTAACAAATGAGCCACACAGGTGCCCATATAAAATTTTGTTGTTTAAAACAAACATGTATTATCACATTTTAGCACTGGATGGGGGAAGGGAAGGACTTCTGTCTCCCAATTCTTTAAGTTTTTTTATATAAGCACATATTCCCTTTGTAATTGAGAAACATTTTTTACTTTTTTATTAAGGACACTGAACAATCTACATGTTGTTTCATGTTCACGTTTTCTATGGATCAACTGTGGAGGTGCAAAAAGACTAAAGTTCTTCTATTAGGATTTAATTATTGGTGGGCAACAACTGTACTAATGACATTACAGTTTTGTGATTATCATTAAGCAGAAACAAGTTTAAAATGATTATGCTCTATTTTGTGTACTCTGTCCCTTACTATATTATCATACCTACTGTAAAATCTTGAGCGGTAAAATTTGTTTTACTTCCTTTATGTGCAGCTACTACACAACATTATGTACCTTTCTCTCAGGATATTAAAATTCAAATACTGCCAACTTAAATTCATCTACTTTTTCTTCTAAGCATTTCAAAGTGCTACAGAGCACTCATTTCATCTATCTTGCTACATTTCTGTATGGTATAGAAGTAACTAAGGTAACCATCATCTTTTCTCAGATATGCCAGATAAAGACAGAGAATACGTACTCTCTGTGCCGCTAAACTCTTTAAGAGGTGCCTTCAACTGTATAGTTTAGGACAGCTATAGAATCAAATATACTTCTAGTCTCTGAATCTTACCTCTTCATCCCATTCTTTCTTTCCAGACCATCCAGTCTATTAATAGTTATGGAGCAACAAAATAAAAAATTCAACCCAACTTATCAGATTTGCGATGGCTTACGGTTAGGAGATGAAAATTGAACGTTAATTTATGTGTGTGTGAGATTTACAACACCTGGCATTTGGGAGACTCAGCAGACATTCCTTTCCTCACTATGCTCTCGTGTTATATCTAGTAAGTTACTTAGATTCTTCATAAGCAGCTCTTTAGAGCACTTGGGCAATAAATTATAGTAGTATAGGGAACCAACTAAAATTCCTCAATGATACAACTTTTAGTAAAAGGGCTAGAAAAGGAAGAGAAGTGGGATGAAATAACTCGGGATGGACGGCTTCCCACCCACAATGTGCAATGGGAGAACTCAGGAGATGTGGGCAGACCTCACTCCTGACCTATCGCTGGAGCTGGGGCGCCAGAGGGAGTCCCTCTGCCGCGGGGTTCCAGAATTTAAATTTACACTGGTGTTAGAGGTTATAAGGACTCTCTCTGGCATCGTATGGTCTGTGCACAAAAAGTAAAGGAAGAGAACACTTGAGAGTTGACCATGAATTCACCCCGCAGGGTCTCTAATACTGGCCTCAGGAACATCATGTCAATCCCTGGAAGCCCTGGAAAGCATCTGATGAGAAAGGAACCAGCATGAAGTATGTAAAGGCAGAGCTGAGTCAGGCAGGCAGGAATGGGCATCCAAATGGGCACTCAATAGCTGTGGGCTCTAGGTACCTCAAGTGTCCTCATCCACACAATGGGGATAACAGCTACCTCATAGAGTTGGCATGCGCATTGAAGATAAGCAGGTGGGTAAAGTACCTTGGCACTCAGTAAATGTACCACCTCACTGTTACTCTAAGTATTGTTATTGTTGTAATTTCTCAGGCAGAATCAACACAACCTCACAACACTATTATAGACTAACTCCACTAATGACCTAAAAGCTTTGTTAATTTCAAGAGGAACAACACAGAAAGAGATTTAATATTCAGTAATGGACTCTGAACCAACTGGGATTCCTGGCACATCAGTCTGGGAAGAGTAGTGTCAACTTAATAAGCTTCTTAGAGGATGTAGTTTCTTTGCTACGTGGAAGTCAGTTATGAGCCAGAAAAAAATGGTCTTTTTCCGAAGGCTCTAAGCATTTTTTAAACAATATAGCTATTTAAAGTATTAATGGTATTTAGAGGCACCTGGGTGGTTCAGTAAGTTAAACCTCTGCCTTCGGCTCAGGTCATGATCCTGGGATCCAGCCCCACATCAGGCTCCCTGCTCCGCGGGGAGTCTGCTGCTCCCTCTCCCTCTGCCCCTGCTCATGTTCTCTCTCAAATAAATAAAAATATTTTTTAAAAATAAAGTATTAACGGTATTTGTAAGAAAAATCACACCTCCAGTCACATCTTATGTTTTATTCTCCCTGCAGTTCCAACCACTTTGGTCCAGTGGCTGTATATCTTTGCTAATCATAATTTGTTACCAGGTTGTTTTCTCGCTTGCCATTTAATTAGGTAAAAGTGCAACAGGTGCATTTAATAGGAAACATAGTAATCCAAAAAAGCCCATCCTTACATGAGTCTTATTTTCGGTTTCTCCAAAAATAGAGCCTAAGACAAGATCTGAGTGCAGTAATTTACATGGGAGGTGATCCTCCAAAGGAGTTAGAGAATAGAAGGCATGAGACAAGGAAGGAAGAAAAGCTAATCTAAAGAGCATTCCTGAGGTCACTGCTACAGACAACAGGAGACTGATTTTGCCAGGACCTATGAGAAGCATTTAGAACATTTCCCAGAACTGTCCATGTAAAGAACAGGAGTCTGGAGTCTTTATTCAGCCTAAGGGTTGTTCCCCCACCCCCACCCCCACCCCCTGAGGGTGGGGGTGGACGGAAGGAACATTAACACCACTGCCATTCCAGGCTTTACTTGGTACAAAGGCTCAGCAAACTCCCTAGTTCTTTTGCTGCCAAGAATGTACTGGGGCAGATGCAGAAAAACTGAGTGGACAAGACTTTAAGGAACACCAGCAATGGATGGTGTTTCTGGATTTGCAAAAAACAACTCACTGCAGCTACTACGGAAACAAGAGGTGGGCCAAGTGAATGCATGCAAGGTCCAGAGGCGTATGCTGCCACACACACACCAAGAAGTTACTCATGAAAACAAGATGTCCCAGGCTTTCCAAAGAATAAAGGGAAATTACCCTTCTCCTGACCTTCCCCAAATACTTTTGAGAGCATCTTTATCTCAAGTACCTACTTTAGATAAAGATGCTCTGTCTTTATCTAAAGATAGATAAAGGGGCTCCTGGGTGGCTCAGTCGTTAAGCGTCTGCCTTCGGCTCAGGTCAAGATCCTAGAGTCCTGGGATGGAGCTCCACATCTGGTTCCCCCTACTCGGGGGGAAGCCTGCTTCTCCCTCTCCCACTCCTGCTTGTGTTCTCTTTCTCATGGTCTGTCTCTCTGTTAAATAAATAAATAAATAAAAATCTTAAAAAAAAAAAAAAAATAAAGTAGGTATAAAAATTGATCAGAGTAGGAAGATCAAATCTTTGCATAATCTTTATTGTTGGCTTAATATCTAATTAGACTTTATCTGTACAAAGAGATTAAAAACATTATAACAAAAAAATGGAAACAACCCAACTGTCCAATAATAATGGAAGGGTTAAATAAGTTATGAATCTGTAAAATACATTATGCACCCATTAAAATTGTTTTCAAGAAAACACTGACACTGATAAATTGGAAGGAGGTTAGATCCAAATGATATAAAGTGTTATTGCATTTGTGTAAAAGTATAAACAAATTGTCTTCAAATTTCTTCTATTTTAGAACCAGCACTTTCATACCGATACATTTCCAACTCTCAGTTTCCTTTACACCACACTTAGCTTCGAATGCATCAGCTAACCAACTGCATTTTGCTGCTGCCTGCCCTGCATGGGGAGCCTTTTTTGGTTGACATATTGACTGGTGGGTGCTATGAACATACAGGGGACAAAGCCAGAGATGCTAAACACTTGCAATAAACAGAACAACAACAACAAAATGTCCTACCAAAATGCGAACAGCAAAAGTGATGAACTATGGGGCGCCCGGGTAGCTCAGGTGGTTAAGCGTCTGCCTTCGGCTCAGGTCATGATCTTGGGGTCCATGATCTTGGGGTCCATGATCCAGCCCCACAGGGCGACTTGCTTGCTAAGGAGTTAGTCTGCTTTTCCTTCTCCCTCTGCCCCTTCCCAACCCGCTCACGCTCTCCCTGTCTATCTCTCAAAATAAATAAAATCTTTAAAAAAAAAAAAAAAAACGATGAAAAAGGAATAAACACAGATAACAGTTCCGTTTTGTAAGCCTTTGTGTCAGGAAATTGAGGCAAATTTGGACTATTAACTTGCCTATATCATCACTATTTTATAAAATCAGTGGAGATGGGTAAATCGAAGTGCTCTGTTACAAAGCAGAGATTACAATATGGTTGGAACAAAGGAGATTAACAGGTTCATAGAGAGGTGAGTTTTTTTTAAATATGAAATTGTATATTTAGCCTTTGGCCAACTGAATATGTATATATTTAGTTATAAATCAAAAGAACAAAATTAAAGCCCATGTTCCAAACACTGGAAATTCATAACCACAAATTGTGTCTAAAAGATGCAGTGCCATTTGCAATTTAATAACATGTTCTTGCTTTCTTGGAAAAGAACAAAAACACAAAGTATATTGTATATTTTTGTACTTTTGACTTTGGAATGTTTGTTAAGAACTTATTATGTGGGAACATGATTGTGTACAGAGAAAAGACTGGAAAGAAAAATATTAAAATATTAGCATGGTTCTTTTTTTTTAAGATGTATTATTTATTACTTGACAGAGAGAAAAAGAGAGCACACATAAGCACAAACAGGGGGAGAGACAGGCAGAGGCAGAGGGAGAAGCAGGCTCCCCACCGAGCAGGGAGCCTGACGTAAGGACTCAATGCTAGGACCCTGGGATCATGACCTGAACTGAAGGAAGCCGCTTAACTGACTGAGCCACCCAGACGCCCTGTAGCAGGGTTCGTGGAAGAATTATGACTTTCATCTTTACTGAAATTTTAGTGGCTTAAATGAAAGCCATTAAGTCCTCACTCAAGAAAATCTAAAAGTCAGCAAAACAGGCTAAGGCACACATGTTTAAAGTGTCAGGTCCAACCAAGTGATCCAAAGGGGCATGTGCACCTGAATGTTTACAGCAGCAATGTCCACAATAGCCAAATTATGGAAAGAGCCTAGATGTCCATTAACAGATGAATGGATAAAGAAGATGTGGTGTGTGTGTGTGTGTATATATATACACACACACACACACACAATGGAATACTATGCAGCCATCAAAAAATGAAATCTTACCATTTGCAATGACGTGGATGAAACTAGAGGGTATTATGTTAAGCAAAATAAGTCAATCAGAGAAAGATGATTATCATATGATCTCACTGATACAAGGAATTTGAGAAACAAGACAGAGGATCATAGGGGAAGGGAGGGAAAAATCAAACAAGACGAAACCAGAGAGGGAGACAAACCATAAGAGACTCAATCTCAGGAAACAAACTGAGGGTTGCTGGAGGGGAGGGGTGGTAGGAGGGATAGGGCGGCCGGGTGATGGACATTGGGAAGGGTATGTGCTATGGGGAGTGCTGTGAATTGTGTAAGACTGATGAATCACAGACCTGTACCTTTGAAACAAATAATATATTATATGTTAATAAAAAAAAAAAAAGAGGTCCAAATGAAAGCAAAATGAAGCTGGACTGGATGAAAGGAAGAAGGACAAAATTTATAACTGGGTTTCCTCGTGGTTGCGTATTCTGCGGGGAAATAATTGGCAGAGGCATTGGACAATGCGGCCCCATTGTACACACTCTACTACAGGTAAGGTACTACGGAAAACTTACTTGGCAAGACTTTCAATACCCAGAGAAGCAACGGGTGAGTCAGTCAGCATAGTATACATAATGCAGACCTAAAACTACATCATACTGCTAAGATAAAGCAGTAAAAATAACATGTAAAATTCTCCAGCAGAAAACAGTTACAATTTAAGCAAAGTTGATTATGGAAAAGGAAAAAACAACATTAGACAGGCAATTTAGAAATCGGCACTAAAGGGCAAAAATGTATCAAAACAGTCATTTATTCTTTCCACAAAAGTTTGTTGAGTGAGAACTGCAAGACACTAGACCTTACCATTTTACACACATCCTTTCCTAACTTCAAGTTTTGGTCTATGCCCTCTCTATAGCTATCAGATGTAGTAACAGACTACTCGTCATGCTGGAGGTATTCTTTTTTTTTTTAATTGAGATATGACTGGCATACAATATTTAGTTTCAAACGTTTCAAGTGAAAAAAGTGATTTAATATTTGTTCATATTAAAAAATGAGCAACCACAATAAGCTAATTAACATCCATTATGACATACAGTTACAATTTTTTTCTCATAACTTTTATTTTTATAGATTTTATTTATTTGTCAGAGAGAGAGAGAGAGCAAGAGAGCACAAGCAGAGGGAACAGCTTGTGCAGCAGCTTGAGCAGGCAGAGGGAAAAACTGGCTCCCAGCTGAGCAAGGAGCCTGACGTGGGGCTCGATCCCAGGATTCTGGGATCATGACCTGAGCTGAAGGCAGACGTTTCACTGACTGAGCCACCCAGGTAGCCCTCGTGATGATAACTTTTAAAATCTACTCTTAGGGAGTGCCTGCCTGCCTCAGCCAACAGAGCATGTAACTCTTGATCTTCGGATTGTGAGTTCAAGCCCCAAGTTGAACCTAGAGCTTATTTAGAAAAACAAATCTATTCTTAACAACTTTCAAATATGCAGCCCAATATTAATGATAGTTGCCATGCTGTACTTTACATCTCATTTATTTTATAAACTGGAAGTTTCTATCTTTTGACCATCTTTGCCCATTTCACCTACTCATACCTTCACCCCTGGCAATCACCAATCTCTGTTCTCTGTATCACTGAACTGTTTTTTTCAAGATTCCACATATAAAATCATACAATATTTGCTTTCTCTGACTTATTTCACTTAGCATAATGCCTTCGAGATGCATCCATGTTGACACAAACAGTAAGATTTCCTTCTTTTTATGGTTAATATTCCACTCCCCACATCTTCTTTATCCATTCATCCATCAGTGGACACTTAGGTTGCTTCCACGTCTTGAGTACCATAAATAATGCTGCCCTGAATGAGGTAATTCACATATCCTATTAAGCTGGTGTTTTCATTTTCTTCAGATAAATATTCGGAAATGGAACTGCTGGATTATCCAGTAGTTTTAATTTTTTATGGAACTTCCACACTGCTTTCCATAGTGGCTGCACCAATTTACATTCCCACAAGTACCTGAGGGTTCCGCTTTCTCTACATCCTCATCCACATTTGTAATTTCTTACCTTTTTGATAGCAGTCATTCTAACAGAGGTAAAGTGACACCTCACTGTGGTTTTAATTTGCATTTCCCTGACAATTAGTGATGTTGAGCACCTTTTCATGGACCTGCTAGCCATCTGTATGTCTTCTTTGGAAAAATGTCTTTCAGATCCTCTGCCTTTTTTTTTTTTTTCAATCAGATAGTTTATTTGCTAATGAGTTGTATGAGTTCTTTATATATTTTGGTCATTAACCCCTTTCCAGATATATGATTTGCAAATATTTCCTCCCATTTGGTAGGCTGCCTTTCCCTTTTCTTGATGGTTCCCTCTGCCGTGCTGAAGCTTTTAGTTTGGTGTAGTCCCATTTATTTATTTTTGCTTTTGTTGTCATTGCTTTGGTGTCAAGTCCAAAAAATAATCTCCAAGACTGATGCCAAGAAGCTTATTGTCTGTGCTCTCTTCTAGGAGTTTAATGGTTTCAGGTCCTCCATTCAAATCTCTTTAATCGAGTTAGTGGTCACATATGGCATAAGATAATCATCCAGTTTCATTCATTTGCATGAGGCTGTCCAGTTTTCCCATCACTATTTATCCAAGACTATTCCCTTTCCCTGTTTTATATACTATGCTCCTTTGTCATAAATAATTGGCCATCTATGCATGTGTTTATTCTCTTCACTCTATTCCACTAATTTATATGTCTGTTTTAATGCCAATACCAAACTGTTTTGATTGGTTACTATAGTTCAGTAGTATAGTTTGAAATCAGGGAATGCAATGCCTCCAGCCTTGTCCTTCTCAAGATTGCTTTGGCTATTCGGGGTCTTTCATGGTTCCACACAGATTTTAGGATTATTTGCTGCACTGCTATGAAAAATGTCGTTGGAATTTTTTTTCCCGAAAGTACATGGGTTTTTATTTTTTTAAGCTTTTAAATTCTATTTTTATTTATTTTTTTAATTTTATTTGTCAGAGAGAGTGAGCAAGAGAGAGCACAAGTAGGGGGAGCAGCAGGCAGAGAGAGAAGCAGACTCCTCGCTGAGCAGGGAGCCCGATGCAGAACTCAATCCTAGGACCCCAAGATCGTGACCTGAGCCGAAGGCAGATGCCTAACCCACTGAGCCACCCAGATTAACAGATAGTGTAATATTGGTCTCAGGAATATATTTAGTGCTTCATCACCTACATAAAACACCTAGTGCTCATCACAAGAAATGCTCTCCTTAATACCCATCACCCATTTGGCCCATCCCCACCCACTTCCCCTCCAGCAACCCTCAGTTTGTTCTCTATAGTTAAGAGTCTCTTATGGTTCACCTCCCTCTCTTTTTTTCCTTCTCCTATGTTCAACTGTTTTGTTCCTTAAATTCCACATGAGTGAAATCATATGGCATTTGTCTTTCTGAATTATTTCGCTTCGCATAATACACTGTGGCTCCATCCACATCACTGCAAATGGCAAGATTTCATTCTTTTTAATGGCTGAGTAATATTCCATTTTATGTGTGTGTATGCACACGCGCGCGCGCGCGCGCGCGCGCACGCACACACACACACACACACACACACACACACACACACACACACACACACACCCCACCACCACCTCTTCTTTATCCATTCATCCACAGACATCTGGGCTCTTTCCATAATGTGGCTCTTTTTGATAGTGCTGCTATAAACATTAGGGTGTATATCTCCCTCCGAATTAGTATTTTTGTATTTTTTGGGTAAATACGTCGTAGTGCAATTGCTGGGTCACAGGGTAGTCCTATTTTTAACTTTTTGAGGAACCTCCATACTGTTTTCCAGAGTGGCTGCACCAGCTTGCATTCCCACCAACAGTGTAGGAGAGTTCCTCTTTCTCCCATCCTTGCCAACACCTGCTGTTTCCTGACTTGTTAATTTCAGCCATTCTGAAATCACACCTCACTGGTGTGAGGTGGTATCTCAATGTGGTTTTGATTTGTATTTCCCTGATGGTGAGTGATGCTGAGCATCTTTTCACATGTCTGTTGGCCATTTGGACTGTCTTCTTTAGAGAAATGTCTCTTCATGTCTTCTGCCCATTTCTTAACTGGATTATCCGTTTTCTGGGTGTTGAATTTGATTAGTTCTTTATAGATTTTGGATACTAACCCTTCATCAGGTCATTTGCAAATATCTTCTCCCATTTCATAGGCTGCCTTTTAGTTTCATTGATTATTTCCTTTGCTGTGCAGAAGCTCTTTGTCTTGATGAAACCACTGGGATTTTGTTATGGATTTCACTGAATCTACAAATTGCTTTGGGCAGTATGAAACTTTAATAATATTAATTCTTCCAATCCACAGGCATAACATAGCTTTCCATTTATCTGTGTCTTGTTCAGTTTCTTTCATCAATGTCCGTTTTCAGTGTACAGGTCTTTCACCAGTTGGTTAAATTTATTCCTAGGTATTTTACTCTTGTTGATGCAGTTGTAAGTGGAACTGTTTTCTTAATTTCTCTTTCTGGTAGTTTGTTATTAGTGTACAGAAACAAATGATTTTTGTGTATTGATTTTCATGTCCTACAACTTTACTGAATTCATTAGTTCTGTTTTTTGGTGGACTCTTTAGGGGTTTTATATGTAACAGCATGTCATCTGCAAACAATGATAAAGTCTTACTTCTTCCTTTCTGAATCGGAGGCCTCTTATTTCTTTTTCTTGCCTAACTGCTCTGCCTAGGACTTCTAATCCTGTGTTGGATAAAAGTAGCGAGAGTGGGCATCTTTGTCTTGTTCCTGATCTCAGGGGGAAAGCTTTCAGCTTTTCACTGTTGAATATGATATAAGCTGTGGGGGTACTTCCTCTCCTGTCCTAAGTGGACAAAGGTGCACACAGTGATGATACTTGTCACTCCCTGATTGCTGGAACAAATACTATCGATATGTATCACTTGCCAAGAGTGTCTTCTCCCGCAGCACTACATATAGTGACCCTTATCAGATGTGCCCATGGAAGAAAAAGATGGTCTTCCATAGATAAACGGAGATTATTATTCTTCGACGAATATACTCAGAAGGAATATACCACCATCTTCAAGTTTTTATTTGCTGAGACCTAGCAAATAAATTCCTACTTAATGACAATCCTATTGTTCAAGATTTTATACAATGCCAGCATCTTCAAGTCTCTTATTTTGGGTTGGCCAGATTTCTTATAAGAGGCTCCTCTATAATGTGCTTGGAGGATGTAATCCTAAGGGCCTAGATTCTACAACATGGGTAAAGAAAGATGGCTGTAGTCTCAACTTTGGTCAGTTAACTTCCACTCAATCCTCCGGTTTTCCAAAGAGTACGCCAGTTCTCATTGGTGCCTGATGTCCCTGGTCTTAAGAAATACAACTTTGAGGGCGCTTGGGTGGCTCAGTGGGTTAAAGCCTCTGCCTTCGGCTCGGGTCATGATCTCAGGGTCCTGGGATCGAGCCCCGCATCGGGCTCTCTGCTCAGCAGGGAGCCTGACTGCTTCTGATATCTCTCTGTCAAATAAATAAATAAAATCTTTAAAAAAAAAAAGAAATACAACTTTTGGCCTTCCTTCCAGGTAGGAGCGAGGGCACCTGTCCACCTATATAGAGAGTTTGAGGTCTACTAACTTCTCAAACAGATCTTCAACCAATACTCACGTTTATAACCCACGATTTACCCCATATTTCTGGAGGCACTCGTTCCATCAAATCCTATGGTTAAATGATATAAATTGATTATTTCTTAGTTTTCCTTACTGCTACCTGATGGTCAGCTTTTTGGACTGTGTATGAGTTGGGGTTCGACCAAAGAGGAAAACCACTGAGAATGTATTGTGTGACTACACAGAGGTTTGTTATGGAGATCTGATCTTGGCCAACTGAGGGAACTGGTGAGTGCTTTCTAAGAAGCTGTTGTCCTCATGTCCGATTCTGGAGCTAAAGTCCACAGAGAGGGTAGTCAGGAAAGGAAGATGGATACAAAGTAGGGGAGAGAAAATAAGCTAAGAACCATAGGCACAACCAGGTGTCCATGAGGATGGACTGAAATCTGTGTCAGTTCCTGCTGCCTCTGATCTTGGTGACAAGGGTCTTGTGCAGAAGCCGGAGCCCTTCCTCAGAGAGGGAAAGTCACGCACCTGGCCCAGGAGTCAGAGAGGCTGAGGAGGAGACAGGAGAAAGCAGAAGAGTTGAATGCCCAGCTTCTGCTTCATACTAATGAGGGGTCATCAAATCAGCAACAAAGTATGGTGGAAGAGGTCTGCAGATGGAGAGGGACTATACCCAAAAGGCCTGGACCTGACTCAGAGGACATCATTTTGGACTCTGAGCAGACGCTGAGAGGAGATGAAGCTGTGGGGGCCTTGGATGGAGGTGAATGTATTCTTTGCACCTTAGAGGTATGTAAGTTGTTGGATGGTCTGCTGTATGTGGTTTGCAAATATGATCCTCTTCACAAAGGATCCACAACTGCAGGGGTGGATACATAAATCTACACGTGACAGAACTGTATAAATTTGTACAGAACTGAACACACACACACACAGACATCCAAACAAATACAATTAAAACTGGGAAATAAAACTGGTGGATTATATCAATGTTACTATCAACATCTTGGGTCTGATATACTAGTTTTGCAGGATATTGCTATTGGGAGGAAAATGGGTAAGCTACACACCAGATCCCTCTGTATTATCTCTTAAAAACTACCTGTGGATCTGCAATTCTCTTGATAAATAGTTCAATAAAAAAAGACACCCACAGTGATCACCTTCCTGACATTTTCACCCTTTTATGACCCCTTCCCCTTGGGTGCAAGCAGGACCCAGTGACTTGCTTCTAACAGATGGAATATGGCAAAGGTGATGGGAAGTTCCTTCCACGATCAGGTTCTAAAGCTGACTTCTATCTGCTGGTCTAGCTCTGTTGCCTCTCAGACTGCACGCTTTGATGAAGCTGCCCTATTGGATAGGCAAGGAATTGAGGGTAACCTCTGGCCAAGAGCCAACATCATGATTTCAGCCTGGGAGAGACCCTGACGCATGCCTGGATTCCTGACCTATGGAAACCGAGAGATAAATGTGCATTGTTTTAAGCACTAAGTTTGGGTTTATTTTTATTATATTTTATATTTTATTATATAAATATATATTATATAAAACATTATATTATATAAAATATTCTATTCCTAGAATTTTCTATTATATATCTATTATATATCTATTAAATAATAGATAAGTAATACAGGCTTGTTATTAGTTGTCTGCTTTCTAGTACCAGTATTCTGTTGTGATTGCCTCTTTCCCCAATTGTGGGTGTGTATCTTTTTTAGTCATGCATTCTTGTTTTTTTAGGATTTCAGGAAGGAAACCTGTAGTTGTTGAATTAGCCATCTTTTACTGAAGTCACTCTCCCATCTTCTGTTATGGACTGAATGGCTGTGTCCCAGCACAACTCCTTTGTTAAAGCCCTAATCCCAATGTGATAGCAGGAGGAGGAGATAGGAATAGTGATACTAGGCGTTCCTCTGGGAGGAACTTAGGTTCTGATGAGGTCAAAAGGCTCATGATGGGATTAGTTCCCTTGTAAGAGAAGGATGTGAGAGCTTTCTCCCCCTGCCACGCAAGGACATGATGAGAAGGTAGGGGTCTGTGGGCTAAGAAGGTTCTCCCCAGAACCAAATCTGCCACCTCTTGACCTTGAACTTCTCAGCCTCCAGATTGTGACCAAAAATAGTCTCTTGTTCAACCCATTCCATCTATGGCATTTAGTTATAGAAGTCTGAGCTGACTAATAGACCACAACACAACAAAATTAATGAAAAAAATGAATGAGCAGTCTCTTTTAAATGACATTTTATTCTAAAATTTTCAAGTCATCAATCTAGTAAAGGGGATCAGGAGAAATTCTATGCTCTGAAATGCACTCTTTTCATTTTAATCATTTGATCAATGCAACATAATCACAGGGCTTTATGTTCTTATACTTTTAGCTAGCAGTGGAATTTAAAATGCCCCAGTTTGCCATCTGCTTCCGTTCTCCCAGCATGAGTGATACCAATAAAAGGAAATCGCCTTCAAACCATCAGCCTTTCTTCTAACAGAGAGAAAAAAATTTATGTCTAGAATTCTACTTGAACCACAGAGAGATGTGACCCTAATTTCTAGTAATCCTCACTCATGTGATATATAAGCAACTGAATTATCCCCCTTTTACTTCTCTATTAAGTCACTACTTCCAAAAAAAAAAAAATATATAGATATTATCAGAATTGTGAAAGTACCTTTGGTGAATGTGGAGAAATAAAACTTCCATGGTTTTCTCAGTATTCTTACAAAAGCCGTAGTCTCCTGAGACAAGGAAAATATAAGACATAAAGACAACAAATGTTTGCTTTCACTTCTGTCATGCATTTTGTTTTTCATAAACCATAAGGATTAGATCTATAGGGGCGCCTGGGTAGCTCAGTGGGTTAAAGCCTCTGCCTTCGGCTCAGGTCATGATCTCAGGGTCCTGGGATCAAGTCCCACATGGGGCTCTCTGCTCAGCAGGGAGCCTGCTTCCCCCTCTCTCTCTGCCTGCCTCTCTGCCTACTTGTTATCTCTTTGTCAAATAAATAAATAAAATCTTTAAAAAATAAATAAATAAAAAGGGCTAGGTCTATAGCCTTTTGTCTACCTACTTAACTGCTCCTTCCAAAAGGGATGATAAAACTTATCTCCACAAGAGGGCCAAATGGTTACAGTCCAGACTAGGCACCGAGGCTAAATTCCCAACATGCCAGGAAGGCAGAGGCATTATCTTCCCAGGTATTTACAGAAGCACAGATCCTGGAGACATCTCCAGAACTAATAATCCAGAAGACAGGATGTTTATCTAGCCCTCAGAGAGATGTATCTGTATTCCAAAACGTTAGTGTAAAAGAGCCTTTCTAGCCTATCTAAAAGGAGCAAAGCCTTTTCCCTCTCCTTATGAGAGAGGAGGGGAGCGACTGCCTCTTTTCTGTATATAAATGGAGAAAATACACCAGAGTTCTCTCCCATCTATGGGGCAAAACCTGCCACCGGCATGGAGAAATTCCATGAGCTTTCATCGCTCCACAGTACTCTAGTCGTTGATCTGGTTGTACCAACGAAGAACTCTTTTTTTTAAATAAAGAATTATTTTCCCTGACCCAGATGTCTTGTCTTTCCATAGTACTCATACACACATGTATATGTATATGTGTATACAGAGGTATCAATCACGGGGTGCCTGGATGGCTCAGTTAGTTGAGCATCTGACTCTTGGTTTAGGTCATGAACTGGGATTGAGCCCTGTGGGGCTCCGCGCTCAGTGGGGAGTCTGAGATTCTCTCTCTTCCCTCTGCCCCTCCCCCTGCTCACGCTCTCCAATAAATAAATCTTTAAAAAGACAGAGAGAGACCTCAACCACATAACTACACAAGTAGGCTAACACCTCACACACTATACGGTTCCTGACAAAAGAATGAGGAACAGCAAACCTCGATCAAGCAAGTTAGAAAGGGAGCATCCACTAGGAAGTAAACAGGACCCGCTCGATGAATTGTAGGTTAGTCTCAGAGAACAGGCCTCCTCAGAGGTGAGAGATGCACATGGGGTCCAAAAACTAAATGATATGATGAAAACATGTCCCCAAGTCCTCCCCCCCCCCCCCCCCCCCATGGAGGAGCTGTGGGCCTCTCACTTCCAGCCCATCCTGTCTAGTTCTTGCTCTCAAGACTAAGCTTCACAGTCAGGCCCATTCCCACCACCAGCTGACAAGGACCCGGGGACGTCCAAGTACCTAAGGCAACGTCTCAGTCCCAAAGAGCTGACTGTTCTTAAGTTCCTGTGGGTCCCCACGAGCACCGGATGGATGACTGTGTCAGACTGCTCTTTAAAACAGCCTTTAATCTATGAATACACCATTTTCCTACAGCAGCACAGCAGAGTACAAAGTGGAAAATGTAGGCTACTCAACTTGGAAATTCACTGGAAGCCCTGAACACTGGTAAGGAAAGAAAAACTGCATCTGAAGGACAAAGGCCTCCTAATTCTATCCCTTTTTTAAAAAATAAGGGCACCAGGGGCGCTTGGGTGGCTCAGTCATTAAGCGTCTGCCTTCAGCTAGCATCATAATCCTGGGGTCCTGAGATCAATCCCCGCATCGGGCTCCCCGCTCAGGGAGGAGCCTGCTTCTCCCTCTCCCACTCCCCCTGCTTGTGTTCCCTCTCTCACGGTCTCTCTCTCTCTCTCTCTCTGCCAAATAAAATAAAATCTTTAAAAAATAAGTAAATAAATAAAAAAATAAGGGCACCAGAGCCCAAAAAAGGTGAAGGAATTGCTAAGGTCACACAGGTAGTAGCAGAGCTAGCACTAGAACCCAGACGTCTCGAATCACAATCAAGTCCTTTTGCCATTTCACTGCCAGAAATCTGCATTTCTCACTGCGGAAATGGGTTTGCTAATAATAATAGATATATTATCTAATATATCCCGGAAGCCTTTGTCCAAGGAGCAACTTCCGACTGATTTGCATCTCCAAGGTATCTCAGTTCTAGGAAAACACCGCCCTGCAGAGGACACACATTTCTAACTGTAAATTAATGTTAACATCATTTTAATAAGAGATTTAAGTTTGACCAGCACAGCTCAGGTCTCACTGGGGCTCGACTCGCACCACGAACTGACAAAAACCAAGGTTCTGAATCCTGGAGACCACTCACAGGATCCAGAGAAGAACATTCTAAAGCAGAGGCACCCCCAAGGACCTTCTAGATGGTGTTCCCTCAACACTTCCACGGTGTAAAGACCATGGATACTCTAGAAGTACATGCTCTGGGGCTAAAGTTCAGTTTACTTAACTTCAGAAAAAAATTTAACCCCAGGAAAAAAAAAAAAAGGCTGCAAAGTAGTTTCTTGTAGTTCAGGCATTTTCCATAACTCAAGATTTTTTCCATCAGAGAAGACACGCGGCCATAAGAGGTCAAAGAGGATGGAACACAAGCCGGGAGGGATGGAATGGTTTTGAATGCAAACTACACAAGAAAGCTTCACTTGATTTGAAATTCAATCCTAAGCAAAGCTCAGCACTTAATTAAGTCTTCGAATTCTGAGCTATGATAAGTTGATATGATATGGTAAGCTACTATACCCAATTTTGTTCTTGGAACACAGTGCTTAATTAAAGATCCATCATTAAAAATACCTTTTACCTTCTTCCACTTCCACCTTTTTTCCTCCCAAATGAAGTGATAGCTGGTTTTTTGGCTGTTTTCTCTTTTTTTCTTTTTTTTTTTTTTCATCAAGCTCTACACCCAGCATGGAGCCCAATGCAGGGCTTCAACTCATGACCCTGAGATCAAGAGTCAGACACTTAAAACCTGAGCCAACCAGGCGCTCCTTGGCTGTTTTCTTTTTTAAAACATATTAAATGTCAAGGACGTTCAAAGCTTTCTCATCCCAAAGTTAAAATTTAAGCATTCTTCGGAGATGATAAATGCCCAGTCTATTTATTCCGACACATTTGGCTAATATAAAAGAGTTGACTGGCTGTATTCTGAACAACTGAATACACACACACACACACACACACTGATCTATGGAAACACTTTCACAATTAATTCTTTTGGTGCCAATTCAGAGAACAAAATAAAATTAACCATTTGACTACAGAAAGAAAACCACACACATGTATTTTAAAAGTAAAAGGAATTCAGTGAGCGAGGGGTCAGCCTGAAGTTTTCAAACCAATCTCCCTTTTAATCAGGCCTCGCTGGCAATACGAAAAATCAAGGACCCATATCATAATTAAGGTAGAATTTGACCCAATTCTCCTGTAATTTAAACTCCCTCCGGAAGACCCACTTTCAAATTTATGCAGCGGCAGCCCAACTCCAGCACCTCTGTGTGTCCCAACCTGGGACGCCTGTCCTTCTGGTCTCCTGTGTCACTGCAGGCTGAGGGGCTCTGTCTTCAAGAGGCGATCTCTCCAGGGGCTACTTAGGCGTGGCCTTTCTCTCTTTTTAATGCCAGCATCTAGTAACCCAACGATGAGCCCCACAATACTCCTCACGGTTCTCCCGAAAGCTTAAAAATCTCACTGAACCGGCCACCGGGGGTGACATTCCAAAGAACACAGGCAAACTAGACCCGCCCCTCCCCCATAACCTTCACAACCGAGCCATGCTTTTCAACAACCCACACAGAATCCAGGAAGCAATTTTTTAGACAGAGCTACCAAGTACTCCAAATCCACGCTGATTGTATCTCTTGGTAAATACTCAGTTTTAGAAATTCTCACGGCCTTGCTGAATTCTGAATAGCAGGGGCAGCCTTCTAGGCAGCAGGGGTCATTAAGCATAAATGGAAGAAGGAAGGCTACACCTCTTCCCTCAGGCTTTTCTCTGCTAGGCAGACCGAGCGGTGCTCGGCCAACAAGTGAGCATGTCTGGGACTAAGTCAAGTTGAGACAGTATTTTTGGAGCCCTGACATTATCCTTGGACTCACTCTACCATTCAGAAGACAGAGTGGCAGCACCAGGGAAATTTACACAGGCTTAAGATGGTCCCCCTGCCTTCGCATCCCTGATAAGTGCCAAGGAACAATCAAGTTCAATGATCTAGAAAAAAATATTTACTGCATTCTATTAATGAAGATGATGAATGAAAGAAAAATACAAAATGGCTAACACTTCTAACGTGGCATCAATAGTTTATCACTAGACCCAAAGCTGGGTATACACGTGTATGTTCCATTAACCATCTTAAGGAAATCAAGTTTGTTTTTCAATAGTGCCAGTTTTCAAATAAGCCTTTCCATTTTCTGAATGAGAACATTCATGATGTAGGAAGGACAATGTTAGGGTTCAAAGCTGATGGCCAAGAAAGAATTCTTGAGACATCTTTGGTGCAAAAAAGGTGATTTTATTAAAGCACAGGGACAGGATCCATGGGCAGAAAGCTGCATCGGGGTCCTGAGGAGTGCCTCATTATATACTTTCAAGTCGGGAGGGGGCCAGGGATAGCGTAACTCTCTAAGCAATTTTGGAAGCAAGGTTTCTAGGACCTTGAGTGGGCTAGTTATTGTTGGGAAAAGGTCATTTATTATCTTCTAATAAAACCTTAGTCATGAGACCCTTCAGATGTATATTGGTGGGCCATATGCCTGGGGAATGATCGCCAACACGTATCTTGGAGGGTTTAGAGATAAAGGAAGTTTCCAAAAGAATTTTTATACGTTAAAGTAGACTTACAGAATCCTGGAGGGGGAATGGGTGTCAGGCTAGGATTGCCTTTTGCCTTTAGCAAAGTATTAGAGGCAGCTGCAGGTAGTAAGGAAATTTAATAATTTTTTCTTCTGCCTTTGTTTCCCACATCAATTCACACTGCTGTTCCAAATAAACTCTAAAAAATAGTCATGAAATGACAGCCAGGGACACAGGCCACTTAACCAATCGTTATGCAGCTAGACATAGACAATGCCCCAAAATGACCTCAACTAATCATTCGGTCTATCAGTCTTACATATGCTTGAAAGGCAAGAGGGCAACAAACACTAAGTGGGGCTCCAACCTCCAATAACTGCACCACCCAACTCTTTAAAATAGAAATCAAGGGGAAAAAAATAGAAATCAAGTATCTTTCCTCGAGTTTTCTTTTTAACAAAAGACTGGACAACCATATTTTCTTACTATTTTAGTGATTCCCTGCATACTATCCCCAGTTTTTAGGGAAAACTCCTGCTTTTTGTTAATCATGTGGGAAAATACGGACATGAAATAAAATTACTGAAATACTTTTGGGTATCATCCCAAAATGGCCATTCCAAACCATTGCACACAAGAAAGATGTGTGTTTCTATTTGCACGTGCATACCCAGCCAACCTGCTCTAGCCTTGAAGTGATTATTAGCACTTTCAAATAGACATTAGTGTGTTACATCTAGAAAGAATGAGAAAATATTAGATCACAAGTGGAGCCTCTCAAGTAAATGCCTAAAAAGGACTGAATTCTTAAGACAGAACATACCTTAAAAATACCTAAAAAATGTTTTTTCCTGGCTCGCTCACTGTCAATATATCCACATCTACATCACTGCTTTCTAATTATTCCCGTGACTTATTAAGAAAAAGCATGAGGAGGGAGGGCACCTCGGTGGCTCAGTCAGTTAAGCGTCTGCCTTCTACTCAGGTCATGATCGCGGGATCCTGGGATTGAACCCCACATCAGGCTCCCTGCTTGGCCAGGAGCCTGCTTTTCCCTCTCCTGCTGCTGCTCCCCCTGCTTATGCTCTCCGATAAATAAATAAAATCTTTAAAAAAAAAAAAAAAAAAAGAGGGGCACCTGGGTGGCTTAGTGGGTAAAAGCCTTTGACTTGGGCTCAGGTCATGATCTCAGGTCCTGGGATCGAGCCCCGCATCGGGCTCTCTGCTCAGCAGGGAGCCTGCTTCCCCCTCTCTCTCTGCCTGCCTCTCTGCCTACTTGTGATGTCTCTTTCTCTCTCTGTCAAATAAATAAATAAAATCTTTAAAAAAAATAAAAATAAAAATAAATTAAAAAAAGAAAAGGAAAAAGCATGAGGGAGCTTTCTGGTGTGATGGAGATGCTCCTCTATCTTTACAGGTGTAGATTACACAAGTCTACATGTGGTCAAAAGTAGAAAGTATACACACAAAATGTAGTTTATTGTATCTAAATTTTATCTAAAAAAAAAAAACCAAC
The DNA here is from genome assembly GCA_028646535.1 of Procyon lotor. Taxonomy (NCBI): domain Eukaryota; kingdom Metazoa; phylum Chordata; class Mammalia; order Carnivora; family Procyonidae; genus Procyon; species Procyon lotor. The sequence goes on from CM053604.1 coordinate 76,183,953, forward strand.
AAAAATATTGGTCTCTAGACCAATCTTTCTAGACCAAACCTAGAAAGGCTTGCTTTTTGCAGTGGCATAGAAAAGAGATTCTAAAGCTACTATATTCTGTGTATTCTAGGCTTGAACAAATGATTAAACATACTGAAATAATGCAGACAGTTAGAGATGTTAACCTCACAGTTAGAGATATGACCTTCAGTGTTGGGCTGGAATTGTAGGAATCATGAATTCACAGTATATATATGTATGTTATATAAAATATATATAATGTGTTATAAAATATACAAAAATAATATTACATATATAATATGTGTATGTATACACACACACACACACACACACATTTTCTTATGTTTCTTTCTTACTAGCTTGGTTTTCTGAGAAAGTGCTACAACTGGTACCCAGGAACACGGCTAGCCATCAGATCTTGGTTTTTACATACCATCCTCCACTAAAAGAAACTTGGGCTCTTTTTTTTTTTTTGAAGTGCTTTTTTTTTTTTTTTTGAAACTTGGGCTCTTTACAGAGAAAGCTAACTCTTATGTTAGGGCAGAAAAAACACAAAATAAGCCTTGGAACATACTGCTGCACTACAAAGGAAGTGCTCAAAGAATTGATAGGGAAAACATCAAAATAATGCAAAGGTCAGACTGGACTCCCACTGGCCAAATTTGAGCATGATAATAAATAATGATAATAAGAGCTTATAATCCATTTATTAAAATCAGAATCTATGTGTTCCTACTAATATTGGCACTCTGAACTTAAGATTTTGGAATTGCAGATAAAGGGATTGTGTGTTTGTACCGAAGAGTGTGTCGACCATGTTAGATAAACTCCATCTAACTGCACAGTTTCCTATCAGCTATTTTAGTGCCACACCTCTAATATGAAAGCGAGACCACCACAAGCAATGTGAAGTACGCAGGGACTATGCAGGAAGAAGATAATAAAACCTCATGCTAATACCTTCAGAGATAACATTACATACAGAATGCAAGAACAGGATGTCATTTTTTTTTAAGGGAGGAAATTTAGCAAATAAGAGTTCTTAGAAAACACAGAATTCAACAACAGAAGAGGAAAACCTCAAAAAAAACACTTAAAAGATCAAGAAAATCTCCTAGAAAGTAGAAACAAAAGACCAAGAAATGGAAACCGAGAAAAGATTAGAAAAGTAGAGGATTGATCCAATATCTAAGTGAAGAGAAGTTCTGACCAGTTCAATTACAGAGAGGACTGGAGGAAAGAATGAAGGAAATCATCAATTAAAACAATTTCCAGAGCTAAAGGACACAAGTTTTCAGATCAAGAAGGCCTCCTAAGTAGCCAGGACAATGATGGAAGACAGAGATAGCCACGGGCTCATCTTTATGAACCCTCTGAATGCCAAATTTCCTCACAGTGCAATGAAATGGCCCTATGTAAGCTTCCAAAACCAAAAAATTGGTTTCATAGTGAGAATCAGGAATCAGAATGGCACTGGGCTTAACACCGGAAGCTAAAATAAAATGGAACAATGGCTCCAAAATTCCAAGGAAAACGCTCTCCCCACCTCGCTCTCCCCACCTCGAGTTCAACACTCAGCCAACCCAATGAAACTACTCCACGTTATCTTTACAATCCCCTCCCCCAAACTTCCTCCAAGAGGTGCTCTACACCTGATTGAGGATCCAACACCAGAGAACAATGGGGGGGGGGATCAAAGGTGGCACCTGAGCAAACAGACCAGGAGGGCAGAGGCTCCAGGAAAGAGTTTCTCAAAAAGAATCCATTAAAAATGGGGTGCTTGGGTGGCTCAGGTCATGATCATAGGGTCCTGGGATGGACGGCCCCGCATGGGGCTCCCTGCTCTGCGGGAAGCCTGCTTCTCCCTCTCTCACTTCCCATGCTTGTGTTCCCTCTCTTGCTGTGTTTCTGTCAAATAAATAAATAAATCTTAAAAAAAAAAAAAAAAGAATCTATTGAAAGGATGTCGAAGGAGTTCGCTGCAGTGAGATTTACACAACTGAAGGGAAGTCCCAGATTGAATCACTGAGTGGTACGAAGAGAATCAAGTGCAAATGTGTGCAGGCACACTTGTACATGGACCAACAATCTTACACTGAGGGCAAGACTGACCTTGTACAGAAAAGAAGTAACCAGTTTTCTACATGGCTCCCCTGTGAAGAGCATTCACATGCTCGCAACAAGAGAAGCCTGAATACTGAGCTAAGACTACAGCTTTAGAGAGAGAGAGAGGAGAGACAAGAAGGTAGAGGGCAGCAGGATGAAGAGCTCAATCCTCATTCTCCTAGAGGTCAACAGAAAATGCCTAAAACAAATAATAAGTGACAGCAACAAGGCCCATCGTTTAGAGCGACAGAAGGGCAACAAAACCTATCAGCTAAAAGTCCTGAGTGCCCGCTTGTAGGTAGTGATGAAAGCACTTGTGTAACTTTTCATAGCAACTTGTGTAACTATCTGACTTACAAAGTATGCACATACGAATCCACTAAAAAAACTAAATTTTAAAAACGGTTTTTTTTCTCTACTCTTTGTGACTTTTCCAATGAAAAAGCAGCTCAATTTTTAAAGTCCATAAAACATGGAAATCACACAAGATATAGTTTTCACTACTCTAATCAAACAGTATTTTAGAACTGGAGTAGAAAGGACTTAAACTTTAAAGAAACAAAAGCAGTAGGAAGTCAATTATGGGCAACATTTGTAGGCACCCTGCTGTTCAAAAAACACTTTCAAAGGTACTCTTATTTTTATATATCTCTAAAGTGGTTTTATAGTTAAAGAAACCGAGGATCCAAGGGTTACTTACTCTTAGAACTCAGAGAAAAAAGACTTGTGGTATTATTCTTAGCCTAATTTGAACAGCCTTCCAACAAGAAATCTTTTAAGACTATGCCCTTCTCACAAAAGAACAAAAACCCAACAGGAAATGGATCTCAATTTGTCTTAACTGAGGGGCACCTCTAATTAAAGAAAAAAAAAAAAAGAAACAGTGTAAGGAGGAGTCTACCACCAGATAAATTAGTTGACGGTAACTTTTTTGGATCTGCCTGAAGGAGAGGGAAGAAACCCAAGACCTTCCCAGCAGTCTCATCTAAGCTATGAAGAGGCGCTTCTGAATAAGGGCCATGACAGTGAGGAAATGGGACTCCTGCAAGGCCAGACGGATGGACAAAAGTCAGTCCTCTGCCAGGCACTATGCCAGGCCCTGGGGATACAAAAAGGACATAATCCCTCCTCTCATAAACCTTAATGATCAGCAGAACTAAAAGAAAGAAACACTGTCAGACGGAGCCCATTTCAGTAAGAAGTCATTAAAGCTCATTCAGAAATTCATGTGAGCAAGAGCAGAGACTCAATGCAAGAGTCTAGGGGCGCTTGGGTGGCTTAGTCCTTAAGCGGTTGCCTTCAGCTCAGGTCATGATGGGGATCAAGTCCCACTTCAGGGTCCTGGGATCCAGCCCCGCAGCAGGCTCTCTGCTGGGCGGGCAGCCTGCTTACTCCCTCTCCCGCTCCCCGGCTTGTGTTCCTTCTCTCGCTGTGTCTCTCTCTGTCAAATAAACAAAATCTTAAAAAAAAAATACAAGAGTCTATATCTGTCTCAGTTTGCACATCCCAGGACAGGAGATGGTGACTAAAATGAAGGTTTTGCAGACTAGACCTCTGCCCCCAATACCTAAAAACTTAGGGGCTTTCTCTATGTCTTTAAACTAAAGCAAGTGGGGTGAGAGCAGAGGTAGCCAGCTCAGGGGCTGTGTCTGCAGAGAGGGAAAGGCATCCGGAAGCTGCCAGCACGTCCCGGGTTAGAGCGATCCATGTGTTTCTCTGCAGACCCCTATGGAAGTTATTTCCAGAGGAGAGGGAAGCGCCAGCACCGAGAAAAGGAGCCAAAAGAGCCCCATGGGCCCTGCCCTGCCTTCTGACAAAGACTCAGTCACACCAGGAGGAACTGAACTTGTTGGGCCAGGCTTGGCCTTCACCTTGAGGCAAAAGAAGTGGTACAAATCTTTTGTACTTCAGGCTTCATCTTCCAAAGGAACTGATGAGGATATCAGCAGCTGTCATGTGGAGAATGGTTATAAGAATGCAAACATGGGGGGGGGGGGCGCACGCCTGGGTGGCCCAGTGGGTTAGGCGGCTGCCTTCAACTCAGGTCATGATCCCAGGGTCCTGGGATAGAGCCCCGCATCAGGCTGCCTGCTTCTCCCTCTCCTACTCCCCCTACTTGTGTTCCTTCTCTCGGTGTCAAATAAATAAATAAAATCTTTAAAAATAAATAAGTAAATAAATAAAATGTCACTTTTTAAAAAGAACAATTGTAAAAGGGCAGGTGTTAACCCAATCAGAATATCAAATGTGAAACTGCAAGAAAGAAAAGTATCTGGACCAAGAGGATTTTCTAATTTAATGTTTTTCCTGGATTATCTGAACCCAGCTCAGAGGAGGACTATCTTTTAGAAAACATAAATTCACTCAAGGGTTTAAGAAACATAACTAAGAATGTCCAGTAAACAATGATACAGCTGCATTATGGAATATTATGCAACTATTAAAAATTGTTTAAGAGTTTTACTAATATACTAACTGCACAAATCTTTTAAAAAGCTGATTACTTTGGTATATTAGTTTAACACGAAATGTACCAATCTTTTCATTTGCACCTCATAGTCAAGATTATATTCTCTATATTTTCTTCTAGTACTTCCAAAGTTTATCATTTTGACCTAGTCAAATCATATTAAATTTTGTGAACATATGAAGTACAAATTTACACTTATTTTTCCAAATGGATAATCAATTATCCCCAAATCATTGAACAAATAATCTACCCTTTCCTTAGTGGTCTGAAATGCCATTTTTACAATATACTAAATTCCCATTAATAGACAGTCTGTTTCGGGGCACCTGGGTGGCTCAGTCATTAAGTCTTAGTCATTAAGTCATCAGTCTGCCTTCGGCTCACGTCATGATCCCAGGATCCAGCGATCGAGCCCCACATCGGACTCCCTGCTCTGCAGGAAGCCTGCTTCTCCCACTACCATTCCCTCTGCTTATGTTCCCTCTCTCGCTGTGTTTCTCTCTGTCAAATAAATAAAATCTTTAAAAAAAAAAATAGTCTGTTTCTCTATTCATTCTTCTATTCCCTGATCCATTTAGATATTCCTGAATCAAACAACATTGTCTTAATTATGATAGTCTTAGATGGCATTTGTTAGGACAAATCTCTTCTTGTTTTTTTTTTTTTTTTTTCCAATTCTGGTTACTCTTTTAATACTCAAGAACATTCATTGTCAAAAAGTTTATCAGATTCCATGAAAAATCATATTGCACGAACATTATTGGTCAATTTATCGATCATTCGGTTCCCCACCCATCGACGATAGACAATTCATAAAATAGGGGTTAGAAAAGCTGAGGGGCACCCAGCTGGCTCAGGACGTAGAGAACGCAACTCTTGATCTCTGGGATGTAAGTTAAGCCCCAGGTGGGCACAAAGATTACTTTAAAAATTTTAAAGATAATTTTTTAAAAAATAAAAGCTGAGAATTGATGGTATGGGCTACAGAAAACTATCAATAGTGAGGCATAAAACACAGTCCTTGTAACCTCTCTGAGGCGTGACAGGAAAAAAGGTCAGGCTGACTAACTTAGCACTTACTACTGGCAGAAAGGCATCAGTTTGTCAGGAGAGGAATTTTTGTTAGTATCGAACTAAGAAATGTAACCTTTTATAAAAGATTAAAAAAAAAATAGACACAATCTTCAACAGAGGGTGGCAGGAGATAGAACAAGATTTTCTTTCACTTGGCCACTTCCAATATTCAAAAGCTGATGACCACAGCATCGGAGTACAAACCTCAAAAACTCAAAAGAAAACATAAATGTCAGTTTAGCTGACAGAGAAAAACACAACTGAATTCAGTGACTCAGATGCCAGTCCAGTCCTCCACGCAGACCTATCCAGTCTCTTGGCAGCAGCCCAAGGCAACAGAATGGGTTACCTGGTGATTTGTATCACCACAGGAAAAGGAGAAACCGCTCTACTGGCTACAACGATTCACCCTCACTTTGACGTGCCATCCTTTAGCATGAATGTTTTTAAAGATGAGAAACAGGATATATTTTAAAGACGTATTCTGGCCAGTTCAGCTACAATCCTACCTTAACTTTCCATTAGGAGGTTAGAGTAAAGAGACCATCACAAAATTGTGATTTGGCTTCTACAACTAGGAAGGTAAAGGTTACCGCTAAAGTCCATAGTTTTGGGGCACCTGCGTGGCTCAGTGGGTTAAAGCCTCTGCCTTCGGCTCAGGTCATGATCTCAGGGTCCTGGGATGGAGTCCCACATCGGGCTCTCTGCTCAGCAGGGAACCTGCTTCCCCCTCTCCCTCTGCCTGACTCTCTGCCTACCTGTGATCTCTCTCTCTGTGTCAAATAAATAAATAAAATCTTTAAAAAAATAAATAAAGTCCGTAGTTTTTAAAAACTAATGCCTTAAATGACAAATGAACCTTTTTAGATCTGTCCCTTGGATATCGACGTAACTCTTCAAAGTTTCTGTATTTTAGACCACATTATGGGCACGAACCACATAGGATTTAGCTTCTAATTATGTCAAATCTCTTTTTAAATATTTTTTAAAAGATTTTATTTATTTATTTGACAGAGAGAGTGAAAGCACAGGCAGGGGGAGCCGCAGAGGGAGAGGGAGAACCAGGCTCCCTGCCAAGCAGGGAGCTGGATGTGGGGCTCGATCCCAGGTCCCTAGGACCATGATCCAAGTCAAAGGCAAATGTCCAACCATTCAAGCCACTCAGACACCCCTAATTATGTCAAATCTACCAACCGAAATAGAAACAAGTTTTCATTTCTACTGGCTTAATTTTTTTCAGTACAATAAAGGCACCAAAATTACTATCTGTAACGTCTGAGAAAACAACTAAATACTTCTGAATTCAATTCGTTTACAAAGCCTCCAGCATAGGCTGGTAACTATTTTTTATGAGCTCATTTCTTAGAAAAAGTTAAGATTATGATCTCAGTAAACACAGCTTTACATATTAGTCACTTAATCACCGTTTCCTATTAAAATCTGTAACTACTTTTTTTTTTTTTTTTTTAAGATTTTATTTATTTGACAGAGAGAAACACAGCTAGAGAGGGAACACAAGCAGAGGGAATGGCAGCGGGAGAAGCAGGCCTCCTGCAGAGCAGAGAGCCCGATGCGGGGCTCGATCCCAGGCCCCTGGGATCTGACCTGGGCCAAAGGCAGACGCTTAACGACTGAGCCACCCAGGCGCCCCTGTAACCCCCTTTTAAGAGAATACTCTCATTTCCCATAAACTTTTGTTTCAAGCTTGTTGTAAAAAAAAATTTTCAAATCTTGTTATGATCCTTTACAGGAATTTAGTTATTTCTTCTGTCCTCTAACTGCCATTTTCACCCAGACTTCATGTTTGGCTCAATCTCTGAAGAAACTCAAAGTCCACTGTAATACAATTCTCCTCTATGCGGCAGTGGTCAGGATTTCTGCACTGACCCATAGCTGCCCTCAAGTGAATTTAAAAGTCTAGAAAGAAAACTTTTCCTAGAAAAGTCTAGGAAGCTTTGCTTCCTAGACATTAATGGTCATTTGCCAGAAAGGCATCAAAATGTACCCACCAATGATATCTGCAAGGTAAATGCGACCTCTTAGATGCAGCACCCTTAAGCAAGTACAAAGTCTGCACAACTCCACGTGGTGTCCCGCTTTGCTTTCAATGTGAGGTTTAACTAGAGTACCTACAACTAAAATATGCTAGAGAGGAAAAATCAGAAATCAACACCGTCAGAACTATGCATTTCAAAGTACAGAGGTATCACACAAGGTCCCAGACTTCAGAGAACACACGGTCTAACAGATCAGGTACAAATGCTCCCTATCATCAACCTCAATGAAATCAATGGAAGCAAGGGTCAAGTGGCATCCCACTGACGAAAGTGAAGACCGGTGAAAAGGGAACAGAGCTTGTCAAGGCCAGAAGCAAGGCGCAGAGGGGCCCGATCTGCATATGCAAATAAAGGAAACTGGGATATGAAAATCAAGGGAGCTTCAAACAATAAGCTGCTTTTTCTTGCTACTTGTCCTGTTCATATTTACCATCCAGAAAGAGACTTCCCTCTTTAGGATTAATCTTGGGTTTGCCCAAGTCTATTTTATTATTTTTGTGCTCCAAAAGAAAGAAGAAAACCAGGGCACTGCAGGAATTCATTAAAAGTATGAGGTTCGGGGGCGCCTGGGTGGCTCAGTGGATTAAAGCCTCAGCCTTGGGCTCAGGTCGTGATCTCGGGGTCCTGGGATCGAGCCCTGCATTGGGCTGTCTGCTCAGCGGGGAGCCTGCTTCCTCCTTTCTTTCTTTCTCTGCCTGCTTCTGCATGCTTGTGATTTCTATCAAATAAATAAATAAAAATTTTAAAATCTTGGGGCGCCTGGGTGGCTCAGTGGGTTAAAGCCTTTGCTTTCAGCTCAGGTCATGATCTCAGGGTCCTGGGATCAAGGCCCGCATCAGGCTCTCTGCTCAGCAGGGAGCCTGCTTCCCCCTCTCTCTCTACCTGCCTCTCTGCCTACTTGTGATCTCTCTCCCTGTCAAATAAATAAATAAAATCTTTAAAAAAAAATTTAAAAATCTTAAAAAAAAAAAAAAAAAAGTAAGAGGTTCAAGGCGCCTGTGTGGCTCAGTCGGTTAAGCATCTGCCTTCAGCTCAGGTCATGATCCAGGGTGCTGGGACTTAGCCTCACATCCCCCGCATCAGGCTCCCTGCTCAGCAGGGAGTCAGTCTGCTTCTCTCTCTCCCTCTGCTTCTGCCCGTTCCTCCAACTCATGCTCTCTTGCACATGCTCTCTCAAATAAAATCTTAAAAAAAAAAAGTACAGGGTTCATCATCAGAGGACCTGTATTTAAGTCCTTATTCCCCCACCAACCAATTATGTGAATAATTTACTTAACTTTTCTGGGCCTTAGTGTTCCCATTTATAAAAGAGTATTACCCACATGACAAGGCTATAGAGAGATTACATGGGATCATGTGTAGAGACAGTACCTTTTAAACTTTTAGGTAGTAAGTTATTCTTAGTGACTTTATCAAATTTTCATACATCAACCATCTTCAGAGTTCCAGAACGATATTACTAAGTATTATTTTATGATCACTTAAGGGAATAACTTTAAAATTTAAGACACTGGACTATTTTGGGGCACCTGGGTGGCTCAGTTGGTTAAGCATTTGCCTTGGGCTCAGGTCATGATCCCCGGGTCATGGGATCGAGCCCCACATTGGGCTCCCTGCTCAGTGGGGGAGCCTGCTTCTCCCTCTCCCTCTGCCTGTCCCCTTGCTTGTGTGTGCTCACACCCTCTCTCCCTGTCAAATAGACAAAAATCTTAAAAAAAAAAAAAAAAGACACTGGACGATTGTTGGTGGGGGGATGTAGATAGATTTTAAGTGATAGGAGACAGCTATATACAATCCTAACTCTGATTTTGCTATAATCTTGCTACAAAATAGTATGCAGATCCAAAGTGTCTTTCTTTTTTCTTTTCTTTTTTTAAGATTTTATTTATTTCACACACACACATACACACAAAGAGAAAGAGCCTACAAGCAAGGGGAGCAGCAGCAGGAGAGGGAGAAGCAGGCTTCCCACTGAGCAGGGAGCCCGATGTGGGGCTTGATCCCAGGACCCTGGGATCATGACCTGCACCAAAGGCAGATACCTAACCAACTGAGCCACCCAGGCGCCCCCCAAAGTGTCTTTCAAAGTTCCTTGCCCAACATTTTTGGATTATTTGAACTCACACCTGATGACTTGAGTTTGGATAACTAGTCTCTTTTAATTAATCAATGTTAATTTCTTCTTTTGAAAGCCAACTGCTTCTTTTGAAGGAAAAAAAAGCAATTTCATTGGAGCTTTAGTCAGCAATGTATTACTTGGAAACCTTTAAAAAAAGGTTTTAGAAAACATACTTTTTCACCATAAATAAGTTTCCATGTGAAACTGGTACAGCTGGGTCAACTTTCTGGTTCACTTCAAAATTTAATCTCACGGCTCTTACGAAATTCAAGTATCCATTTAAGCAGTGTCAGAAGCGCCTCTTCAACTGAATCAGCATAACCAAGCCCAAAGAGATGCTCCCTTATAAACTTCCTTTTTTCAAAGTGAGAGAGAACTTCCCACCACAATAAAGCACAGAGGCTGCTGGGGACGTAGGCTTGAGAGGCCACAGGCCAGGCTCGAGCCTCAGCTACTGCCTCAGTGATCAGTAAACAAGGGAGCAATATGGGCACACATCCCCCGGGACGCCGGGGAGGACTAAATGAGACAGTGAGGAAAGAGCTGACGGCAGTGTCTAGCACAGGCTGGGTATTAGCCATCTTCACACAGATTATCAACCAAATAAAAGGATCGGGACTGCAACAGCAGCTGGCATAAGAATGAGAAAACGTGACCTAGAGGCTAGACTTTGAAAAACATCGGCCTCTTCATTAAAAATGATTTTTTTTAAAAGATTTTACTTACTTATTTGACACAGAGAGAGATCACAAGTAGGCAGAGAGAGAGGGAGAAGCAGGCTCCCCGCCGAGCAGAGAGCCCGATTCAGGGCTCGATCCCAGAACCCTGACTGAGATCATGACCTGAGCCAAAGACAGAGGCTTTAACCCACTGAGCCATTAACCCGGGCGCCCCCATTAAAAATTATTTACTAAAGCACCTGAAGTCTCACCTGGACCAAAAAGAATTTTGCGATTCCAGTTTCAATGAATGTTAATGTTTAAAGGAACAATAAGGAAATAACTTATGAGTGACTATCTGGCTGGGTCCTTCAACGAAGGGGGTCTATACTCCCCTCGAGGTGGTCTTGGGTCCATGTTCCCCGACCCCCTGCTATGAGCGCAGGCTTACCGCCCCATCTCTGGCTGTCCCCTTGCACCGACACTCCTATGCATAGTCCTTTGTGGATAAACTCTCTTCTGATTATCCTTATCTGACTGAGCCATCTGTTTCCTGTTGGGATTCTGAATTACACACTCACTTTACACTCTGACTAGCAGTCCAGAAGAGTTCTCACATCATGACATGCTTCACACTCTATGAGTATTGTTTTTGTCTGCCAATTTGATAGGTTAAAAAAAAGGAAAAAACATATCCATTGCCCATTGTTTTTACGCTTATTTGATTATCAGTGATGCTTACTATTTTTCATATGTTTATTAGGCATTTTTAAATTCCTTTTCTGAGACTCACTTATGCCCTTTACCCATTTCTCTCCTGAGATCTTAGTGGGTTTTTTAAAACAAGTCTAAATGATCTTCATGTATGTATCTGCTATTTGGATGAAAGGAATAAACATCTACTTGACTTAGCTTAAGCAAGGAGGGAATTTACTCTAAGGAGGGCAAAGGGGTATCTCTCACAGAGCCTCAGTGGAAGGATTTAATTACACCTTGGGAAAGGACCAGAGACTGGAGTGTCATATTGAGGCTGGTGAGTTCTCTTGACCTGTATTTCATTTCTCCTTTTCTCTACATGTCAATGTCATTCTGCTTTATCACTACGAAATGATTTTCACTGCTTCCTAGTCCATGAGGTAGAAAATGATGATTACCAACCAGCTCCAGCTAAACAACTCCACGATTCAAAAGAGCAGCCAACAGGGACGGCAAACCTAAACCCCATTCCAAATTCCTGCAACTGGGAACCAACTGAATGCAAGTCATGTCCCACTAAGATGCTCAATGGCGCTGTAACCATGTATTTAAGAGGGGGAAAACACCTGAAAAAGATGCCTAACAGAGACCACAAAGATGTTTCCTAAAGCTTCAAAACCAATACATTTCTGTTAAAGTCATTTTAATGCTCACTGTTGCGCCTATGGAAAACCTTTTGTAATGTCTATCTAATAGTTTAAAATAAGCAGAATTATAAATACAGTATTAAGAGGGGTGCCTGGGTGGCTCAGTGGGTTAAAGCCTCTGCCTTTGGCTCAGGTCATGATCTCAGGGTCTTGGGATCCAGCCCCGAATCGGGCTCTCTGCTCAGCAGGGAGGCTGCTTCCTCCCCTCACTCTGCCTGCCTCTCTGCCTACTTGTGATCTCTCTCCTCTCTGTCAAATAAATAAAATCTTTTTTAAAAAATAAGTACAGTATTAAGATATTTCATCCTAATTCACTTCCAAAGGGACATTCACATAATAGAATTTCTCTCCGAGAGGTTAGACTTAGATGTTTTCACACAATTGCAGGCATTACAACTGTTGATGACAATGCTTAGTCACTGGCATAAATTCAGACTTCACTAATTAAACGTGGCACAGTCCCACTAAATGGAATAAACTAATTAAATGAAACTGCCTGGATTCATGATTAAGTGAATTTCATATTCGAAGAGCTTTAACCTGTTAGGAGATCTGTGCTTCAGCTCAGACCAACAGCAGTTATGAGGAGCACACCTGGGGGGTGACCTCCAGGCAAGAACTCAAAGCAAACGTCCTAAAACCAAACCTTTACAGAAAGAATATTACATAAAGGGCCGAAACACAGACCACCACAGTGAAATAGTCATTACACTCTAACAACCCAAAGGTTTTTGTCGGTGGAGAAGGCTGACTGTGAGGAGTGGACAACAAGAGATACTGACCAATTTTTAGCCACATTGATCAATCTCCAGACTCAAGTGGCTTCTGACTTTGGGATGGATATCAAAGACGGCATACCTAAGGGACCTCACAGAACATTAAAAATGAAAGGAACTGTACAGGTCCCCTCAGCTGACCTCCCATTTTGACCCTGACCTAAGTCAGGTCCCAACTAACTCTTCTCAAGTCTGCTTTTTGTCTACTCAATCATCTACCCTTTATCTTCCTACTCTAACTTCTTCATGCGCTTTTAAGTCTCTTTTTTTTTTGGAGCTGTCTTATGTGTTCCTCTTGGGCTGGATTGTGTGTTTCTGGAATAGTCAAGTGGTTAATTTCTGATCTGGATCTAGATGATTAGCACTGTATCATACCCAAAATTACCACCCATTTAACCAGTGCCACAACCACAGTCTGGCCTCTTGTCTCCCATCCCACCTTGGCTTTACCAGGTTAGCCGTGCCCAGGAGAGCAGCTGTCACTCTCAAGTGCTGCACAGGTGTTGCTTCATCCCATCTGTGATGGTTATCAACTTCCAGTCAGCTCCAAATTCATCCTTTTTGACTTCTCTGTGAAGATGGATCTGGGCCCTTTAAATAGTTTTCCTCTGCTGGCTGGCACTCAAGTTTGGTCAGTAGGGGGCGCTAAAGAGATACTGGAGGAGAAGAGGCTCTGCTTCCTAACTCTGGTCTGCAGCGCTCACTGAACAGGCTCCTGCAGTCCTTCTCTGGCCAAGCTCTTCTAGTAACTTAAAAGGCCTGCTCTGGTGAACAACCAGAATAGATACAAATAGTGTTTGGGTTTTTTTTTTTTTTTTAAGGTTTTATTTATTTATTTGACACAGAAAGACACCGAGAGAGGGAACACAAGCAGGGGGAGTGGGAGAGGGACAATCAGGCTGCCCGCTGAGCAGGGAGCCAGATGCGGGGCTCAGGGCTCCATCCCAGGACACCGGGATCATGACCTGAAGGCAGATGCTTACCGACTGAGCAGCCCAGGTGCCCTGATACAAATAGTTTCTTCAATGGAGCTGAGCTCTGCCTACCTAGTCTGCCCAATCTCAGGTGGGATTTCCTCACCCTAAAGCAACACAGGAATACAACTTTCTTTCACAAGAAACCTTCTTAGATATCTGAAAACAAGTATCTGCTTCTTCTTTGCCTTCTCTTCACCAGATTAAGAATATCCGGCCCTTTTAACATCTTCTGGAGAAATCCCCAACATCTTACTCCTCTTCTGGAGGCACCTCCCTCCCCACAGCTTGTCAGTGTCCCTTCTGAGGTACTGACTCAGAGACAACCATAACGCCCTGACACAGGACGCGGCAGGACTGTCAGTCCTGCTACAATTTAAGGGACTATGGCTCTCCTGCTCCCCTGCTTGTGTTCCCTCTCTCGATGTCTCTCTGTCAAGGTCTTAAAAAAAAAATAAAAAGCCAGAATAAGGATGGATTTTTTTTTTAATAAATAAATAAACCTTAAAAATAAACCAGAAAAAAATTATCAACAGTGATACCCAAGCCTGACAAATTAAACTTTTAAAAAGCCAGCATATAGGCCGAAGAAAGGCGATTAAGTAAATAATGTGGTGAGAGGAGTGCCTGAGTGGTTTAGGCGGTGCGTGATCCAGGATACTGGGATCCAGCCCCGCTTGGGCTCCCGGGTCAGCGGGAAAGCCTGCTTTCCCTGTCCCACTCCCCCTGCTTGTGTTTCTACTCTCGCTGTGTCTCTCTCTGTCAAATAAATAAATATAATAATAATATATTATTTTTATTAATATTTAATATTATTGTATTAATATTATTTTATATTTTAAAATAAATTTATTTTATTTAAAAATTTTAATTTATTTTATTTTATTAATATTATTTATTCTATTTAATATTAATTTTATATTAATATTACATTGTTTAATAATGTTGATTTTAATATATTAAAATATATTTATATTTTAATATTTAAATATTAAAAAAATAATGTGGCGAGGAAGCATTATACAAGGTCATAGTAATAAAACACTTCTGAATATACCCTGAATTACAGTGGATTATTCTCAATATGTTATATTCTAAGCTATATTTCATTCTAAAACACAGTGTCTTTAAAAAATCCTCACTATCCAATTAAGATTGCCCTTTAAAAAAAAAATCCTTCTTTTAGAGTATATTTTTAACAAGCTAGCCTAAAAAATGCAATTTAAATTCATATACTAGGTATGCATAGTACTTTTATAATTTTTATCTATTAATCATCACAATTCTTCTAAAAGAAGTCTTTCCCTAAAACCATACTGTCAGCATCTTCTACTTTTCTTCCCTCATCAAGTGTCACTGCATAAACTTGAATTCTGGCTTCAGCTTCTAATTGAACCATCAGAACTCATTTCCCTTCCTTAGCTTAGAGCGTACAAGTGAGAGTACACCCTTTCTTATTAAGCTACAGCCCGGAGGGCAGCTTATAATGAACCTAACAAGGTGTCAAATATTCCTGTCCTAGCCCAAATTAAAAATGCTGCATTTCCATCGTTTCCTTTTTAAGTATTCCAGAAAGAAATAAAACTTCCTATTGCTGAGGAA
>CM053604.1:76199692-76261835 GCA_028646535.1 Procyon lotor
GTGAGGATGGGAATGAAGGGAAAAAGGAAGGTAGAGATGATGAAACCATGAGTTTCATTTATTCATTACGAAACACTTATCATTTCACATTTGTTAGAAGGTGGGTTGAAAATCTGATCCTAGGCTTTCTAGCAGCCAGTGCACAGGGAGAACAGCACGGGCTACACACTCACTTCACTGCCCGTACAATAAACCCAGCATCTGGGCAGGAAAAACCAACCACCTGAACACTAAGACTAGACAGCAATTTCCTTTGGGGGTTCTCTTAAAGGGCATCTTTTTTTTTTTAAGATTTTATTTCTTTATTTGACACAGAGAGAGAGATCACAAGTAGGTAGAGAAGCAGGCAGAGAGAGAGGGAAGCAGGCTCCCCGCTGAACAGAGAGCCCGACGTGGGGCTCGATCCTAGGACACTGAGATCATGACCTGAGCTGAAGGCAGAGGCTTTACCCCACTGAGCCACCCAGGTGCCCCTAAAGGGCACCTTTTAACTGACTACCATGTTTCATAGGGCTGTTTTTTAAAGGTATGCTAATTTGGAAAATTCAGTAAAAAACATTTGGGTGAGGGATCCCTTGCAGTCCGAACCATACAGCTCAGACTAGAGAGATTTGGTATTTGTTTTTTGTTTGTTTTTTTTTAAAAAGAAGAAGAAAGAAAGAAAGAAACAGGAAAATTCATACTGTGGTAAATTAAATAGGATTTTCAAAAAAGAAAATACTTCTGGAATATGGCTGAGATAACACTGTTTATTACCTACTGGTTTACAGCCCACAGGTTAGCTCGCCATGTCTATTGTGTAATGGTCTTACGGTTCTAATGCTAGATACTCTTCAGTAAGCAACTATTTCACAGGTGAAAACACTGCTAATGACAGAACGAAGTATCAGAGCGAGACTTAATCTATCCTGACATGCTTACCCAATCAAATAAATTTCAATTCCTTCTCAAAGGACTCTCTGCCGAGCAGGGAGCTTGACTCAGGGCTCGATCTCGGGACCCTGGGATCATGACCTGAGCTGAAGGCTTCACCGACTGAGCTGCCCAGGTGCCCCTATAAAATGGCAATTTTCAAGATGGAAAGGACTTTGGGGACCAATTAGACAAGTCTCCTTCTACAACAGGGAGTACAACAGGCCCAAATAGACCAAATGACTTGGTTCAGGTAACAATGGGGTAGCAAGGCCAGGTGGGCGCTCAGATGTCCCCACCGCCCACCACCACCTAAATTAGCTGCTCATTTCTATTCTATGACCTGAACATATTTAGTTTATAGAGCTATCAGATCAACCAATATTTGCCTCGGGTTTTCTACCTTAGTCTCAGAGGGACCTCATTCCACAAATATTTATCTGCCAAGATACAAAATTATTTTCTAGCTTGGAGTCTGCCATAAAACAGTACTAACAGTGTTTGTTAAATTGCAATAAACAGTAAAATCTAAAAACAAAAAACAGAGCATGAATCCTGGTACCTAAGCGCTGGGAAGATAGTAATGTTTAATATTTAACAAACTGGTCTAGAATGACTTTGCCCCAAAGTCTTCTACAGTCTAAGTACAAACTCCAACGTACAACTAAACGCCCTCCTCAGGAGAGACTCTGAAACCAGTATTACAGAATGCAGTGCACTAATTACAAACATAAGAGGTAGAATGGGAGGAAAGTGTCAAGTGGGACTGACCCAAATTCAAAAGGTAAAAACAATTTCTAAACGAACATTTGGTGGTGGAATGAAAACATATATTGCTTTGTTTTCAGATGTTAAAAAAAAAGTACCCAAACTTCTCTGCAAAGTACACTTGATTTTTTTAGGCTTTAAACAGCTTCTGTAGGGACTCATATGCTGTCCTGGGGCCCTGAAATCCTACCAGGGAGTTTCTCAAACTAAGCAGCAGAAAAGCCAAATTAAGAAAGGCACGATTATAAGGGCTTTCTGTTTAGAGAGAATCCACCAGGTGCTGTCATCACTCAAAGCCTCGTCCTGCAGAACAGAAAGGCCAGCAGGTGCCACGGACTGCCCTGAGAACTGCTCAGCCTCAGCCAAGCTGCTGCTGCTAATAGGCAGAGATGCTGACACTGGAAGGTGACCTTAGACACCAAGCCATGCCTTGGCAAAAGGTAATACAGCATGCTCCTCTCATTCACGCTTCTGATTAAATGTGTTCTTTAAAAAACAATCCTGGGGGCACCTGGGTGGCTCAGTAAGTTAAAGCCTCTGCCTTCGGCTCAGATCATGATCTCAGGGTCCTGGGATGGAGCCCGGCATCAGGCTCCCTGCTTCCCCCTCTCTCTGCCTATTTGTGATTTCTCTTCTCTGTCCAATAAATAAATAAAATAAAATCTTAAAAAAAAAAATCCCAGTATACCAAACGTATCCAAGTTGACAAACTTTTTTCCACCCACAAAATACTGACACTATTACTCACCTACCATATGAAGGATGAGAACTGTATATTTTCCAAAATTACCAAATCCTCCTATAAAAGCACACTCATACTTTCAGAAAAGGTCAAATATATTTGGGATATACTTGAGATACTATTAACGACAAGTCATTGCAAGCTAAGATTTTTATGAGCAGTGGGGTTGCAAATTTCACTCTCGTTCAGTGTGTTTTTCCTGTTTTCACGGATGCTAGGGTCTAAATGTGGCAAAAATATATAAAATACTTGTCTTTGGTCATAGGACTTTTCATATCCAAAGGAGAGACCACAAAACAGACTTTAGAATGAAAAATGTCCCCAGGCCAGTTAATATGATTTGCAGAGAACGGTTTAGTAGTCCTAGCTAAAACTCCTAACTGGCCAGGATATTTGTCAGTTTCTTTATGGCATGATTCCAAACAGGAATATAAAGAAGCAAACTCATAGGCTTGTCTTTCTTCTTTTGGGGGTCTTTTATGAAGTAAAATGATGGAAGCATTTCCACTTCTAAAGTTCAGTAAATTGATTAAATAGCATGGACAGTCAAGACTTAAAAACAAATATCTGCAAATTAGAAACAAGCCAGTGTAAAGCTTGAGATGATTACCTAGAGGCAAAGTACTAACCACCATTCCCCTATGATTAAGCCTAATAAGGGCCACTGTATCATTTTCTTTTTTTAAAGGGCATCCACATTCCTGCTGGGGCAAGCAGTGGCACCAGGTGGAATAGCATCAGGTGGGAAATATGTAGAAAGGGGCTTAGAGATGATAATTTGCGAAAGGGCAGCCAGTCTTGGGCTCTGTAACAACTCTACTCAGTATGTTAAATGGACTTAAAAAAAAAACGGAATTAATCAGTTATGTTTAAATGGTGGTATAGTGAAGGAGGCCCCTTCTGTTGGGCTGTTTCACTATTTGTTATATTTTTGACCGAGAAGTGCAACATTTTCTAATAAAGTACAATTTCATAAAGTGGAAGCCCCTTTCTCCAATTTACTGCTAAATCTATCATTTTAAGGAGTTTGCCCCTTTCCCTAGGTGTTAGTAACAAAATGCCCTTCCTCATTCTCTCTCACACACTCAGGGAAGGAAATTTAAATATGTATTTAAATATTTCCTCCAGCATTCAAAACTGTGAAGCCCTGAAATAGCTGGAGAAAAAAAACAGGAAGTGAAAGTGACAAGATAATGGCAAGGCTTCTTTTGTTTTTCTTGCAAACTGCAGAGCTAAACATATTTTTCCCTTTAACGATCTGAAACTAATCTAATGGGGGGAGGAGGGCTGAGAACTAAAACTCAAAACCACGCACTCCCCAATCACACGCACCTGGAAGGCTCTTTTTAATAGGCTATCTTTTCTCATCAGGCTCAGTTAGGGCTCCTGTCGGGCTCCATCTCAATCCGAGTTTGCACGCCGCATTTTCCCCTCTCTTGGTCTTTTCTAGGGCACATCCACTCTCTTCCCTCTCCTCCAAGCAACGGTTCCACACAGGCCCCAATACAACTGTGTCAGGCCAGCTGTTACTCACCGACACACACACACACACATGATTCACCCGCGTCTCAGAACAAAACGCGAGTTTTTCTTCCCCCTTCAGAAGGGAGGGGCTGGTGCTTTCCAGACTGGAGATTTCACTTTCCCACCACAGTGCACACTCGGGGCAGTCACCGTGTTCGATCGATTGCTCAGCCCCTCTCGCCACGCACGGCCGCGCCGACGGCAAAGTGACTCTGAAAACTTCCTCCCGAGCGCGTTTTAGCCGCGGAGAAACTGCCTCCCGGAGAGATTCTGCTGCTCCCCGGGGCGCCGCCCCGTGGCCCCCGCACCCCAGCTTGGCTGAGGTGATGCTCCTCCTCGCCGCCCGGCCTCGCCTTCCCTCGGCCCCGGGGCGTGACTGTGCCCGGGGACCTGGAGACCCACGTCTGCGGCCCGGGCGCCCGCCTGTCGGGGTCCCCCCCCGCGCGCGCGCGGAGCCGGGGGAGGGGGTAGGGGGGCAGCGAAACGCCGTGAACTTGCCCGCCGCTCGGCTTTCGCTCCCGCCCAAGTTGCCCGACGCAAACTTTTCCAGCCGCCCCCCCGCCCGGCCCCCGGAGCCGGGCTCGCTCTCACCTGAGGCATCGGCGTTCGCGGCCGCGGATGCGCTCGGCCCCGCGGCCCCGGGGTCGTCAGTAACCGCGGGCGCCGCGTCCAGGCGCCCCTCAGGAGCATCATCCTGCCCGGCGCGGGCTCCCGCACGACTCAGCCGGCCATCGTCGGCGCCCGCAGGCTCACAGCCGGCGCTCTCGCAGCGCGCAGCCCGCCCCGCGCCTCCCGCCTGCCCCCGCCTCCCCGCGCCGCGCGACCGGGCGGGGGGCGGGCTAACGGGAGGGTGTGTCCCGCTTCCCGCCGCGCTCCGTCCGCGCCCGGCGCCGGCCTGTTTTCTTTCCTCCGACCGAAAAAAGAGAAAAACGGGAGGGGCGCTAGGGAGCCGCCCTCCCCCATCTTCGATTTCGAGGGGCAGCACGAATGCCTGGCCCGCCCCTCGCTTTCCGGTGGAAGCCGCTTCTGGAATGAACGAGATTGCGCTCACACCTTGGGGGCTGTTGAGTTCAACACCCACCGTTAATTCTGGGTACTTAGCGCCTCCACTCCCGCCCACGGGGTAGGGGAGAGTGGGGGCGAGGGGAGGAGAGCGGCAGGGATGTGGGAGACCCTCTGGAAGTTAGTCTCCACGACCGAGTGGGAAAGGGGGAGAAAAGCAGGTCCCCGAGGCTCCACGCCTCGCTTGTGTGCGAGGCTTCTGCAAAGGGCAGCGATGGCCAGTGAGCGTCCGTCAGAGGGTCAGCTCAAGGCCTGCTTCTGGCGGAGGTTGGCTGTTCTCTACATGGTGGCCTGCATGGAGGGCTTTGGGACAGTCTCTTGCACGGCACGATTGGCTTCTCTTCTCAATCACGTTTTTAATGGAAAGAGCTAAGGAACCGGAACTTCGCCTTCCTAGGAACTGGAAAATGTAATGTTTTGTCTTAGAGACTTTTTGTTTATAAAAACAAATAAAAAGGGACGCCTGGGTGGCTCAGTGGGTTGTCTGCCTGCAGCTCAGGTCATGATCCCAGGATCCTGGGATGGAGTCCTGCCATCAGGCTCCTTGCTCAGTGGGGAGTCTGCTTTTCCTTCTCCCTCTGCCTGCCTCTCTCTCTGACAAATAAATAAAATCTTAAAAAATAAAAATAAAAACAAAAAAAAAATTTCAGAGCAACCTAATCTTTCACGTAGCTTGCTTATAATAGAGTTGTCACATAAAATACAGGATGCCCAGTTAAATTTGAATTTCAGATAAACAACAAATAATTGAAACATGTACCAAATGCTGCATGGCTGACACACTTTTTTTTTTTTTTTTAAGATTTTATTTATTTGACAGAGAGGGAGAGATCACAAGTAGGCAGAGAGGCAGGCAGAGGGAGAGAGGGGGAAGCAGGCTCCCCACTGAGCAGAGAGCCTGATGCGGGGCTTGATTCCAGGACCCTGAGATCATGACCTGAGCTGAAGACAGAGGCTTTAGCCCACTGAGCCACCCAGGCGCCCCTGGCTGACACTCTTTAAAGAAAAATGAGATATTTGGGATATACTTAGATTAAATCGTTTGTTATTTATCTTTAATTCAAGTTTAGTTGCACATCCTGTGTCTTAATTTGCTAAGTCTGCAAGAGGCTTAAGCTGGAAAATTATGCAACAAGTGGGAAACCTCTCCTGTTAATGATCTTTGTTTATTGAAAAGAGATGGAGGTTTCTATGACAACAAAAACTTTGCCACCATTAAAGTCTAATTCATATATATTAACTTACCTGTGCATTTCAAAATACAAATGCCCTGGACAGATAGTGACACATGAAAGGGTTAAGTCCACATGGGAAGGTAATTTACTTGAATTCTCTCCTAGTATTCCAAATGGAAGAAAAGAGTTTATCTTGTCTATTGTGAATAAGACTGCAAAAAACATAGGAAGGCAGTATCTTTTTGAGATCCTGATTTCATTTCCCACAGATATATACCCAGTAGTGAGATTGCTGAGTCCATGGTAATTCTTTTTTTTTTTTTTAAGAGTTTATTTATTTATGGGGCACCTGGGTGACTCACTGGGTTAAAGCCTCTGCCTTCGGCTCAGGTGATGATCTCAGGGTCCTGGGATCGAGCCCCACATCGGGCTCTCTCTCAGCGGGGAGCCTGCTTCCCCTTCTCTCTGCCTGCCTCTCTGCCTACTTGTGATCTCTCACTCTGTGTCCAATAAATAAATAAAATCTTTAAAAAAAAAAGAGCTTATTTATTTATTTGACAGAGAGTATGTGGGCACAAGCGAGGGAAGTGGCAGGCAGAGGGAGAAGCAGGCAGACGCAGACTCCCTGCTGAGCAGAGAGCCCTGTTGAAGACTTGATCCCAGGGTCCTGGGATCATGACCTGAGCTGAAGACAGACACTCAAACCCACTGAGCCACCCACACACCTCTCTTTTTTTCTTTTTTTTAAGATTTTATTTATTTTGGAGAAAGAGCATGTGCACATGCAAGTGGGGGAAAGGGCAGAGGGAGAGAGAATCTCAAGCCGACTCCGCACTGAGTGATATAGGGCTCAATCTCACGACCCCAAGATCAGGGCCTGAGCTGAAATCAAGAAATGGACACTTAACTAACTGAGCCACCCAGCTGCCCTGGGTCCATGGTAGTTCTATTTTTAATTTTTTTAATATCCTCCATGATATTTTCCATAATGGCTGTACAGGAATTTACATTCCTACCATCAGTGAATAAGGGCTCCCTTTTTTCTAATAGTCAAGATATGGAAACAACTGAAATATCTATGAAGGGATGAATGAATAAATAAAATGTGATATATAATTATGTATGTATTATACATGCTCTGTTACATATTATATGTTATATCTAGTATATTACATGCTATTTATATACATACAATGAAATATTCAATCATTAAAAAAAAGGAAATCTGGCCATTTGTAACACTATGGATGAATCTGGAGCTCATTATGCTAAATGAAATTAGTCAGAGAAAGACAAATAACGTATAACCTTAGTTATATGCAAAATTGAGAAGAGTCATCCACATAGAGCCACAGATTTGAACAGTGGTTACCAGAGGCTGGGAGATGGGGAAAATAGGGAGCTATTGGTCTAAGAACACAAACTTTCAGTTATAAAATATATAAATTCTGAGGACCTAATGTACAGCACGATGACTATAGTTAATAATAACATATTGTATGCTCAAAATTTCCCAAGAGAGTAGATCTTAACTGTACTTAGCACATCAAAAAAAGAAAAAGTATGAGAGGTGCAGATGTATTAACTTGATTGTGATAATTATTGAAAATACATACATATATCAGGCCATTGCATTGTACCCTTTAAATAGATTCACTTTTTTTTTTTTTTAAAGATTTTATTTATGTATTTGACAGAGAGAGATCACAAGTAGGCAGAGAGGCAGGCAGAGAGAGGGGGAAGCAGGCTCCCCGCTGAGCAGAGAGCCCGATGCGGGGCTCGATCCCAGGACCCTGAGATCATGACCCGAGCCGAAGGCAGAGGCTTTAACCCACTGAGCCACCCAGGCGCCCCAATAGATTCACTTTTTATTTGCCCATTATATCTCAATAGAGCTGGGGGGGGAGAAAAAGGAAGAAGAGAGTTTTATTAGGAGGGAAATGGAGAAGAGGAGGGAAAAATGTCTGTTTTGGAGCACAAACTCTGCCCTTACACATCATTGTAATACTTTTTTCCCCAACAGTATTTTGGCGACATTCCCTTTAATTAAATTTTTGTAGCACAACAATTTTGCAATACTTTCTACAGAGAGACTCAGAAAGATAGCTGTCTTTTCTCTAGCTTACTGATTTGTTTTCTATCTTTGACAGTTGAGAAAAGTGTCTCTAAGCTTTACACCTCACCATTGCTAATGTGTTGATTCTTAGGATTGCTCCTAAATTGAGGGAAACTTCCATCAGATGTTTTTCGTGCATGTAATAATTGGAAGAGTATTCCACAGACCACCTTCTGGGGCCATTCATTTCAATGCCATTTTTCACTAGTCACAGACTTCTGGTAACTTGGCATTGTAGGACACAATCATACCGCAGCTCAATCTCTGGGGTTTGCACTTTGGGGTCACAACACGATCATGGGATCAAGCCCCACAGCAGGCTCTGCAATGGGCATGGAATCTGCTTAAAATTCTCTCTCTCTCCCCCTTCTTCTGTCCCTCCACCCAACTCTCTCCAAAAAAAAAAAAAAAAAGGAGAGAGAGAGAGAAATGAAGAATTACAGGAAGGGTCTTAAAAACAGCCAGCGTGGGGCGCCTGGGTGGCTCAGTGGGTTAAAGCCTCTGCCTTCAGCTCAGGTCATGATCTCAGGGTCATGGGATCAATGGGATCGAGCCCCGCATCGGGCTCTCTGCTCAGCGGGGAGCCTGCTTCCCTCTCTCTCTCTCTGCCTGCCTGCCTGCTGACTGTGATCTCTCTCTCTCTCTCTCTCTCTCTCTCTCTCTCTCTTTCTCTCTGTGTCAAATAAATGAATAAATAAATCTTTAAAAAAAAAAAACAAACAGCCAGCGTAATTCCATTTACATAAGATGTCCAAAGAAGGCAAATCTATAGAGACAGAGTCATTAATAGTTGCTTGGGTCTGGTGGTAGAACTGAGAGTGATGTAAACGAGCGTGAGGAATCTTTTTGGGGTGATGGAAATATTCTAAATTGGATTGTGGTAATTGTTGCGTCAGTCTATAAATTCGCCAAAAAATCATTTGTACACTTCAAATGAGTGATCTTATGACATGTAAATTATACCTTGAGAAAGCTGCTTACATTTTTTTTTTCCTGAGAAGCGAGATCGGAGATTCAAATATGAAAAGGTCTAGTATCAAAAAAAAAAAAAAAAAAAAAAAAAAAAAGAAAAGGTCTAGTATCTAAGTAGCATTTATGAAGCAGCTCCCATTAAGTCATTGTTCTCACCAAG
This sequence comes from Procyon lotor, assembly GCA_028646535.1. Lineage (NCBI taxonomy): Eukaryota > Metazoa > Chordata > Mammalia > Carnivora > Procyonidae > Procyon > Procyon lotor. The sequence goes on from CM053604.1 coordinate 76,209,124, forward strand.
ATGCCCATACATCATGGGGATGTTTGCTGTGCACCAAAGAGATCAATGTGTGTTGAGCCACTGTGTGGACAGAACCTCAGCAGTAAGCCTTTTCCATCTGCAGTGCCCAGAGGCTCTCTCTGGGTGACTTCCCAGATTAGCAGAAGTAGGTGCTTAGCAAAAGGAAATCATGTGTGAAATCAGTGGACCCAGGAGGTGGTCTATGGACTGTTCTTCCAATTATTACAGTAAGCTCATATATGAAAAACACTTGATAGAAGTTTCCCCAAATTTATGAACAATCCTAAGAATTAGGGGCACCTGAGTGTCTCAGTCGGTTAAGCATCTGCCTTCGGCTCAGGTCATGATCCTGATGTGCTGGGATGGAGCCCCACTTCAGCTCCCTGCTCAGCGGGGAGCCTGCCTCTCCTTCTGCCCCATGCATGCTACCCCCCCCCCCCACGCTGTGGTCTCTCTCAAATAAATAAATAAATAAAATCTTAAAAAAAAAAAAAAAAGAATCCTAAGGAACTAACACGACTAACACGACATTACCAATGGTGAGTCGTAAAGCTCAGAGACACTTTTCTCAACTATCAGTGATAGAAAACAAATCAACATGCTAGAGAAAAAAGTTTTCTATTCTCTCTATAGAAAGTATAAAAAAATTGTTGTTGTGGTATGAAAATGTAATTAAAGGGAATATAGCCAAAATACTGCTGGAAAAAAGTATTATAGTTGATATGTAGAGGTGACAGATTTTTAAAAATATTTTCGTTTTGTGCTCTTAAAGATTTATTTTCTCACTCTATTCATTACCATGTCATTTTGTATTTTTTTTTAAGATTTTATTTATTTATTTGACAGAGAGGAGAGAGATCACAAGTAGGCAGAGAGGCAGGCAGAGATAAAGGGAAGCAGGCTTACCTGCCAAGCAGAGAGCCCGATATGGGGCTCAATCGCAGGACCCTGAGATCATGACCTGAGCTGAAGGCAGAGGCTTTAACCCACTGAGCCACCCAGGCGCCCCATCATTTTGTATTTTTAACTTTTTATTATCCTTCATAAAAAGGGTCTTCCAAAGTATATAAAGCTTCATGCTCCACAAAAACTGATTCTGCCTCTGGGGATCAGGCATAAGTACTTTGTGTTATCTTGTTTAGTCATTACAAAATCCTTATGGGATAAGTATTGTAAGTATTATTAGCTCCCTATTACAGAAACGGAAGCTTGGGAGGTTATACAGTCAGAATTCAAGTATGGAATTATATAACTCTGACCCCAACACTTTTAGACTCGAGACCCCAAAATAACCTTGCCTATCTCTTCTGACATCACCTAGCCACCTGACCTTCCCAAAAGCACAGCTAGGATTAGGGTGAGCTGAATTGTTGAAGTGAAGAGTCAAATTCTGGCTTTATTTAAAATTTTTATATTCTGTTCATTATGGATATTTTCATTAATTTTGATTTTTTGATTTTTTTAATTTATTTTTTTAAATTTATTTATTTGGCAGAGAGGCAGGCAGAGAGAGGGGGAAGCAGGCTCCCTGCTGAGGAGAGAGCCTGATGCAGAGCTCCATTCCAGGACCCTGAGATCATGACCGGAGCTGATGGCAGAGGCTTTAACCCACTGAGCCACCCAAGTGCCCCGATTTTTTAAAAATATCACATTAAAGAGCCAATACCACATAAATACAATTATAAGAGAATATTATGAAAAATGATATGCCAAAAAACTGGATGATCTGGAAGAAACATAAATTTCCAAAATAGGAAGAAATAGAAATTTGAACAGACCAAAAATCAACAAAGAAATGGAATCAGTAATCAAAAAACTCCCAACAAACAAAAGTCTAGGACCAGATAGCTTCATAAGAGAACTCGACTAAACGTTTAAAGAACAGTTAATTTTGGGTGCCTGGATAGCTCCGTTGGTTAAGTGTCTAACTCTTGATTTTGACTCAGGTCATGATCTCAGAGTAGTGAAATCAAGCCCTGAATCATTGGGCTCTGCACTGGGCATGAAAACTGCTTGAGTCTCTGTCTCCTTGGGGCGCCTGGGTGGCTCAGTCAGTTAAATGTCCAACTCCTGATTTTGGCTCTGGTCAAGATCTCAAGGTTCTGGGATTAGGCCCTGTGTTGGGCTCCATGCTCAACAGGAGTCTTGCTTGAGTATTCTGTTCTTCTGCCCTTCCCCCACTTGTGTATGCCCCCTCTCTAAAATACATAAACATATGTTTTAAAAAAAAGATACTCTCTCTCCCACTCCCTTTGTCTTTGCCCCCCTTGCTTGCATGTGCACACGCACTCTCTTTCTCTCTCTCTCAAAAAAAAAAAAGGCAACAAAAACAAAAACAAAACAAAACAAAATAAAAACCAAGGAGTTAAAACTATTCTTTTAAGGGGCGCCTAGGTGGCTCAGTCATTAAGCGTCTGCCTTCAGCTCAGGTCATGATCCCAGGGTCCTGGGATGGAGCCCCACATCGAGCTCCTTGCTTGGCAGGAAGCCTGCTTCTCCCACTACCATTCCCTCTGCTTGTGTTCCCTCTCTTGTTGTGTTTCTCGCTGTCAAATAAATAAAATCTTTAAAAAAAAAAATAACCCCTATTCTTTTAAAACTACTCCTAAAGAGAAAAAAGAAAAATTTCCAAATTCATTCCATGAACCAAGCACGAACCCTAATACTAAAACCAGGTAAAGACACCACTAAAAAAGAGAACTACAGGCCAAAATCCCTGATGAACATAGATGCAGAAATTCTCAATAGAATATTTGCAAAGTGAATCCAACAATACATTAAAAAATCATTCACAATGATCAACTGGGATTCATTTCTGGGTTGCAAATGTGGTTCAATATTCACAAATCAATCAACATGATATATCATGTTAATTAAAGAACCATATAAAAAAAAAAAGAAAGAACCAAATAATCCTCTCAATAGATGCAAAAAAAGCATCTGACAACACATCCATTCATGATAAAAACCCTTAACAAAGTAGGTTTAGAGGGAACATATCTCAACATAATAAAGGTCATATATGAAAAATCCACAGCTAATATTATCCTCAATAGGGAAAAACTGAGACCTCTTCCTCTACACTCAGGAACACAGCAGGGATGTCCCCTATCATCACTTTTATTCAACTTAGTACTGGAAGTCCTAGTCATAGCAATCAGACAACAAAAAGAAACAAAAGGCATCCAAATAGGCAATTAAGTAGTAAAAGTTTCATTATATGCAGATGATATGATACTATATATTGAAAACCCAAAGACTCCACCCAAAATCTGCTAGAACTGATAAACAAATTCAGTAAAGTTACAGGATACAAAATCAATGTAGAAAAACCTATTGCATTTTTATACACCAATAATGACACAGCAGAAAGAGAAATTAAGGAATCAATCCCATTTACAGTGGCACCCAAAACAACAAGATACATAGGAATAAACCCAACCAAAGAGGTGAAAGACCTGTACTTTGAAAACTCTAAAACACTGACGAAAGAAATTGAAGATGACACAAAGAAATGGAAAAACATTCCATGCTCATGGATTGGAAGAACAAATATGGTTAAAATTTCAATACTACCCAAAACAATCTACACATTTAATGTAATCCATATTGAAATACCACCAGTATTTTTCATAGAGCTAGAACAAACAATCCTAAAATGTGTACAGAACCACAAAAGATTCTAAATAGCCAAAGCAATCTTAGAAAAGAAAACAAAGCTGGAGGCATCACAATTCTGGATTTCAAGCTGTATTACAAAGCTGTAATCATCAAGACAGTAAGTATGGCAATGACACAAAAAAAAGGCACCTAAATCAATGGAACAGAATAGAAAACCCAGAAATAAACCCACAATTATATGGTTAATTATCTTTGACAAAGCAGGAAAGGATATCCAACAGAAAAAAGATAGTCTCTTCCACAATGGTGTTGGGAAAACTAGACAGCTATATGTAAAAGAATGAAACTGGACCACTTTCTTATACCATAGACAAAAATAAATTCAAGATGGACTAAAGATCTACATGTGAGACCTAAAACCATAAAAATCCCAGAAGACAACACAGAAGTTACAGATAGTAACTTCTTTGACATCAGTCATAGTAAATTCTTTCTAGATATGACTCCTGATGCAAGGGAAACAAAAGCAAAAACAAACTCTTGAGGAGACATCACAATAAAAAAAATGTTTCCTTCTGTACAGCAAAGGAAATAATCAACCAAAAAGTAAATGACTACGGGATAGAGAAGATATTTGAAAATGACATATCTATTAAGGGTTAATATACAAAATAGATAAAGAACTTTAAATTCAACAACCCAAAAATGAATAACCCAATTAAAAATGGACAGAAGATATGAATAGACATTTTCTCCAAAGCAGACATCCAGGTGGCCAGGAGACACATGAAAAGATGCTCAACATCACTCAGCATCAGGGAAATGCAATCAAAACTACAAGGAGATATCATCTCACACCTATTAGAATGGCTAAAATCAACAACATAAGAAACAACAGATGTTGGCCAGGATGTGGAGAAAGGGGAACCCTCTTACACTGTTGGAGGGAATGCAAACTGGTGTACCTGCTGTGGAAAAAAGTATAGAGAGTCCTCAAAAAGTTAAAAATAGACTTATCCTCTGACCCACCAATCACTTTACTGGATATTTACCCAAAGAATAGAAAAATACTAGATAGAAGTATCTAGTATTTCTACTAGAAATAGAAAAATACTAATTCAAAGGGATACATGCACCCTGATGTTTATAACAGTATTATCTACAATAGCCAAGATATGGAAACAGCCCAAGTTTCCCATCCACTGACTGAAGAATGGATAAAGAAGAGGTGGTATATATACACAATGGAATATTATTCAGCTGTCAAAAAGAATGAAATCTTGCCATTTGGAAGGACGTGGATGGAGCTAGAGAGTACTAGGCTAAGTGAAATAAGTCAATCGGAGAAAGACAAATACCATATGATTTCACTCATATGTGGAATTTAAGAAATAAAACAAATGAGTAAAGGGGAAAAAAAGAAAGTCAAACCAAGAAACAGACTCTTAACTACAGAGAACAAACTGATGGTTACCAGAAGGGAAGTGGGTAGGGGGATGGGTAGAATAAGGGATGGGGATTAAGGAGGACACTTGTTGTAATGAGCACAGGGTGATGTATGGAAGTGTTGAATCACTATATCGTACACTGAAAACTAGTATTATACTGTATGTTAACTAAAAAATATATATATTAAGATATTATCTTAATGACTGAGTTTTTAGTGCCCTTTTAAAATTTTGAACCCTTGCTTTAACCCTGTGTCCTATTCTCAATTAGGACATCAATATTCATATTTGTACTTTAACTTCTAATAAAGCTGGTCCACAGATTTCATCCACTGATCTTATGTAACCTGCTCTTGCAGACTCTATTCCCTTATGTCCTCAAGCTACTTTCCATTTGAAGAACCCAATTTTTCACGGATAAGCCGACCTATAATGAAATTGGATTATCTAGTGTTACTTGCTTGCTATTGGCAAAGAGGCTGGCCTCAGGGGCGCCTGGGTGGCTCAGTCGGTTAAGCGTCTGCCTTCAGCTCAGGTCATATTCCTGGGGTCCCCCGATGGGGCCCCGCACCAGGTTTCCTACTCTACGGAGTGTCAGCTTCTCCTTCTCCCTCTGCCCTCCCCCTGCTTGTGCTCTCTCCCTCTCTCTCGATCACTCTCTCTCTCACTCTCTCTCTCAAAGAAATAAAATCTTTAAAAGAAAAAGAGGCTAGCCTCAGTCAAGGTGGAAGGAAAGCTTTATATTTTTCATTAAAAAAAGCTTTATATAAAGTAAACATATTTGGGGGGGAAAAAAAAGCTTTATATTTTTTGCCACCTGGTCTTACTGGTAAAATCCTTTGAATTGAACAACCTTAAAGAGATCTCTGAAGATGTGAGCTGCACTGGGTTGAAGGATGGACAGGCAGAATGGCTCAGGGGTCCCATCAGGTATCTTACTTGGAGGCCCCCCTCTCAGCGAATTCTAGAGAAGGATATTCTTTTTCCCTATTCTGCCTCCAGGCCTTTGGTCTTTATTTTATTTTATTTTTTTTAAGATTTATTTCTTTATTTCAGAGAGAGAGCGTGCGAGCGAGAGAGCACTCATGGTTGGGAGGGGCAGAGGGAGAGACAGAGAGAAAGAGAGAATCCCAGCCAGACTCTCTGCTGCTGAGCATGGAGCCCAATGCACGGCTCGATCTCATGACCTGAGCCGAAATTAAGAGTTGAATGCTCAACTGACTGAGCCACCCAAGTGCCCCTAGACCTTCATTTTTAACAATTAAAACATAAAGGACGGGGCGCCTGAGTAGCTCAGTGGGTTGAAGTCTCTGCCTTCGGCTCGGGTCATGATCTCAGGGTCCTGGGATCGAGCCCCACATCAGGCTCTCTCTGCTCAGCAGGGAGCCTGCTTCTCCCTCTCCCTCTGCCTGCCTCTCTGCCTACTTGTGATCTCTCTCTCTGTCAAATAAATAAAATCTTAAACAAAACAAAACAAAACAAAAACATAAAGGACTTCTTACCCAAATGAGAATACATATTTTCAAACACTGTGGAAGAGTTATAATATAAGAACCATATATCAGGCCTCAAAGGAAGTCTCAAAAAAATTTTTTTTTAATTTTAGAGAAAGAGTGAACACGTGAGCGGGGGAGGGGGCAGAGGGAGAGGGAGAGAATCTCAAACAGACTCTGCTCTGAACGTGGAGACTGACATGGGGCTCTATCTCACAACCCTGAGATCGTGACCTGAGCCAAAACCAAGAATCAGACACCTAACTGGCTGCCACCTACGTGCCCCTCTCAAAAAAGTTTTTAAACCTGGTAACAAAAAGCTATATTTATGAAATTAGAAATTAACAAAAAGGACAAAGCATCTAAACTATCATTGGAATTTAAGTAACACACTTACAAGTAGTCATGGATTAAATAGAAAATAAACGGACATTGGGAACTATTCTAAGACTGAATAGGAATGAAAGCACTTAATATTAAAACTTCTCTACTCAGGAAATTGCATAGTCTTAAATGCATTTATTAGAAAACAGAAACGTTTGAAAATACACTAAGCTTGAAAAACAGCAGCAAAAATAAACCCAACGGAAGAAGTGGAAAGGAACTGATAAAGGTGAAAATGGAAAGTGAATCAAACTCCCTCCACGTTTATTCCAAAGCAATCGCTCCCCAAAATAGAATGAGTTGATGAAACCAAAATTTGTTTTTAGTTTTTTTGTTTAAGGCACCAACACAAGCAACCCTGAAACAAGAATGATCAAGAAAAAGAAGGAATACATAAATATGAAAGAAAGGATGAAAAAAGCGAATCCCCCCCATGAAAAAGAAAAGAAAAAAAGCTGACCCCCCATAATAATTGCCTATACCAATCGAGTTAAACTATAAAGATCAAACTTAGCTCAACAGAGAAAACCTGAGCGGATCCAAGATCATAGATTAAAACAGTGGTTAATGATCTACCTGGACAAGTGTCCCAGCCCCGGAGGCATAATATAGGCCAGTTCAACCAAAACTTCAAGAGTAGATAACGCCTCTCTTATATATCAAAATCTATACAAACGGTTCCAAAACATCCAAACAGATGGGATGCTAGCCAACTCATTTAAGAAGACAAGCATAAAGCTGATCAAAATTAAAGAGATGAATACTATAAAAGTAAACTACAGACCAGTCTTCTAAAAGTAAATAAAACAGATCTTAAACAAAATATTAGCGGATGGAACCTAGTAGCATAATAAAAGAATGATCAAGTAAGGCTTCATCAGCCCGCTAAAGTCAATTCCCAAATTTCACATTCTCTTAAGGCAAGAGTGTCCCATACCCAGGGCCTGATTTATTCATCAGCTGTTCACTGCCTCCACCTTCCCCTCTTCGGTGGCCTACTTCAGGCTGGCTAGACTCCTGTGAGGGTCAGATCCCATCGCTCCTCTTTTCAAAAGCCCTTCAAAGGCTTTGCACTGGCCACACTATCTCCTACTCTCTGCCTGTAGCCTTCATTTTCTCTATTTTTCTTCCTGGCATTTAATCATTACCTGGCATATTATATATTTATCTTTTATCTCTTCCTCTCAGCTGCAGTGCAAGCTCCATGATGGAAGGGACCTTGTCTGTCTTGTTCACTGCCCTAAAACCATTACCTCACAATGCCCGTCACATAGTAGGTTCTTAAATATTTGATGAATTAATATTCATCAAATGAAATTGATGAATTTCATTGATGAATGAAATGATGAAAAAGAGAACAGGACTTCAAAGTTCAAAACAGCAACCACCTTTAAGAATAACACAGACATGAGGGGCTTTGGGTGGCTCAGTTGGTTAAGTGTCGGACTCTTGGTTTCTGCTTAGGTCATGATCTCAGGGTTGTGAGATCGAAACGCTGTTGGGCTTGTGCTGGGCATGGAACCTGCTTAAGATTCTCTGTCTGTCCCTGCCTCCCTTCAACCCTGTTCCAGTGTGGGTGCCTGTGCTCTCTTTCTCTCAAAAAAAGAATAATAAGGGACACCTGGGTGGCTCAGTTGGTTGAGCAGCTGCCTTCGGCTCAGGTCATGATCCCAGGGTCCTGGGATCGAGTCTCACATCGGGCTCCCTCTGCATCCCACTCCCTGCCTGCTTGTGTGCTCTCGCTCTCTCTCTCTCTCTGACAAATAAATAAATAAAATCTTAAAAAATATATAATAATAATAAAGAATAACACAAACACACATACTTCTGGTTATGTGGGCACAGGGGTGTGCCATCTACTGTTCAAGGCTGTAATGACAGAGTGATGAATGAAAACCTGAGTTTCAGGACACCTGCGTGGCTCAGTTGGTTAAGCATCTGTGTTCAGCTCAGATCATGATCTCAGGGCCCTGAGATCAAGTCCCACATTGGGCTCCCTGCTCAGTTGAGAGCCTGCATCTCCCTCTGCCTGCCTCTCCACCTGCTTGTGCTCTGTGTGTGTCTCTCTCTCTCTGACAAATAACTATTTTTTTTTAAGATTTTATTTATTTATTTATTTATTTGACAGAAAGATAGAAAGCACAAGTAGGTAGAACACCAGGCAGAGGGAGAGGGAGAAAAGGCTCCCACTGTGCAGGAGCCCGATGGGGAACTTGATCCCAGGACCCTGGAATCATGACCTGAGCCGAAGGCAGTCGCTCAACCAACTGAGCCACTCAGGTGTCCCTCTCTCTGACAAATAAACAAATAAATCTTAAAAAAATAAATAAATGAAGCTGAGTTTCTTGCCCAAATAGCACATAGTAGGAAAGCTAAACAGAACAGGTAATTAAATAAAGTGAAATAAATATTGAAATAGGAAAAATACCAGGGCCTATGGACCCATGTAGTGGGGAGCCTCCCATCTAGACTTGGGGTAAGGTTTAAGCTGATGTCCGTACATACTAAAAACCGAAGGAGGAATGGGAGCTAGCCAAATTAAGAGGTGAAGAGGTGAAGATTCTAGCAGAGGGAACAGCATGTTCAAAGGCCTAGAGGCATAAGAGTTTGTGACTTTCTACTAATAAAGAGATTATCAGGTAGAAAGTTAAAACTTGATCTCAAACAAAACTTAGTATAACAACTGTGGCTCACTGTGAGCTTGAGGTTTCAAGGTCTGATGGCATATGATAGAACAGAGTGAGAGTCAGAGTGTGTATCCACAGTGCTGAGTGGTCTGAAGCAAACAGAAGCATGCTTCATACATCGATCACAAGAGAAGGGGAGTTACGGTGGTAGTAGCCAGCACTGACAGTTTTGGTCCTAGTATAAGTGGGGAAGAATTTCAGTGAAGATAGAAACTGATAGATACGAGGCACACTGAAGCTGGTGATGAAGGCAAAGAACAGGCTCAAAATGGGGGGCTCGTCACTATATTAATGCTGTGCTACTATTTTGTCAAATTATTGTTGGCCATTTACTGGGTGTAGTTGACCCTTAAACACAGGGATCTGGGGCACTAACCCCACCCTCTGTCCCCAGCCCATCGTCAAAAATCCATGTATAACTTTTGACTCTTCCAAAAATTTAACCACTAATGTCCTACTGTTGACCGGAAGCCTTACTGATAACATAACCACTTAATTAACACATATTTTGCATGTTATCTGTATTATATATGGTACTTTTACAGTAAAGTAAGTTAGAGAAAAGAAAATGTCATCAAGAAAATTATAAGACAAAATACGTTTAAGTACTATACTGCATTTATTAAAAAAAAAAATCTGCAACCAGCAGAGAAATTGAATCAGGAGTCAAAAATCTCCCAACAAACAAAAGTCTAGGGCCAGTTGGCTTCCCATCAGAATTCTACCAAACATTTAAGGAAGATTTCATACTTATTCTTCTCAAACTGTTCCAAAAAATAAAAATGGAAGGAAAACTTCCAAACTCATTCTCCAAGGCCAGAGTTACCTTGACTCCAAAACCAGACAAAACCCCACTGAAAAGGAGAATTACAGGCCAATATCCTTGATGAATGTGGATATGAAAGTTCTCAACAAGACGCTAGCAAATCGAATCCAACCGTTAATAATTAAATAATTAAATAATTATTCACCACTATTAAGTGGGATTTATTCCTGGGCTGTAAGGTTGGTTCAACATCTGAAAATCAATCAATATGATACATTACGTTAATAAAAGAAGGACAAGAACCATACAATGCTCTCAATAGATGCAGAAAAAGCATTTGACAAAGTACAGCATCCTTTCTTGACTAAAACCCTCAACAAAGTTGGGATGGAGGGATCATACCACAACATTATGAAGGCCATATACAAAAGACCCACAGCTAATATCATCCTCAAAGGAGAAAAACTAAGAGCTTTTCCTCTACGTTCAGGATCAAGACAGGGATGTCCACTCTCATTACCAGTATTTAACATAGTACTAGAAGTCCTTGCCTCAGCAATCAGACAGCAAAAAGAAATAAAAGACACCCAAATTGGCAAGGAAGAAGTCAAACTTCACTATTCGAAGACAATGTGATACTCTGTAGGAAACCCAAAAGACTCTACCCAAAAGTTGCTGGAACTGATTCAAGAATTCAGCAAAGCTGCAGGATATAAAATCAATGTACAGAAATCTGTTGTATTTCTAAATACCAAAAATGAAGAATCAAAAAATCAAGGAATCAATCCCATTTACAATTGTACCAATGAATGAAACTGGATCACTTTTTATACCATATGCAAAAATAAATTCAAAATGGATGAAAGACCTAAATGTGAGACAGGAAACTATCAAAATCCTAGGGAGAACACAGGCAGCAACTTCTTTGATACTGGGTGTAGCAAATTCTTACTAGACACATCTCTGGTGACAAGGGAAAGCAAAGTAAAAGTGAAGTACTGGGACTTCTTCAAGATAAAAAGCTTCTGCACAGTGAAGGAAACAATCACCAAAACTAAAAGGCAGCTTATAGAATGGGAGGAGATATTTGCAAATGACCTATCTGATAAAGGGTTAGTTTCCAAAATCTACAAAGAACTTACTAAACTCAACACCCAAAAAGCAAATAATCCAGTTAAGAAATAGGCAGAAGACATGAACATTTTTCCAAGGAAGATATCCAGATGGCCAACAGACACATGAAAAAATGCTCAACACCACCCATCATCAGGGAAATACAAGTCAAAACCACAGTGAGATACCACCTCATACCAGTCAGAATGGCTAAAATTAACAAGTCAGGAAATGACAGATGCTAGCGAGGATGCAGAGAAGGGGGAACCCTCCTACACTGTTGGTGGGAATGCAAGCTGGTACAGCCACTCTGAAAAACAGTATGGAGGTTCCTCAAAAAGTTGAAAATAGAGCTTCCCTATGACCCAGTTGCACTACTGGGTGTTTATACCAAAGATAGAAAGGTAATGATCTGAAGGGGCACATGCACTCCAATATTTATAGCAGCAATGTCCACAACAGCCAAACTATGGAAAGAGCCCAGATGTCCATCTACAGATAAATGGATAGAGAAGATGTGGTATATATATATGCAATGGAATATTATGCAACCATCAAAAAGAACGGAATCTTGCCATTTGCAACGATGTGGATGGAGCTAGAGTGTTATGTAAGTGAAATAAGTCAGTCGGAGAAAGACAAATACCGTATGATTTCACTCATATGTGGAATTTAAGAAACAAAACAATGAACATAGGGGAAGAGGAAAAAAAACGAGAGGGAGGCAAACTCTCTCTTTATAGTTAAGGACTCTTAACTATAGAGAACATACTGAGGGTTGCTGGATGGAGATGGGTGGGGAGATGGGCTAAATAGGCGATGGGCATTAAGGAGGACACTTGTGATGAGTACTGGGTGATGAATCACTAAATTCTACTCTTGAATATTATACCATACATCAACTAATTAGAATTTAAATAAGAAATTGAAAAAAAAGGGGTGCCTGGGTGGCTCAGTTGGTTGGGCGACTGCCTTCAGCTCAGGTCATGATCCTAGAATCCCGGGATCGAGTCCTGCATTGGGCTCCCAGCTCCATGAGGAGTCTGCTTCTCCTTCTGACCTTCTTCCCTCTCTTGCTCTCTCTCACTTTCTCTCTCTCTCTCAAATAAATAAAATATTTTAAAAAATTGAAAAAAAGGAATTCAAAGGAACCAAAACCTTGATTTTATAAAAGTAAAAAAAAAGAAGAAGAAAAAAAAGAGAAAAAGGTCTCCATTGTTCAAGGGTTAACTCTATCTTCTATGTCCAGGTGTTACACAAGAAACTTTACACATTTGTAACAAGTAGTTCTCAGAAGATTCTTAGTGCAGAATTATCTCTAGTAGGAATAACAAAGCTCAGAAAAGTGTAGAAACTTGCCACAAGTCACACAGCTACCAGAGAGACTAGAATTCAAATTTTGTTCTGTTTGGCTCTCAAACCCTATTTCTTTCACTATAGTTGGTCTAATATAATGCGACAGTTCCAGGGCTAGAATTGAGTTCTTTTTCACTGTCAAACTTGTTTGCACTGTACCTCTCAGATCATTTTCCAATTTCCATTCAGCACAATATAGAATGCTAGTTGGCATTCTTTACCTAGTGGGAGAGTGATACCTTTACTTTTGAAGAGTCTGGGTCATCAACGACCTCCTCACCCTTTTTTCAACGAGTTCCAGCAATATTCCATTAACTTCTAGAATTTAACATAGAAATATTAAGAGGCACTCTGGAAAATCCTAAAAGTCTCAGATATAGTCCTCCCTGCCCTATTATATAGGAGCAAATTAATTCCTCGTCACAATCAGAATCTGTCCCCTTCTGTCTGTTGGTATAAGAAGCCAAAACAGCCAGATGGTAGTCATGACTTCCAATTCAGTAGGGGACATTACTGTGTCACACCCCCCCCCCCAGTGGGAGCATCTTACCTTTGGGAATGAAAACCCCAAAATTCTGTGACTGGCTAAGAAGCAGTGGGCTCACTTCCAATCTTGATTCTCAGACCTGTATGTTCTGGCTATGAAAGAAAAATTTGGGTGGGAGACTTAAAGCCTACACTCCATCTTGTGCCATAGTATACCAGAAGTCCCTGCAACTGAGTCTTTGGGAGGACGTTCCACTTTTCTGCCAGGCCAGCTGCTTTCTGAGGTGACAGGTTGTGGGAAGACCAGTGAATTCTCGTTGCCGTACTTCTTTTGCCATGGGATGGGTTATTTGATCAGAGGCAATGTCATGGAGGTCCCACGGTAATGATGAAGGCATTCCGGAAGCCCACAGATGGTGGTGTAGACAGAAGCACTGCAGGCAGGGCAGGCAAAGCCACACTCAGGGTATGTATCTATTCCATCGATGACAAGTGACTCCCTGATGGAAAGGTCCAGTGTCATCACCCTGCTAGCAGGTGGCCGCTTTGTTTCCCATGATGCCACACTGAGAAATCAAAGTAGGTCTCAGCTGAGAACAGGTTTAGGAATAAGGTAGTATTTATTGGAATAAATAAATGGAAGCCATTTATTTAGCCCACGCATAGCTTCTCTCCTTTGCAGGTATGGCAACTTTGTACGTGGGCCACTGAGCCAAATACTGGGCTGGCTGAAGAAAAGGCTGACATTCACAGACGGTCACTTTGTTCACCTGATCGAGGTGGACGATTTTTTGCTGCAGATGTCCTTCCGTGTACATTCGTATGGAATACAAGTATCTCCTCACTCTGTGTCCATTTTATGAAATCTATCCACATACCTGTTCTCCGAACCTATTTGTCGTCCATTTCCAATCTTGTTCCTTCCAAGTCCATTACCATTTAACCAGCCAATAGCTACTGCCTGGGTAGCTGTCCACACCTACATCTCTTGGCCATCTCAGTGTAGACGAACGGACAGCTCGAATTCTGCCCATCAAGAGGATTCCCTTCACCAACAGACTAGTACTATAGCCATTGATTCTTTTCTTCCTTAGTTAACTGGTCCTAGGGAAACACCCCCGAGACTGGAGATGGGAAGTGAGGGACGGCGTGGCGCCCCGACACACTCTCTTCGTTTAATGATAGACTGCAGCTGGGCAGGCCCTGGCTTACTGCCCAGTTCACCCTGGTCGGCCCAGATCACAAGGGCACTTGGTATCTTGCAGCAGGCAGCCCAGCAGCAATCTCGGGGCTGTTCTCACAAAGAAAAAAGAATTTTTGCAGAAGATACAGCTGCTCCCAAACCCTAGAGAGGTCTGTAATTCTCCGCTGAGCCTGCATACGGCTCTCTATTGGCCGTAGACACTCCAGTGGGATTTGCAGGTCGATGAAGTTCAAGGGGCAGAGCAGCTTCCACTGAGACCGCCTTGGTGTGGAGCCCGCTCCTGCCCTACCTGCCAGCTCTCAGCCGCGCGGGTTACTTGGTAAATGGGTCTGAGCAGCACACTCAGGTGTGGGATATGCAGCTTCCAAGAACCCCCAGAACCCACAAGCCTTGTACACAAGTGTTGTGGAAGGTGACCTCGGGAGCAGCGACTTGGCTTTTGTTTTGGAGGTAACCTGGCAACAAGCTCCAGTCTGCTGAACCTCCAGAAACTTCAGCAGGGGTGCACTCCGGAATTTGTACGGGACTTGTATCTGCCTTCTGGCACCATTCCCATTTTCTCTCGAAGACTTTCCTTCGATTTCTACCTAGCATTGTATAGTAAGTTTCTTCTTTACCGCAGAGACTGTTTACATTTTTTTTTAAGATTTTATTTCTTTATTTGACAGAGAGAAACACAGAGGGGATGAGAGGAGCCCCTCTAATCGGGGAGCCCCCTCCTTATGGGGGAGCCCCCTCCTCAGCGGGGAGCCCAATGTGAGGCTGATCCCAGAACCCTGGGATCATGACCTGAAGCCCAAGGCAGTTGCCCCCGTTTCTTTACTTTTGCTTCCAGGTTTTCAATTCATTTTATCTCTGAGTTGGAATCATTTAACATTGATTCAATATTTACTGAAAGCCTATGATGTGCCAGACATGGAGGGCTGGGGGTGGGCGCTAAGACAGCACAGCTGCCTTCGTTTAAGGGGGAACGTCAAGTACCACGCAGTGGCTACGACAGAGAGAGCAGACGCAGGGCGGGAAACACACAGGAGGGGCATCTGAACTAGATGGGGGCGTGGTCAGGAAAGGCTGCTGGGAGGTGGGGATCTTTAGGGAGTTCTGAAAGTCTCCCGGAGTAAAGCCAGCACGGTGTCAGAGGGTTCTCCAGGTAAGGGGAGCAGCATGTGCAAAGGCTGGAGGTGAACAAAGGGCAGCTCCTCTTATGTACCGTCTGTCTCCTTTTCCTGCTAATTCCCACCCGTTCTCCGGTCCAATTTTGTTCCCATTCCTTCCCTGAGGATGACCCAAAAGTTTGCTGTAAGTTCTACAAAGACAATTTAGTTTCACTACGTTTTGGGGAAAAACACCCTTTCAGACCCCTTACTCCTTGGGGACACAAAACTCTGGATCCTGGTTTTCAAAGAACGCCGCTTTAAGGTTTGACCCTTCTTGCTTAAACAACTTTTTCCTTCATTTCTGCCTGTTATTCTTGACTCAGCAAATAATTACTTATCAGTTTCTGATAATTACTAGGAGACAGTGTAGGGGCACAGTGTCTTCCATTCTAGTAAAACTACTCACCTTTCAATCAGTAGGCATTACTTGTTCTTATGCAAGTCATGAGACGTAGGTCCTGAAGGACCAAGATTTGAATGAAATTGGAATACAGAAAAAAAATTCCATAAAAAATGGAACTGGCTTTCCAAACTAGTAGTGTTTTACAGCTTTCTCTAGGGTCACTGTGGAATGACTCCACTGTAGGAAAGGCTGATCAGTTTTCTGGTCATTGAATTAAATAAATGTGTTCCTATTATGTAGCCTGTCCTGGGATAAGGGCTCATAAATACATGAGGTGGAGGCGCTCGGGTGGCTCAGTTGTTGGGTGTCTGCCTTCAGCTCGGGTCATGATCCCAGGGTCCTGGGATTGAGCCCCAGGTCAGGCTCCCTGCTGGGCGCGAAGCCTGCTTCTCCCTCTTCCTCTCCCCTTGCTTGTGTTCCCTCTCTCTCTCTCTGTCAAATAAATAAAATCTTTTTAAAAAAAATACGTGAGGTGGGATAAATACTAAAAAACCCAAGGTACAATTGTGCCTTAAAGTAACTTTCTATGTAATAAAGAAATGAGAGGAACCTACGGGGATTGCGTATTACTTATTTCTAAAGAAAAGTAAGCCTGAGCATGCGATTTAATATTATAAAGCCACAGGCTATTAACTTTAAAATAACCTATTATTTGCACTTACTCTCCTTCTATTTACAAATTACTTAAATTAGCACATATATACTAGTGTTATCATCAATAAAGTGTTGCAAGCTAGGGAGAGGTGTAGGTTACGCGTATTTCTGCCTTAGCAGTGACAGTATAATCATTTTAGGTTTCTTGTGTAACAAAAACACACTTAAAAATGTAGTTATAGAAAACTAGAAAACTGCAGTGTAAAAATAAGCATACAGACATCACACACACTACTTGAATTTATCAACAACCTACCTGGCTACCAAGCCAAAATAAAGGCATCTGAAAAGCAAAAATAGCAAAAACCATCAACATCTCCAACAGTGAGGATACACTCGTAAGAAAATGTCTGAGTCCTGGTGGGAGGGTAGTTTTTGTCACTTGTCTGACAGGTTCTTTGTGGCACAGTAATTACACTTTTTGGAGTTTTTGCAAAATTATGAACCTTGCATGGGATCTAAGTTTCTTAGGAGAATAGATATAGAGTCTCAAGTAACTCTAATATTGGTTTGTGCTTATGATTGTTTATTCACAAATGAGTGAATACAAAGTTTAGCAATCTTTTTTTTTTTAATATTTTATTTGCCTGACAGAGAAACACAGCGAGAGAGGGAACACAAGCAGAGGGAATGGTAGCGGGAGAAGCAGGCTTCCCACTGAGCAGGGAGCCCGATGTGAGACTCTATCCCAGGACCCTGGGATCATGACCTGAGCCCAAGGCAGACGCTTGCCGACTGAGCCACCCAGGTGCTCCGAATTTTAGCAATCTTTAACAACTCACTTAGTGGTTCCTAGTAAGGAATGCTCTTTGGCCTCCAGATGGACATGAAGATCTACATAACTATGCATTGTTTGCTAATGGAAACTAAAGAAATGGCTTTCACCTTAGGATTAGCTCCCACCTATCAGAAGGGAATGCGTGAATAGCCCCCAGGTCACATGACCTTCCTCCCACAAGCCATAAGCTACCCTTCCTGCCCACTGGTTTTAAGTCAAGTGCCGTGCCTCCTAGATATTATAAGGCAGAAGTGAAGAGGGGACCCAATTTTCTCGCTGATACTGACTCTGTCTCTGAATCAGAGTTAAAAAATGAGTGAATCATAAAATATGTACCTACCACTTTTATCTTTCAGGACAACTCAGTCTCATGGAAAAGCTTAAATGCTCTTTCCTCCCTTAAATTCTTCTTTCACTTCTCAGTGATTCCACTCAGATATTATCTGCACTGTTTTCAGCTTTGTTGGTTTTCTTTTCTTTTCTTTTTGGCTTTGAAAGTATTTTAATGTCTTCAAGTTACTCTGAATAAGAGGACCTATGGCTTTTTTAGTATTACATGTTACTAATTAATACACGCATGTCATAGCCTCACGAGTTGACCACAACAGATTCCTATCCACAAACAGCTTTCAAAGAGTTTTTTTGCACATACATATACATTAATGTATAAATAAAAAATAGAATCCTTTTTCCACTGATTTGTGGACACTTGACTTGTTCTACAGAAGTATCCCATAAAAGTAGTATGTAAACATCTCTATAAATTGAACTGTATGTTTCTATTCAACAATGGTTTTAATAGATTAGGAAATTTTTCATATCACCTGGAATACTCTTTTAAAATACATCTCTTGGGCGCCCGGGTGGCTCAATCGTTAAGCGTCTGCCTTTGGCTCAGGTCATGATCCCGAGGTCCTGGGATCAAGCCCCATACTGGGCTCCCTGCTCAGCAGGGAGCCTGCTTCTCCCTCTCCAGTTCCCAGTTTGTGTTCCCTCTCTTGTTATCTCTCTCTGTCATAAATAAATAAAATCCTTTTTTTTTTTTTTAAAGTACATCTCTCTGGTCAACCTCCTATCTAGGTGCTGAATATGATTTGAGGCAGAATAGATGTGTATCGAAAAAGCTCTTCCAGGAAATTCTCTTTCCATTCCCACTACAAACACTAAGAACCTCTGACTTTAATGACAGCTTCCATCAACTGAAAAGGGGCTCAGAACTCCTGGGAAGCACACCTGTTCCTCTCATCAGCCCCTGCTTCACAAAGTAAGTGGCCAGAACCTGGAACTGATTTTCCATCTCCCATGATGATTAACCCATCATGTCTATATTCCTGTTGATGTCAGTCTGTACACATTCTAACAAACCTGGCTGTGTTTTGAGGACACGATTTCCCTACAAACCTTTCAAGAGATATGGTTTTTTTTTTTTTTTTTTTTTAAGATTTTATTTATTTGACAGCGAGAAACACAGCGAGAGAGGGAACACAAGCAGAGGGAATGGTAGCGGGAGAAGCAGGCTCCCTGCTGAGCAAGGAGCCCGATGTGGGGCTTGATCCCAGGACCCTGGGATCACGACCCAAGCCGAAGGCAGACGCTTAATGACTGAGCCACCCAGGCGCCCCAGAGGTGTGGTTTTTTTTAATCTCAAACCCTAGGCAGGCACCCCTCAGCTCATTTGTTGACATCCAGATTATCCTTTCTCCTTGCCCACCCCAGGTCCTCTGAGCTCTTGCCATCATGCCAGAAAATCCCCTACTCCCTTATTTATAGTCTCCATCTCTCTATAACTACTTCTTGTCACTTATTTTAATAGTCAAATGAATGGACCATCAAAAACCCTGGATTCTAAGTTTTGACCTACTTTCCTCCTTGATCTTTTACACACCTCATGACAGAGACGCTACATCTCTGTCATGACCAAAATCTAAACTTCGCTCAAATCTCAATTTCAAGTATCCCACATACAGACACCACTTTTTTTTTTTATTAACATATAATGTATTATTTGCCCCAGGGTACATGTCTGAATAGTCAGGCTTACACATTTCACAGCACTTAACATAGCACATACCCTCCCCAATGTCCACAACCCAGCCACCCTATCCCCTACCCCCACCCCTCACCTCCCAGCCACCCTTAGTTCATTTCGTGAGTCTAGGAGTCTCTTATGGTTTGTCTCCTTCCCCATCCCTTCCTGTTTCATTTCTCTCCCCCACCCCCCCCAAATCCCCACCTTGCCTCTCAAATTCTTCATAGCAGAGAGATCATGTGATAATTGTTTTTCTCTGACTTATTTCGCTTAGCATAATACCCTCCAGTTCCATCCAAATGGCCAGATTTCGTTTCTCTTGATGGCTGCATAGTATTCCATTGTATATATATACCACATCTTCTTTATCCATTCATCTGTTGATGGGCATCTAGGGTCTTTCCATAGTTTGGCTATTGTGGACATTGCTGCTATAAACATTCGGGTGCACGTGCCCCTTCGGATCATGATGTTTGTATCTTTTGGGTAAATGCCCAGTAGTGTGATTGCTGGGTCATAGGGTAGCTCTATTTTGATACCACTTCTTATCTTTCCATCTCAGTCTCTCTGGTGTCCATAGTTTAATGGCCCTTTGACCTCAACAGGACCTAAAACTACTAAGCCTACTTCCCTTTTTCTATCCACCTCCATTTGGCGCGCCCTTCCTTTAAATGAATCCCTCCTTTGTATGTGTCCTCAATTCCCTTGTACCAACCCTGCTGAAATTCAATCATCCACCGTGCAGCTGAATGTGGCTGGAGGAAAGAGACACAGCTAAGCTAAATGGTTTTAAGTTCATGACTCATACGCCAAGATGGGTCCTCAGTGCCGCCTGACAAGCCTACTATGGGCCACTAGTCAATTTAATTGCTCACTCTCCTGGGTAACTATTTCTTGAAACCTTTCCTACTTTTCCCTTTTCTCAGAGAAAACAAGGAAGGTAATTTCTACATTCACCCCACTCGGATGCCTCTCCTTCCAGATATCCAGGGGTCTCTGCTCAGCTGTCACCTTTCCAGAAAGGTCTTCCCTAGATACTATCAAAAATGGCGTTCTTGATTTACCCAGCTTTTTCTTTGTAGCATTCATGACGCCTGACATATATTGTCTTTTCCGCAGTCCTCCACACCATTACTCCAACTGCAAGCTCTATGAAAGTGGGGATTTCATGTTTTGTGCCTAGAACAAAGTCTGACAAGTATTAAGTACCTATAAATATTTATTGAATGAAAAACAAAATATCCAGACAAAAGATTTTTGTCTTCTTAAAATAGAAACATGACACTTTTTGTTATAAAATTACAGTATTTAGCTGTCCTTAAGAGTGGTGTAGTTTTCCCTAATGTTCAGTAGGATTCACTCTTGCTGGAGGCAGCATGGTACAGAGACAAGTACAGGCTTGGGGGTGAGGGTGGGATGGGAGTAGGCGGTGGGTGGGGAGAACATTTGGCTTTTACTATTAGCTCCGTCATTAATTAGTAATGTCATTTAGGGTGAGTCATTTAACCTCTCATTTCCATCAGGGAATGTGAGAGAGTACTTTTATTTTTATCTAAAGAAAAGAGAGCCACTAAACACAAAACCAGTAAAAATCACTCACTACACACACCAAAAACCTTGTTCCTTTCAAAGTTAATTGATGGGACTTTCAGAGTAATAAAACAGAATTCCATTCCACAATCTAATAGATCATTAATAGTTTTTATAGTAAATATGCTGTTAGCAAATGAGAGATTTTTTTATTAGAATAAAATCACTCTCAAAATTCAAGATGATAATCTTAACAGTCAATTAAATAGAGGAGTCACATATGTCATGAAAATTTTCTTGCTATGAATGTACATAAAAAAATGCCTAATTTAATTGAGAAAGACAAATTAAGATTATACCTAGTCAATACTCATATGTTTTTTAAAAGTGACATTGGTTTTTTAGGATACAAACAGAATGAGTACTTGGTACTGTCCGGAAACTAATAAAAACGAATGGATTCAAATACTACTACATTCAAGTAGTAAGCTCAATATATTCTATATACGAAAGTAACACCAACCCTCCCCACACACAAAAAACACCAAATATTGTCAAGCAAAATATTTTTAATTAGTAGGCTGATCATAAATAAATCCACATAAAAGATTTAACAGAATTACAAAGAGTTTTGTATTTCTTTTGTGGACTTAATTCATAAGACGCATCAGTCAACCTCATTCTCTAACTGTGACAAAAAGAGCTGTCATCCGACAATGCAGCACAGTTTAAGCAATTCATATTTTGTAGTTACATTTTTACATTTTCTTTACAAATGTAACATTTATGTACATTATATATATATTTTTCTATAGTTCATGTACTGAAATGCTACTTTTTTTTTTTACAGGGAAAATATTGAATTCATGAATACAAATCATTCCTTGTTAAAAAGTAA
The DNA here is from genome assembly GCA_028646535.1 of Procyon lotor. Lineage (NCBI taxonomy): Eukaryota > Metazoa > Chordata > Mammalia > Carnivora > Procyonidae > Procyon > Procyon lotor. The sequence continues at coordinate 76,231,131 of CM053604.1, forward strand.
TTCATATAAACAAGTAACACGGTACCACTGCCTTTTGGCATCTCTTGTCAGAGTTCAAGTCCAGAAGAGTTATATTAATTATCAGAAAAAGGAATTGATCTAATTTGACATTATGACGTATCATTCCACAGAGCTACCTAATTGTGCCGGCTTGCGGGACAGAGCTGTACGGCTGCGCTACTGGAAATGTGCAGAAACCAATTCAAAATGGACTCGGTGAAACAGCATCATCAATACCATTAATTCGGGCTGAAGAAAATCTGTCAAGTTCTTTCTTCCCCTTTACCTTCTGCCAAAGCCTCAGGGTGCTCTGCTATATGCACTGTGTCTTGTAACAGCAAATGCCTTCGTTTCAAATATCCTACGTGCTGCCCTGACAGATTATGCTTTACCTAGGCTATGGGTCTTTTTCTTCTTCTTCAAATTTTATTCCACTTCACTTACAAATCTGCTGCTGAATGTGAAGCAAAAATTCATAGTAAGAGAATGCGGCTTCTGTTCGGTCTTCAATCAAATGTTGAAAAAATTCCGTTTTGGCAGGACTCTCATCTCTGAAATGACAAAAAAAGGGTATTGATCTAAAAATGCACATTATCACAAAGAGTAATTATACATTAAAAAAAATTAACACATGAGGGTTTTAGGAAAATGAAACATGGCTATTAATCCATTAACAGCATTCTCCTATTGGTATACTTTTTCACAATATTATTTAAGTTTTGCTCTGAAGACAAGCAATTTCACACAGACTGCACAAGATAAGACAATTTCATAATTAAGTTACAGAAGTACTTACTTTACCACATGAAGAATTGGGCTTAATGGTCTATTGTCTCTCAGCCAAGTTACAAAAGATCTCGCTCTTTCTGATGAAAGTGTATCTAGCTCTGGAAGATGAGTCTGGTAAAAATAATATAATTAGAAAATTACTTCCTTTCTCATGGACTGTAGCAATATTAGAACTAAATCATGATTCATTCCCATTACCACCAACCAGACCTAAAGCAGCAACCAAATGGGTGAAATTTAAATTGTTCACAAATCTGTTTCTATTTTTCCAGATAAGTTAATAAAACATGTTTCATTCATTCATTCATTCATTCATTTTTAGAGAGAGAGAGAGTGTGTGTGTGTGTGTGTGTGTGTGCATGCACAAGCAGGGGGAAGGGGAGCAAGGAGGGGCAGAGGGAGAGGGAGAGAGAAAATCTTAAGCAGGTTCAACACCCAGTGTGGAGCCCAGGGCAGGGTTCAATCTCACAATTCTGAGATCATGACCTGAGTTGAGATCAACAGTCAGATGCTTAACTGACTGAGCCACCCAGGTGCCCCAACACATGTTTAATGATAAGTATGTCACTGATATTTTACCTGCATATTATATTTTTTCTGAGTAAGTCAATAAAACAATACAATAATTAGTATGTCACTGGTATTGTACTGTACTTTTAATTTCACCTAAAGGAAACATGCAAATGAAGGGGGTTATCACTAACTTCTAGATTTACCCAAAGTTATAGACTCCATCCTCTTCTAAAAAACAGTTATTCTCAGAGAATTGTGTGTTTCCATTAGTCCCTAAAATTTAAGGGCAAGGGACATACAGACGGCCAACAAGATGCATGAAAATATGTTCATCATCACTTACCATCAGGGAAATGCAAATCAAACTACAATGAGATATAACCCCTCCATCCACAATGAGATGTCACCTCACATCTGTTAGAATGACTGAAATCAACCACACAAGAAACAACAGGTGTTGGTGAGGATGGGACAGAGGGGAATCCTCTTGCACTTGTTGGTGGGAATGCAAACTAGTAGAGCCACTGTGGAGAACAGTATGGAGGCTCCTCAAAAACTTAAAAAGAGAACTATGCTATGGCCTAGCAACTGCACTACTAGGTACTGACCCAAAGCATACAAAAACACTAATTCAAAGGGATACAAACATCCCTGTTCATAGCAGTATTATCAACGATAGCCAGGGTATGGAGGTAGCCCAAGTGTCCATTGACTGATGAATGGTTAAAGAAGAAATGTTATATATATATATATATCACTTATAAATATATATTATATATATATATATGCCTCCCACTGGAATATTGCTCAGCCATAAAAAAAGAATGAAATCTTGCCATTTCCAACGACACGGATGGAGTTAGAGAGTATAATGCTAAGCAAAATAATCAGAGAAAGACAAATACCACATGATTTCACTCTTCTGTGGAATCAGAAACAAAGAAGCAAAGGGAAAAAAAAGAGAAGAGGGAGAGAGATTGAGAAACTAAGAAACAGACCTTTGAATGTAGAGACTCTAGACTATAGAGAACAAACTGATGGTTACCAAGAGGTAAGGTGGGGGGAGGGTGAAATAAGTGATGGGGATTAAGGAGTGCACTTGCAATGAGCACCCGGTGATGAATGGACATGCTGAACAACTATATTGTACACCTGCAACTAATATAACACTGTATACTAACTAACTGGAATAAAATATAAACTTAAAAAAAATTTAAGGGTAAGGAATTTTAAAGAACAGTGTGGATATGTAAATAAATTTAAAAACTATATGCAAGATTCTTTTTAAAAGACCTAAAGAATCTATTCTTACATATTTTATAAATTTAATGAATATATATTACAAAATATAAATAATATTTTTGTATATGAACTTATATGATGAGGTTGTTTGCAAAGCCAAATTAATAGTAAACTAAATAACTCAAAGTATAGAGTATGTAAAACAAAAAAATTTAAATAGAAAAGCTTTACTGTTATTTTATTTTGTTTCCTTAATTATGAGTGAGCCTGAACATTATTTCATATGGCTACTACTATATTTTCCCCTGTAAATTGCCTATTCAAATCCTTTGCCCATTTTTCTTTTCCTTTTTTTCTGAGGGGACCAGGGTGTCTTTTTCTGTTAGATTTGTAAGACAACTTTTTATACTAGAAAAATTAGCCCCTTTTCAGTCTTGAGCTACAGATAACTTTCTGATTTTGTTGTCTCTCTTTTGGCTTTATTTATTTTACCATGTAGAAATGTTTTATTTTTTAATGTTCTCAGATTTATTCATCTTTTTCAACAATGACTTACAAAGACCTTATCCATTTTAATACAATAAAGATTAATTTTCTAGTATTTTTTTCTTTAAATATAATCACTACCACATTCTATTTTTCATGAATTAGATCCATTTCTGACCTCAACGTTCTGCTTATTATGTTTATTATGCCAGTATCATAGTGCTTAAATAACCATAGCATTAAAATAAAGTTTATTATTTTATTTAATAGGCTTCTCTTTTACATGCTTTTCCCATTTGCTGACTTTATTTCCTCTTTTCAAACTTCTCCTTATTAATCCATTTGCTGAGTCTTACAAGTGATCTCTGAGACAGGTGCCTGGGTGGCTCAGTGGGTTAAAGCCTCCGCTTTCGGCTCAGGTCATGATCTCAGGGTCCTGGGATGGAGCCCCCCTACATCGGGCTCTCTGCTTGGCAAGGAGCCTGCTTCCCCCTCTCTCTGCCTGCCTCTCTGCCTACTTGTGATCTCTCTCTGTCAAATAAATAAACAAAATCTTAAAAAAAGTGAGCTCTGAAATTAATGTGTCAAAAAAAGAAATAAACAACAGCAATTGTTTGCCATTTGTAAACAATTGTGATTTTGAAATAGCAATATCACAATCAGAATGTGAAAAATATTACAATGACTTTAAATTAACTTCAGGAGGAAGGACATATTTACAATATCCAATGATAAAGTAGCACTTTTCTGTTAATTACAGAGAACTGTTTTAGGATTATATTTCTTTGGTACTGGTTAATAAACGTACAGTAAATGTCCATTGAAAAAATTATGTTTATTATGAACAAAATAATTTAAATCAGAAGTTAAAGTCGTTGGACTGTAAAAGCCACTGACCATTTTCTGTGGTATTGATGCAAAATTAGGATACCCGAGTACATCCTCTATGAAGTGATTATCACAGCTTTTTCCAATCCAAATGTAAAAAACCTAAAATGAAAAAAACAACAAAATATTAAAATTCCCCAATTTGAAACCTTTTATAGCAAATTTTCTCAAAATGATCAAGCAGAAAAAAGATAAAATATATAATCTCAGTTAAGTAGGACCAAACATAAAAGTACAAAGGAAACCTGTAATTGGTACATTTGGAATCTATATCCAGGAATCTAGAGTGGTTCACATCTTCTTAGCTTGAATTTGAAGAATTCCCATAAATGATATTTTACCATCTTCCTTACTTTTTTCCCATAGGAAGGTAGTACTTTAGCCAAGTTAACTGATTCACTGTATTTCCTATCCACTTTTTCAATTAGTGTGTGTGTATTATAACTAATGGGCTCTCCCACATCCACCCTTTTCCTGCTCAAAAGGTATCAATTATGAAGGAATCTTGACCATCCTGATACCCTTTCACCACCATCCTGCCCAGTGACTTCTCCTAAACTCCCAATTATTATTGGCATTTCATACAAAGGACAGAAGTTGAAATTGATAGACCCCTGAGGTCCCTTTGAATTTTAGGATTCTAGATGGTAAAATCCTTGAAGACAGAACTTACTTCTTCACTTTTCTATCAGGTATACATTATCCATACAATAAATAATCCATGACAATAAAATGATATCCAACTAGAAAAGGCTAAAATAAACTGACCTCCTGTGCGAGGTACTAATATATTGCCTCTCTGTTCCTAATTTCACCTCTTTCACTGCCTGATCTATGGTCATACGTGTTTCTCCTTTTGCCTGCTGGAAGAGTGTTAAAGGTTATCAGTAGAGGGTGCTTACAGAGCCACAGTCCATAAGGAAAGCACCTTCTCTTGTCAGTTTTTCTGCAGACAATTTTTGAAGAGGTGGCTGAGGTACAACCCTGTCATTAACATGTATTGCACCCTGAAAAAGGAAAAAAAAAAAAAAGAGATGGATTGAGCTTATATAACTATCAGCACAGTGTGGAACATAATGGCTACTAGCTCTTTATGAAATACTGAAAAATGACACTTGAGAATTTTGTTAAGATGCAAAAAGTTACTGATAATACATTACCACCTTGACTGTAGAATCAAGACACTCAAATGTATTCAAATTACAAAGATAAAAACATGATGGAGCTCCTGGGTGGCTCAGTTGGTTAAGTGTTTGACTCTTGGTTCCAGTTCAAGTGGTGATCTCAGGGCTGTGAGATCGGCCCCGTGTTGGGCTTTGCACCAGGCTTATGCTAAATGTAGAGTCTGTTTGAGATTCTCTCCCTCTCCCTGCTTGTGCATTGTCTCTCTCTCTTTCTAAAATAAATTTAAAAAATATTTTTAAAGATTTTATTTGACAGAAAGAAAGAGATCACAAGTAGGCAGAGAGGCGGTGGGGGGGGAGGGGGGAGAAGCAGGCTTCCCGCTGAGCAGAGAGCCTGACACGGGCCTCGATCCCAGGACCCTGAGATCATGACCTGAGCCGAAGGCCGGGGCTTAACCACTGAGCCACCCAGGCGCCCTAAAATAAATAAAATTTTTAAAAAACAAAGATAAAAACATGAATATATAAAATGATCTGCCCACTTTCTTCCCTTCTGGGATCTGGAATATGTTAAAAGTATGATTATTAAATATTCTGCAAAGAAAGATACTTTTTACATTTCTCAAGTAACAAAATACAGAGGATTTTAAGAGTAGTTTTAACTCTAGGAAGAAAAGACATTACATATTTGCATATTAAAATAACTGTTGGACACCAGGTCTGGTTTAAAATATAATCAAAATTGCACTTGGGTCAGAGAGAACATACCTCAACACAATGAAGGCCATATATGAAAAACCCATACCTAACATATTTAATGGTGAAAAACTGAGGGCTTTTCCCTTAAGATCAGGAACAAGACAAGGATGTCCACTCTCACAACTTTTTTTTTTTAAAGGGATTATTTATTTATTTATTTGACAGAGAGAGAGAGAGAGAGAGAGAGAGAGAGAGACAGAGAGAGAAAGAGAGAGAGATCACAAGCAAGCAGAGAGGCAGGCAGAGAGAGAGGGGGAAGTAGGCTCCCTGCCGAGCAGAGAGCCCGATGTGGGGCTTGATCCCAGGACCCTGAGATCTTGACGTAAGCCAAACGCAGAGGCTCTAACCCACTGAGTCATGCAGGCGCCCCTCACTCTCACCACTTTTATTCAACATAGTACTAGAAGTCCTACCCATAGCAATCAGATGGCAACGACAAAAATAAAAGGCACTCGAATTGGTAAAGAAGAAGTAAAACTTCCACTACTTGCAGATGACAAGATACTTTATACAGAAAACCATGAAGACTCCACCAAAAAATTCTAGAACTGATAAATGAATCCAGTAAGGTTCCAGGACAGAAAAATCAATATACAGAAATCTGTTGCATTTCTATACATTAATAATGAAGTAGCAGAAAGAGAAATTAAAAAAACAACCCCATTTACAATTACACCCAAAACAGTAAAATACCTAGGAATAAACTTAACGAAGGATGTGAAAGACTTGTACTCTGAAAACCCTGTAACGCGCTAATGAAAGAAATTGAAGATGATCCAAACAAATGGAAAGATATTCCATGTTCATGGGTTGGGAGAACAAATATTGTTAAAATGTCCATACTACCCAAAGCAATCTGCAGATTTAATGTAATCCCTATCAAAATAGCAACAGTATTTGTCAAAGAAATAAAACAAATAATCCTAAAATGTATATGGAACCATAAAAGACTCCAAATAGCTAAAGCAATCTTGGAAAAAAGAAGAACAAAACTGGAGGTATCATGATCCCAGATTTCAAGATATAGTACAAAGCAATAATCATCAAAACAGTATGGTACCGGCACAAAAACAGACACACAGATCAGTGGAATAGAAAAGAGAGCCCAGAAATAAACTAATGATTATTTGGTCAGTTAATCGTTGACAAAGGAGACAAGAATGTGAAATGGGAAAGGACAGGCTCTTCAACAAACTGTGTTGAGGAAACTGAACAGCAACATGCAAAAGAATGAAACTAAGAATGGAACCTAAATATGTGATCTGAAACCGTAAAAATCCTAGAGGAGCACTGGCAGTAATTTCTCTGACATTGGCCATAGCAACGTTTTTCTAGAAGGTCTCTTAAGGTGAGGGAAATGAAAGCAAAAATAAATCATTGGGACTACATAAAAATAAAAAGCTTCTGCATAGCAAAGGAAACAATCAAGAAAACAAAAAGACAACCTACTGAACAGGAGAAGACATTTGCAAATGATATATTCAACAAGGTTTAATATCCAAAATATAAATAAAGAACTTATACAATTCAACAACAAAACCCCCAAATAATCCTATCAAAAATGGGCAGAGGACATGAACAGACATTTCTCCAAAGACATGCACATGGCCAACTGACACACGAAAAGATGCTCAACATCACTCATCAGGGAAATGTAAGTCAATACCACAATGAGAAAGCACCTCACATCTGTCAGAATGGCTAAAATAAACACAAGAAAAAACACAAGAAACAATAAATGTTGGCAAGAATGTGGAGAAAAGGGGCGCCTGGGTGGCTCAGTCATTAAGTATCAGCCTTCGGCTCAGGTCCTGATCCCAGGGTCTTGGGATCAAGCCCCGCATCGGGCTCTCTGCTCAGCAGGGACCCTGCTTCTCCCACTACCATTCCCTCTGCTTGTGTTCCCTCTCTCGCTGTTTCTGTCAAATAAAAAAAATCTTAAAAAAAAAAATGTGGAGAAAAAAGGAACCCTCATGCACTCTTGGTGGGAATGCAAACTGGTGTAGCCGTTGTGGAAAATCATATGGAGGTTCCTCAAAAAATTAAAAATAGAATTACCATATGACCTATTAATGCCACTACTATGTTATTTATCCAAAGAATACAAAAACACTAATTCAAAAAGATACATGCACCCTTATGTTTATTGGAGCATTATTTACAACAGCCAAAGAATGGAAGCAATCTAAGTATCCATCAACAGATGAATGGATAAAGAAAAAGTGGTATATATAAACAATGGAGTATTACTCAGCCATAAAAAAGAATGAAATCTTGCCACACCATGGATGGATGTAGATGATATAATGCTAAGTGAAATAAGTCAATCAGAGACAGACTAAAATACAGTATGATTTCACTCATATGTGGAATTTAAGAAATAAAACAAACAAACAAAGAAATAAAACAAATGAACACACATACACACAAAGAAAGAAACCGAAAAACCAGACTCTTAACTATAGAGAACAAACTGGTGGTCACCAGAGGGGAGATGGGTGGGGCATGGATAAAGGGGATTAAGGAGAGTACATTTATCATGATGAGCACTGAGTAATGTAAAGAATTACTGAAGCACTATATTGTATACCTGAAACTAATAGATAACACTATACATTCATTATACTGAAATTAAAAATAAAAACAGGACACCTGAGTGGCTCGGTCTTGTTAAGCCTTTACCCTTGGCTCAGGTCATGATCCTGGGAGTCCCAGGACTGAGCTCCAAGTCAGGATCCCTGCTCAGCAGGGGAGTCTGCTTCTCCCTCTATCCCTCCTCCCACTTGTGCATGCTCACTCTCTTGCTCTCAAATAAATAAAATCTTAAAAAAAATAAAAATTGTATTGTGATCACAACAGGAACAGTCAATATCTATAAAATATAAATGGAAATGTCCACTCTACAACTTAGCTTTGTAATAAATATAACCAAACCACAAGGTGAACTACTTTTCATATTTTTGAAAACTCCATAACCACAGATAGTCCTATCATTCAACCAAATTCATAGCCAGTATCCTTTTTTTTTTTTTTAAGATTTTATTTATTTGACAGAGAGAGAGAGAGAGAGATCACAAGTAGGCAGAGAGGCAGGCAGAGAGAGAGAGGGGGAAGCAGGCTCCCCGCTGAGCAGAGAGCCTGATGCGGGGCTCGATCCCAGGACCCTGAGATCATGACCTGAGCTGAAAGCAGAGGCTTTAACCCACTGAGCCACCCAGGCACCCCAGTGTCCTTATATAACACAGGGAAAAAGCAGATGTAAAAAATTGTTACTAATACATTAGCAGCTTAGCTATAGAATCAAGACTTAAATATATTTAAATCACAAAAATTTCAAATACACTAAAAAGATTATACCTCATCTGTCAATCTGTCTATCCTGTATAAGTTGGGGTGAATCATTTTCATTAGATGAACGAGCGGCTGACACTTTATCTGACACATGGCATATACACGATCATCCAGGCGTGTACTTGTACCGGTTCTAAATGCTTTCTACAAAACAACAACAAAACCATGTTTTTCAAATAAAGCATAAATAACAATATAATATAGATCAATATCAAAACAAATATATATACCCTCACAATATGGAAAAAGCATGGTCTTCAAAATAGACTTGGATTAAATTCTCAGCTCTGATATTCAATAGGCAGATATGTGAGCTCGTTATTTAGCTTCTCAAAGCTATATTATCATCATAAGAAAAACAGAGGAAAAAATAACTCTCTAGGCTGCTGTAAGGATTAAATAAGACGAGGCATATATAAAAACTACTACAGTGCCTGAGACTTGGAAAAATGTTCGATGGACAGTAAATCCTCTCCTGAGAGTCTCTTTCCAGAAGCACATACATATTAAGAGTGAGCTATAAGCACGCCATTGTTTAAGCTGCTCCCACATATTAAAGAGTGAGAGCATATGGCTTCATGACAGTCATCATGTGTTTTTATATACTTTTTCTACTGATCTATTGTTTTTCAAAACGTTTCCAATGCTATGTTGCAAAATTATCTAGTTAATTATTAAAAAACCCAGAAAACCTGGCTTTCATCTATGTACTGAGAAGGTATGCAATATACCTGATCCACGTATGAAATGTACCAGTGTAGACAGAGAGCTACCTGTTTGAGAAGGGCCAAAACGTAGAGGGGAAAGAGCTTGAGGGAGCTGGGTGCTATGAGTGCAGAGTGCTGTAAATTTGAGACCGTTGAGCCGTAGGCAGACAGGGAGTCCACCACAGCATTCACTAAGGCATCTCTGGCATCGGACAGGCTTGAGGAGATGGACCGATCAACAGCTGTAATGCAATCACAGAGAACATGTATTTAGCCACCAGATTCCAATGAATGCTACAAGGGATAAAATTTACACGCATTATTTAAGAAACCAACAAAAATTCTGCTAATTTTAGAAGAGAAAACTAACATTTTACTTGCCCCTTCATTTTGCAAGTGTCTGCTCATTACACAATTTTTGTGAGGTACATCTGCATAATTCTCACAATCAGATTGTTTTGGATCTTTCTGTCTTCATCTCTTTACATTTTATTTTTGTAGTTTTTTTTTTTTAAAGATTTTATTTATTTATTTGACAGAGAGAGATCACAAGCAGGCAGAAAGGCAGGCAGAGAGAGAGGAGGAAGCAGGCTCCCCACTGAGCAGAGAGCCTGATGCAGGGCTTGATCCCTGGACCCTGAGGTCATGACCTGAGCCGAAGGCAGAGGCTTTAACCCTTTGAGCCACCCAGGCGCCCCACATTTTAAAACTACTTAATTGCTATTGATATTAGAGAATATGTATCAACCATTTACATCTGAGAAAGCTCTAGGGATGGTGCAGTTACTCCAGTAGAAGTCACATGTATAAAGTATCATTTTTTTCCTGAGTAAACAAATAAATTCTACAATCTGAGTTATCCCTTGTGATCCTCTGAAATCTTCTTTGTCAAAGCATTCCCGGGTCAACAAACCAAAGAGGGCAATTGAACACAGGTTCTCACACAGATACCGAAGAGCCAGATATCAGTGTGAAACTTAATTTCTTCTAAGTACACATTTTATTAAACTAGAGATAGCCTACAGATGTGCCCAACTATTAAAAATAAAACTTACTGAAAAAGTTATAATACACTGAAGTTGAAATATGGATATAAAATAATTAAAAACTGGCACACTTTGGTAAATGCTATTATAATTTTCCCAAATGAATAATAACTATTTTTCTCTAGAACTACATGAAAATAGGTTCATTTCATGCCCAAAAGGAAAATTCACTGAAAACAAAACACTCAATGTTACACTGATTCCCCAAAAGATTTCTTTTTAAATTTACACACAACAAAATTTATATTTTGGGGCATAATTGTACGGTGATTATGTGTCAAACACACAGCCATATAATCAGTACCACAATCAAAATCCACAACAGTTCCATTACCCCAAGAATATCCACTGGTGTTGCCCTTTTGTGGTAAAATCTTGTCTTTAACCCTGGTAATCAATAATCTGTTTGTTGTTCATCTCTATAATTTTCCCTTTCCCAGAATGTCATATGAATGTATGTAGGTGGTCTTTTTGAAGCTTGGCTCCTTTCATTTAGCATATTGCCAGTGAGAGTCGCTGACATAGCATCAATTCATTTCTTCTGTAAGGATATACCATAGTTTGTTCATACACGTACCAGTTGAAGGACATTTGGGTTGTTACCAGCTTTTAGTGGTTAGGAAGCCATCAAAGATTTTTAAACTAACGAATTAATAAGAAATATAAAAACAGGTGGCTCAGTGTGTTAAAGCCTCTGCCTTCAGCTCAGGTCATGATCTCAGGGTCCTGAGATCGAGCCCCGCGTCAGGCTCTCTGCCTACTTGTGATCTCTCTGTCAAATAAATAAACAATCAAACAAACAAATAAATAAAATCTAAAAAAAAAAAAAAAGAAATATAAGAACAGTCCAATTCACAGTGCCGTAAAAATGAAAATGCAGAATGTATATATCTTCTAAGTAAGGGATTTCTCGGGTAAAAAAAATGCCAGGTTTCAGTTTTTAGGATAGAAAACTGCATTTTACCTGTTCCTTCACATTTCTACTCACCCATGTTTGCCAGAAGGCAGATGGCAGCCTGTACATCCACTCCCGCATATACATCTGCGAGTGAACTTACTACTGGCAAACACAGCGTGTGCACTCTAATTCTCCGCTCACCTACATGAAAGGATGAAGCAACGTCATTGCAGAAACACACCAGGCCAAGACAGAAATAAAGCAAACAGGTCAAAACATTATTCAAATTATTATTCTGACTGGATTAAATCACCCACAAGATTCTAAAATGTAAAAACAAACTTCTACACATAACATGTTTTAAAGAAAATCAAAACACTCCAAATCTGTGGACTATGAACATATACTGTATTTTGCATGTAGCTGATCATTAGGTTCTGATTTTTATTTTAATATCAATCATTTTAAATTATATCCAACATAGTAAAGTGCCAAAAAACTTTATCAAATAACTAAGATGGGCCTTATGAGCTAGCTAGAATTTTTTACTTTATGGGGCAAAAAATAATGCTAAGGATGACAAAGCTGAATTTAGCATGAGTTTACCAGACATATATGATCCTGAGAATACATGACTTCCATGAGTCAAAAAAGATATTAAAGATTAAAAAATGAGTTAAAAAAATAAAAACAGAATGTATATTCGATTAGCTAATGCAAATTCCATTTATCTCCCACTGTACGTTTGTTCATTCTTTCTCCCTCATTTCCCTAGCATGTAAAAGGAGGAGAAAACTACCACTAGTGTCCTGTCTGTTAATATTACCTTTGCTTGATGTATATAACAGGGCTGTCTGAAAGCACACTAAGGAAGTATCTGTCAAATTTTCTTCGATTGACAGTTGTACTGCAAATCCAGCATCAGGATTGATGTTGGCAAGGGATAACAAATCAGTGGAACGGACAAAGAAGTTTCCGTGGAAAGTGTGCATTGAAAGACCTAGGGAAGAGAAAACTGTTACAAAAGATGAAGTAACAGACGTATCTTTAGTTCAGGCTAAAGCTACTTTTTAAAGTAAAACCTGTCTCTGAATCAAAAGGGTAACTGAGGAGGAGGACTGGGGTGTTAGCAGAGGTTCTAAATACCACTTCAGAAAAAATACAGGTTATATAAAAGGGAAAGTAGACATTTAACCTGTATTGATAACTGATCTTATAATTTCCCACATGAAACAAGTGATGGTTACTGTGTAACTCATTTAAGAATTAAAATTAAAGAGGAGATTCCCTCATTCACATGAAACTGAGGTAAACTAAAGACTAAATGATTATGAAGGCAAAGATGATTCATCAGACAATTTTCATTTACAATCTTCCCTACTCTTCTGATTCTCCTCTAATTCTAATGTGGCTTTCTCTTAGGTTCTTCCTAATAAAGCAAACATTACTTTTGCTCATTTATTCAAATGACTTAAAAAACTGGGCAATGATTATTCCATAACTACATATACTTAAAACAGCTTACAGCTACCTGGATCAGGCAGAAAGTCCTTCATGATGAAGGATCATTACAGGTAGTCATTGGTAATTAATTTTGACTAAAGTATGTAATATAAAGCCTAACTTTTATAATTTCATACCTTTTGTACACCTTATTCTCATAACCGCTTCAAATCCAATTTTTCTTGTGAGATACCGCTTTAGGTCTTTCTGTAACTTTTCTGCTTGTGCAGGATTGTGAGTATAGTGGAAAGACGGGTAATAATAGATGCCTCCTGCGGAGTACTTGGATATGCAAGCTTCAGAGAGAAACAGAAAAAGTATTAGCTACAGAAACAAAAATATCCTGTAATAATATCCAGTAATATCTTACTTGTACAACAGAAGAGATTCTATGTCATGAACAAAATCTGTCATAATGAGAAAACCTAAGCAGTCAAAAGAAGGATAATATATAAATCTGAGCAAACACAAATATTTGTAAAGTATGTGATAAGGTTTATTATTAAGCAAAATGGTAAAGGAATCAGATTTTAAAAACAAAGAGTAATAGCGTTTTAGATATGTATAGTGCTTTACATTTTACTGGTAATTATCACAGATCGTATCTATGTAATTCACATGCTTTTTACCCCCAAATGTTGGGAACTCTTAATAAGTAAGTTTAGATTTGACTACATGCTAAAAATGTTTATGTAAATGGATGAACATGACGATATCTCCTTACCTAGAGAAGCAAGATCAGAATACTGTGAACTTAAAAGGAACAGATCCACTGCAGTCTGCTGCCCTGAGCAATCTAAAGCCAGTTTCTTATAAAAATCAGTTGCAGGGCCAAGATGTTGTACAACCTAAGTCAACAGGTCATAAAGTAAGAGCTAGAAACCTTGCACTATGCACATATTTCTACGTCTCTCTTAAAAAAATGAAGAGGCTATCCTTTGTCCTCTTATCAAACTAAGGAAGTTTTTTAAATGTCGAGGTAGTTGGCACAGATTCTTTAAGAATAATAGTAACTGCTAATATTTATAAAGCTCTTAAAAAGCACTGTTTGAGATGTTTTATGCAAATTAAAGTACCTACATTTTACAGATGAGGAAACTGAGACAAAACTAGATTAAAGTTCTAGTTAATTAAAGTTCAGTAATCTACTAATTACTAGATTAAGTAATGACTGATTACAGTTACTGAGTGGTGGATGCTGGAATATACACCTGCCAAGTCTGGCCCCAGACTGAGTGCTGTTAACTACTATGGTATGCTGTTCGTAACGACGTTTAAGTGTCAGAGTTTTTAAAGAAGGCTTTTCCTACTGGTGTAAGGACACTTTAGCTGAGAAGGTAGCACCGGAGAGGAGTTAATGCAAGAGCCAGGCTCCAAGTTCTCCATCACTATGCTACATTACAAAACAAAATGTTTCTTTTTTTTTTTTTTTTTTTAAGATTTATTTATTTACTTGAGAGAGAGAGAGAGAGAGAGAGATATCAAAAGCAGGCAGAGAGGCAGGAAGAGAGAGGGGGAGGGGGGAAGCAGGTTCCCCGCTGAGCAGAGAGCCAGATGCGGGGCTTGATCCCAGGACCCTGAGATCATGACCTGAGCCGAAGGCAGAGGCTTTAACCCACTGAGCCACCCAGGCGCCCCCAAAACAAAATGTTTCAATCCTCCTTAATTATAGTGTAAAATTACTACATTAAAGTTTACTCAGCTATGAAGAAATATGTAAACCAGCACAGGCATTTAAGCTTTTGAGTCCCAGGAAGATAAAGAATATTTCTAAGAGTTAAATGAGAAAAACAAAACAAAACTGCACTGAAGACTTCAGTAATACATAACTATCCTATGTTCCAAACCCCTCAATATTCTTTAATGGACTGCAATGGATCAATGAAGTGAGTGCTAGCTGTGCCTGATGAGGTTCAAAAATACACTTGCCCCAATTTATTTTAAAATTAGATTTTTTCTCTGAAAAGTAACTTAAAAATGCAGTTTCTATAAAAAGGGAAATACGGCACTATTTTTCTCTAGCAAATTGGTGAAGAATAAAAAAAGCAACAATACTTAATGATGGCTAGAAGATTTGAGAGTCCTTAAGGGTACAGTTGATAAAACAAAACAAAGCGAATAAAACCCAACCAAGTAAAACACACTAATAACTTAAATAAAGCTTATACTCTGACCCCATAATATCACTTTTAGGAATTTTTCCGAAGGAAAAACCGAATATGTGGCTAAATATTTATGGTACTATTAGAAGTGCTAAATTCATACTCATAATTAGTTGTAGTATTTCCTTGAGGTCAGATAAAACTTACACACAGCACAAAATGATTCCAGTTCACTTATTATTTGAAAAAGGGATCAAAATACTCTAACAAAATCTTCATATAAAACTCAAGTAGTATTCAGCCTCACAGTCTTCTTTTAATAGTGAAAATACTGGAGACAACAATTTAGTAGCTAGGAAGCAACTAATTAGAGTACCTTTATATTTACTAAAAAATATTTACTTTATTTCTGAAAGTTTATTTTCTTAGTAATCTCTACCCTCAAAGTTGGGCTTGCGCTGACAACCCCGAGATCGGGTTCCATGCTCTTCCAACTGAGTCAGCCTGATACCTCCAAAGAAGGTTTTTTAAAGATAACTTTCAGGGACCTCAGAAAATGCTCCCAATAGACTCCTTCAATGAAAAAAAGTCAGTTAAAAAATATCCTATATCTACATGATGCCCAATGTTGCTTATTTGTATGTGTTTAAATAACTAAACATTTTTTTTTTCAGATTTTATTTTTAAGTAATCCCTACTCCCAATGTGGGGGTCAAATTCAAGTGCCTGAGATTGAGAGTCTCATGCTCTACCAACGGAGTCAGCAGGGTCCCCAAAATGCTATTATCTTGATAGTAAAGATTATTGATGATTTCATCTGTTAGGCAATGATTTGTATTCCCTTTGTACTTAAAATGTTTATTAGTACAAGCATGTTAAATTATAATATCTCAGACTTAGTGTTATCCCTTGAATAACAGGAAAAGAGTGTTGCAGCCAGAAAATCAAGTCACATCTTTACTATTAGTTATTCAACCTTTGGCAAGTTTAATCTGTTTTCCTCATCTGTAAAATGAAAGGATTAGAATAAATGATTTCTAAATTTCTATGACTTGCAAACCAAGAACTAAAACAATATAAAACGATAATTCGATTAAAACTTCTCAGCAGAGTTTTTTACTATTAATGAAGTAGAAAAGTAGAATGAACAAATAATCACACAGTCAGTCGATGGAGGTACAAAACACATCTTAAGTATGACCAAGAAACCAAATATACAATACCTTTGTGCTTGATCTCTGATTAGGGTCCTCTCTGGACTGCAGAAGTCCTGCACCCAAGGAAGGTAACTGTGTCTGAAATACAGACACACGGCCACCTGTTGGAGACATTAATTTAAAGGCAGCCTGAAGCGCAGGACCAAGCGCACTGTGGGTTTCTCTTGTATTGGTGAACATATTTGGTAATGCATTCAATAAGTCTTTTATAAGCTGGGAAAACAAAGATTAAAAGTTGAATTACTAAAAGGGCAAGGAAATTTTCTTCTTTAAAACATTCTGGGTCATAATATATACCACCCTATCTTGGGGGACTGTAAACCGAGGGGGGGTCAATAGATATGCTATCTACATTGTCTATGTGATATTTATATGCCAAGGAAACAAACGTTAAAGATTTTAGTGAACAGTTGAAATAAAAGAAATATTTTCTTACTTTAAGAAAAAAGAAATCTTACCTCTTTACTTTCATATAGATTCACAAGTAAGCTATCTGGTGTAGGTAGGAAAACATCTAAAGGAAAGAACATTTTAATCAACAGATAAGTCAAAAGAATATCATCAATTAAAAAATCTTAGTTTTTATCTGGCCATACAGAATGGGTACCACAACATTATTTTATTAAAAAATATATATATATATCCCCACTCTGCATACATTTTACACATGTGTACACACATGTATAAGTACATACACAGGCATAGAAAACTTAGAATGAAGTATTTTCCAGGAAACTGCTTTTTCTCCCCCCCCCAGGAAACTATTTTGAAACAAATGGCAAAGTTACGCCAAATTATCCTTATAGCATTATGACAGGATATACTGTCAAACAAAATAGCCTCAATTCCAAAATCTATAGTTAGAAAGACTTACTCACTGCTTACCATCTATATCAGACACAATCAACATTTGAGGCTGGGATAATCCTTCCTGTAAATTGTAGAAATGAATAGTGCTATCAAAGGTCAGGAATCCTATTCTTGTTCGTGAATCTCCAGGAAGCCTAAGGGCAAAAATGATGATTTTAAATTCAAAGTTTTCAGTTGCATGCTTTATTTAAAAAATAATGATACAGTAAAATAAGTCTAAGAATAATTACATGTGCTTTTTCATAGAGGACAGAAAATTATTCTTCCCTAAACCAACACACATCAGAGAAGACCAAGGATGAAACATCCCATTTTCAGATGAAAGCAACATGTTTATTAGAGTTAATATTTCAGAAAACTGAACCATGTTCGAATAATAAACCAAAACTAAAAATGAAATGATTAAATAATCAAAGATTTCTGGGGTGCCTGGGTAGCTCAGTCAGTTAGATGTCCGACTTGATTTTGGCTCAGGTCAATGATCTTAGGGTTGTGAGATCAAGCCCTGAGTCGGGCTCCACCCTGGGTATGTGGAGCCTGCTTGGGATTCCCTCTCCCTCTCCCCTGCCTCACACGCACCTCTCTCTATCTCTCTCAACACAAAACGAAAAAATCCCAAAGATTTCTTGCTAACCTTCCTCTAAAACACACTCCTATAACTAAAAATTTACTCATATTTTCAGTTCCGATATTACAAAAATAATGTATCCAGTTTAAACAGTTTAAGGGCAGAATGACAAATGAGTACTTTCCAAGAAAATACAATGTAATATAAATCAGATTTTAATGTAGAAATTTTAAATAAAAACCACCTTTAAGAACATCAGGACATTTTACCTATCATCAACCTTTTTGTAGTTTTCTGCTGGAACTCAGTATTCAAAAATCAATGCCTTGGCAAAACAGAATAAATTACCATTTCACTGCTTGTCGGGTTCTCCTTATGGTTGAAGTGGATGCCTCATCTTATAAAAGTATGTTTCTATATGCCACCAACTATGTCAACTGCTGTTATATAATTTTATATGTAATAATTATATTATTTTAGCAATGTTTTAAAAATATTTTTTAATATTAGAGGATGCCAAAATAGTGTGCATCAAAACAAGAAGCATTATTCCTATTATGCATGACTGATCAGGCTAGTCAGATGGTCTGCAAACAAGGTCAAAAAGCACTTCAGAGAACAGAATGCACCAAGTAACACAGGTATTTAGCTTACCTTTACAGGTCAAGATTTATGATGCTTTTACAGACAATTCTTCGTTCCTTTGAAATTTCTAAGGTCAACGAGTGTTAGGGTAGTTTTTACCAATTAGAATGGAGACTATGTATCTGCTCTACTCCAAGCTCAAAATTCAGAGTTGAGATGAAATCGCTCCACATCAAATTCCTCTTTCTCAACTTTGTTATCAATAGCCCTTTCCAAAGACATGTTACCTTTTGTTTACTTTCCCAATGCTTCTATTTTCTTCTTAATTAAATATATATACAGGTTCTAAGTGATTTTCCATTCCCAATTTTGTCCTTTTGGTTTTGCAGAGCCTATTTAACTCACATTTTAGATGAAATCTGAATTCCTCAGCAAGTATTAAACATTTACAATTTTATGATTCAGATACCAAGTCCTAAAGTGTAATAACCGAAGTAGGTGGACCAGAAGTACTCTTGCAGTGAGAGATAAACGAAGTCAAACTGTAATTAAAAACTAACCCCATAAACTGCCAATAAACTTTTCATTTATATATATTTGTACACACACATTATGAGTAAAAAAATTTCTTACTTGTCTAGATTTTCTAACAATGACTGGCATAAAATTGTCAAATATCCAGCTTCCACTGCGTTATGAGATACATCTAGAACAAACAAGTACACTGCAGGTTGAGGAGGACGAAGCTAAAAGGAATGAAAATAATGTACTTTATTTAGTAGGCACAATTTATTCTTTTTATAACACTATTACCACTGGATATTTACTAAGTAAATGACGCACACAAAAATACACAAATAGGAGGATTGACATTTTATTAGATCTTATGTGCTAATGAAAATGCCACTCCTTTAGCTTTTTTCTTATAAAGTTGGTTATGAATCCATATCCACAATAAGGCAGTTGTTAGGTGCACCCGGGTGGCTCAGTGGCTTAAGTGTCCAACTCTTGATTTCGGTTCAGGTCATGATCTCTGGGTTGTGGGATCCAGCCCCACATCAGGCTCTGGGCTGGACATGGGAGCCTGCTTAAGATTCTCTCCTTCTCCCTCTCCCACCCACCCAGCTCGTATGCTCCCTCTCTCTCTCTCAAAAAGAAAAAAAAAGTTGTTACACAGTAATGGTTAAATAATGGTTTTAATAATGGTTAAATAATGTTTTCCTGATAAGAGCGTTGACTGAAATATCTTTCAAAGAAAAATATAAGCTTATTTTTTAATATGAACATCTATATCTCTTCCCAAATCCAGAAAAACATTGTTTTTTATATTTATTTTTTAAAATCTGACAATAGTACTAGCCTTTAGTACTAGCTCTTGGGTTACTTGGTAGTGGCTAAAACCCAAGGGTTAAGTGCCAAGTATAAAAGAAGTCCTGTGATGGTATTCTAAGTACGTGAAGTCATTATCTGCTAGAGATGTATACTGAAGTATTTATAGGTTAAGTGATATGTATAAACTCCAGGGTGGTGTGAGGGGAGGGGGCACTGGAGTGGACTGGGGATAGATGAAATACACCTAGAAAAATGCTGACAACTGTTGAAGCTTGGTGAAGAGTAAATAATAGTTCACTGTACTATTATCTCTTTTTTGAAGTATGCTTGAAAATTACTGTTACAGAAAGTTGAAAGGATATAGAAAATCTTTTTTCTTAATATGCTGACCAAGGATCACATGGGGCATATGGCAAAAATTAAAGATTAACTTCTTGCCTCACCACTTCAATTAGATTAAGATCCTACAGAGTCAGACCAGAGTTGGGAATAGAAGTTGTAAAGAAGGTAAGAAGTTGAGAGTAAAAATGCCCAAGAGAAAAAGTTTACTGTAGTTAATATGGAAACGGACAAGGAAATAAGAGTTTAAATGGGCAAGTGCTAAAGTAGACACAAAAGACCATAAAAACTACAAAAACCAAGAAAGAAATGGGCCAAACAGAAATTTAATACACATTAGATGTCTCTGTTCACCTTTCCCCACTAGCAACACCTTCCATTTTTGCAGACAACAAATATTTGTGACCAGGGTACTGAAGAAATGTAAACTACTATAAATACATTTAAAATGAGTAGATATGATAAAGATGACAAGCAGAACTTAAGCCAAGAATTTGTTTTTATAAAGGGAAAAGAATGAGCTCTTAGAGTATAATTAAAGAGAAGGCAGGGGGCGCCTGGGTGGCTCAGTCAGTTAAATATCTTCCCCTCTGGGTCCTGGGAGGAGCACCGCATTGGCCTACCTAGTCAATGGGAAGTCTGCTTCTCCCTCTCCCTACCCCCCTGCTTGTGCTCTTTCTCTCATACTCTCTCTCAAATAAATTAAAAAAAAAAAAAAGAAAAGAAAAGAAAAGAAAAGGTAGAATTTGATGATAAACTGGAAAGAGAAAAATTAAAGTCACTGTCCATTTATCTTGGTATCTGTACTGGGTGAACCAGTAAGATGGTGATATCTTTAAGAGCCTGAAAACTGCAGTTTTTGGGGCTTCTGGTGGCTCAGGGTTGAAGCCTCTGCCTTTTAGCTCAGGTCATGGTCTCAAGAGGGTACTAGGACTGAGCCCCGCATTGGGCTCTCTGCCTACTTGTGATGTCTCGCTGTCAAATAAATAAATAAAAATCTTAAAAAAAAAACCTGCAGTTTTTGGCAAAAACGTAAGTTTTTTTGTTTGAAGGTTTTAAATACTACATGGCAACAAATTGTAAACAGTCCTTATAAAAAAAAACTAATGTTTCTTAATGACATAACTGCATTCTTCTAGGACATCAAGTAATCTTTAGAATGAGTTTTCTATTTGTGAAGTATAAACCTTCAGCATTATTTAAAAAAAAAATTCATACTGGGAACGATTCAAACTTACCCAAGAATTCACTTAACAGCAAATTATAAATGACCAATACAGTTATAGCCCATGACTAATTTTTACACTGAACAGTTACCATATAATCTGAAGAAGCAATGAACTCCACAGTTGAATTCTGAACTTCTGGTCGTTTATGAGGCTCTCCGTAAGATCGAGTAAGGGGATTATACATAAATTCTTCAGGAACTAGGTAAGAATTAGAAATCCAGTACAAATTTAATAATACAATTTGTAACTAAACAAGACATATGCACACCAAGAAATAAACGCCTTTATCATCAGTATTTGTATAAGGTTTACAATGGTTCTTTCTGTGAAGATCCAGTGATAAACACACTCTCTAAATATATGTATCAAGATTAAAAAAACCCTTACATTGTGAAATCAGGTGAAGAAACCAGGACACAGGTAACCTTGACCCTTAGGCTTATGTCTTATTTATTATATCACATGACACGGCAAAAAATCAGAAACACAAATTTGAAAGCAATTATACTAAGAGGACCTAAGAAATGACTAAAGGGGATAACAGACAGACACGGCACAATTAGTCTACATGACCGTCCCTGCTTGTTTTGTGAATACTTTTTACTTTGCCTTTACGGTCACTCTCTTTATTATTAATCATCCCCAGCCAAGATCAAGTGTCCGAGCCCCTATGCTCTCCGTAAAAAGTGGCATGAAAGTTTTTAAAGCAATGAAGAGACCAGATAATGAACAAAAATGTCAAAATGTTTAAAATATTAAACACACTTACTTTAAGAATCTGAAACTCACCGTCATTAACTCTATAGCACAAATTGCATTTCCATCTCCGTTGATCAATGAAGGATACAAAAGGGTTGATATACGTTCGACAAGATCGGCACCTCACAATGGTATTTGATGTTATCACTGGTAATTGCTAGGAAGTAAAATAAAGATGCTGTAGTAGAAAAAAGTACCTCATGGTAAAAATGGAACGCATACTGCTCTGCTCCACAGACAGAACAGAAACCATAATGGTGTTTTGAAATGGAAGCACTTTCATAAAATCCTGTGATGTGCGAGCAACACAAGCAGCCATTAAGTTTTCTCCCTCTCTGTTACAAACCGGAAGAGAACACCAAACCAAATGCAAGAAAAGTTGCTGGCTGATATGAAAAGCCTGGTTGGCTACGAAAATAACTTAACTCAGAGCTCATCAGCTAGCCTCCAGAAACACCAGGGAGAAACACCACAGAGAAATGTCTTTGTGTCTGCTGCCTGACAGCACCTGGCCCCAGAGCATAAGGCACTGCGCACTAGATGGCCGCCACAGTCCTGACGGGGACGGAGGCCACAAGAACCAAGCACACTGTGCCTTTTAAAAGACACACGTGAAAAACAATTTTTGTGTGCGTGTGACAGTTTCAGATGACGAAAGGCATAAGTCCTACCTAATTTGAATGAGTTATTTTTTTCAAGAGGGTGAAAATGTTATGGTGCTAAACTTAACAAAAAAGAGACCACTGAAATGCTGGTAATTTCAGTGATCTTTTCAAGTGTTGAGGGGGCAAAGATTACAAATTACGCTATGTAAAAATAAATGTATAAATCTGTTTCAGAGAGCTTCAGGAAAAGGAAAAGGAAAGAAAAGGTTTGGGAAAGGAACTTTATATTCATTTTTAAGAAATGTAGAAAATAAGAAAAAACACTAAGAAATCACATATTATTCTATCTCCCTGAATTAATCCCTGATAATATTTTAGTATATTTCCTTCTGGCATTTTTTTCTATCTCTACATTATAGTTATGTGTTTGTATTTAATTTCTTTAGAACATAAAGTTTTTTATTACGCAAGTAATGACATAACACAAAAAAACCAGGAAATACAAGTAACTGAAAAGAGAAAATCAAGAATTGCCCAGAATTCAACAGCACAGAGGAAGCTACTGTTGCCAAGTTAGTGTATATACTTCCAGAAGGTATCATGTACGGATCTGTGTTTAGACAAAAATTCTCACCTATGTATATGGGAAATTAACAATCTTGATTGAGAGCTATATAATAGCTGAAACAGTATTACAGGTGATCAAATAGTATTTACTGAGTGAATAAATTCAAGGTATTTATTGTAGTATTTATTGCAGATTTATAATTATTTTATTTTCTATCCGCTCTGCTCATTTCTATGTATCCTAGCTAGTAGGCAAGTTAGCTCCATGAGGATGCTTATTAACCTTTGTATCTCAGCACCTAGCATAATGGAAAGTTTATACACATTTTTTTGGATGAATGAGAGCAAAAGAAACTCAGCAATAATAAGAGGGGTAGAAAACCATGGTACTAAAAAAAATGTGAGAGAAATGCACCTTGTAGAGTACAAATAAAATATATCGGTAGAAACTTAATTTCTAAAGTTTAGAAATGTTAAAGATAATATTTGCATAAAATATCAGAACTATATGTAAAAATCCAGCAAGCTTAGTATGAAGCCAATACACTGTGGAAACTTAAGTAATGTTTTCATTCAGAAGTCCTGAAGGATTTGGACTTATTAATACAAAAGTTATTTGTTTCATACAATTAGGAACCAGCATATGGTTCCCCCACCCCCAACTGGACAACCATTGGTGTGACCTTTATGTTTAATAAAGACTCCTAAAGTTTATCTGTTATGGCCTTTCCAACTTCCAAAACGATTAATCTTTAAAAATCCAGCTCAGACCTCGTCACTCAGCAAACCTCTGCTACTGCACCCAGAGGGAATCACTTCCCATCCTGTACTCCTGGCCTAGAAGTACCTTGTAGAATTTGGTTAGGTACATGTATTGGTTATCCTGCACTGTAGTTATTTGTTTTTTTATCTTTGTCCCCTGTTAGATACAAATTTCTTAGGGGCAAGGTCAATGACTTAGTTAGCTCTATATTTACCAGCGCTTAGTTAGGGCCTGTCACAAAGCAGGTAGTGAGAAAATGTTTGCTGAGGTGAACTGACAAAAATGATTATTTCTAACTTAAAAGATAAAAGATGAAAAAAATCTCCAAGAAAATATACAGTCAAAATACGCTGCACATAAACACACGTCAGTACCCACAAGTATTTTAAAATGTTACTTTACCGTCAAGTCTCTGAAGGGATGTAACAAAAGTCCTAAAGGAAGCTTAGCTTTATTCAGCAAAGCCTGTGTCTGTGGAATATTTGTCAAAGTACACCGAAATGAACTGCAAAAAAATACAGACAACACAGACTTTATTAACGATCAGAAAATATATATACTATAGGTGTAGATAATCGAGAGAATTTAAGGGCATAAATGAAAATCGTCTGGGTATGTTATATAACAACTAGGAAGATCCATATTACGCTAAGTAGGCATATATGCAATACAGATCAAAAAACCTAATTAAGGATTCAACATTTTCATGGCGGGAAAGTACAATAGATCTGGGGAAAAAAAATTATCACTAGCATGTAGAACATGAATAGGAGTGAACAGGAAAACACAAGTGAACAGGTAACCTCTGTATCTTTAATAATGCCCTTCCTGCTTTATAACCCATTTTTCACCTGCTGAAATTCCTTTGATAAGTCTCTTACTTTGAGACCCATCAAAATTATTGCTTCTTCTGAAATCACCATTCCCTCCGATCACAAGTCAGAAGAAACGATGTCTTCCTCTGTGCTCTGAGATCAGTTTATGCTTCTATGGTATTATTAGTCTGCTTTGCTTTAGTTGGCTCTGTACCTTGTCTTTTCTACTTGAGATCGTCATCATTTTGTCCTGTGTCACCATAGCACTAGTCCTCTCTTAAAGAAAGTGTTCATAACTTACTAAGTACTCACTTACAACTTACTTAGTGTTTATAACTTACTAAGTTATAAGTTAAGGAGAGTAGACACAGAATCAATAAAGGAGCAATCAAAGAAGTAAGCAGCAGAAGTACTGGAAACCAGGAAAGGAATTTTAAGAAGAGCAGCTCATAGTATGTAGAGATATCCAGATATATTTTGACTCCAGGCTGGTGGTGTTCCTTGAACACTAAGATGATCCCTGCTTCAGGACTTGTGCATTTGCTGCTCCTGTACCTTGGCACACTTGCTTCCCAGAGTCACGGGGTTTGCTCTCACACTTCATTCAGATCTTCACTCAAGTGTTAACTCCGGGAAAACCTGTCCTGACTCCTCAATTGAAGACAGCCAATCTCCATCCTCACTACTCCCTACTTCATAGTAATATTCTGACATTACATTACACAGATGGTGTGCAATGTATCATGGTTAACCTACGACTTTTTGACTGTTCATAGTATGTCTTCCCTAATAGGATAAAGGTTGCAAGAGATTGGGAACTTGGTTTACTGGTTCATTCCCAGCATCTAGAAACAGTGCCTGGCCCTTAGTTTAGAAGGCATTCAGTAAATATTTATTGAATAAATGATTTACCTTTATATGTAGGCACAATTATTATTCCTGTTTTACAATTGACAATACTGAACATCTGTTAAGAAATTTGCAGAGTCTTCTAGCTACTTATCAGTGGAACCATGGTAAGAACCTGAGTCTATCCAACTGTAAAGTCTACACTCCCAAATACTCTGCATTGCTATTTTGGTAAGAGAGAGACTCACGGAAAACACACAACTGAATAGAAACATACATCATCCACTATCTATGACCTATATAAACACTATATTCACCCACTTAGGCAATGCCTAATCTTTCAAAATAGAAGGCCAAAATCCACATACTCATAAACCTGACAGCAACTTATATTTTACAGGAATGGGCAGCTGTTTTCCTCTTAAGATCAATGATTGTACATTTTCACAGCAATGACCTTGACACTGCCTTAGGCATTGATGGGGGTTTGGTCATAGTGTGTGGGACAGAAGAGGGGGGAGTCCTCGGAGGAAGTCCATTTTCTGTTTTCTGTATTGGAAATTTCTGTAAGATTTTGACTGAAAAAAAGAGAAGCTTACAGTTTTCTTAACAAGCCAGAAAACTATTACCCTAATAAAGGAAAATACTGGCTGTAAAGAGGAACACTAATCTTCTTAATGCAAGGAAGAAGACACATATTCTGTGAATCAGAGTTTACTTTATGAGGAGCAGAAAGATGTTTTCTTTTTTTTTTAGGAATTATTAATATTTTTTTATGTATGTATGTGTTTGTTTGTTTGACAGGAGAGAGAGAGGAGGGGAAGCAGGCTCCCTGCCGAGCAGAGAGCCCGAAGCAGGGCTCAATCCCAGGACCCTGAGATCATAACCTAAGCTGAAGGCAGAGGCTTTAACCCACTGAGCCACCCAGGTGCCCCCAGAAAGATGTTTTCTAAGAAGCACCTAGGTGCAGTGGAATATCCTACTCTTAAGAGAAAGGAGTACCGAAAACACACAACAAAGGAGAACGCTTGCTTTTGAAGGTACTGTGAGGTGCGTGACCGAGCTAGCTCATCTACCCGGGGGAAAAACCCGGGTTTGGTGGCCACCAGATGCAAACAGTCAGCTAATCTTCTCCATGAGGTGAGGAAATATTCAAGAAAGGATATCCAAATTTAAATCGAGGCTGGATACGGTAATGGTCTTGCATTCTATGCTGCGTGGGAAAAGAAAATTCAGAGACAAACCATTAAAACCAGTTCTTGGGATTATGTTAAGTGGAGTGAGTGTCCTTTCCTTTTCAAAGATTGAAGGGCATACATTTTTAAAGATTCCACCTTATTTAAAAGACATCAGAAGTTATTACTGGCGAAAAGTAAGGAAAAAGAGATTTAAGAAAAATATAGTTAGATCTGGGTTCCTGAAATCCTTCACTTAAATAAAAAAAAAAAAATTCCCTTGCATCAGGTGCTAGGGAATAGGGTTGATGGAGAAGGAGATGGAGGCAGGAACAGGACCTAAGATGAATTTTAAAGGTAGAACGCCTATACAAAGTAAAATAGAAAAGTCCCCATTAACAAAACTTCTAATCAAGGAATTAATATATCATATCACTTTTACTAGTTTTGAAAGTCAAACATTTCTGACAAAGTATATCATTCACTAAAGATCATAAAATACTTACTCTGGGCTACAGTTTAATTTTTTGAGGTCTAAGTTTAAGTTAGGTACAGGAGCACAAACAGGAGTCATGGGTAAAATATTCCTCTCCTGGGTGAGGTTTACAGGTCTCAGACTTTCTGGTTGTGGAGAACTCTGAAGACTCAGTCCTCCCACACAGGAGGACAGCTGGTTCATACCAGGATACTGCTAAAAAGCAATTCAAAACAAAACAAACAGAAGAACAACAGAACAAACATGAATACAATGTACTGAATATACATAGGATTTTAGGATACAATGTACTGGATATATATAGGATTTTAACATACAGAGTAAGACGACGAAAAAATTTAAACCTGGCTTGGAAACAGAATGATTTTAATAAGGTAGTTCAATTTAAAACAGTCTTGAAAAAACTAAATGCAAAATAATTAATACATTTAAATATTAGCACAGTTAAACCTCACAACAAAATTTCACCAATCATGTTTTTCAGCATCAAGAATTTGAATTCTATGAATATAGTTCATCCTGGAAAGGCAGGATAAATGTTTTTGTTTCCAGGTTTTTCAATTTTCAGGATAATGAGCTGATGGCATAAAAATGTACAATCATGTTCAATGAGTTTTGCTTTATTTTTTCTGTGTTACATTTGTTATATTTTTAGTCTTATTATGAATTCACAGCTTTCTATGAACTCTAAGTGATGTAAAGAATTATAGTTATTCATTTTGATGCTCAAACTACCCAATTTTTGGCCAGTGAAAAAAGACAGATTATTTAGTAAATGATAGTGAACTTAGAACTATTTTTTTGGGGGGGGGAAATGAGTTTATTGTTTTCATCATGAGCCAAAACAAAACCTTAAATAGATTAAGGATGCAAAACTGAAATCACCTAAGAACTAAAAAAATTTATGGGGGGAATATTTAAAAGATCTTTTAAAGGATACAAAGGTAAAAACAAAAGAAATCATAATATGGGGGCGCCTGGGTGGCTCAGCTGGTTAAGCATCTGCCTCCAGCTTGGGTCATGATCCCAGGATCCTGAGCCCGAGCTCTTGCTGGGTTCTCTGCTCAGCAGGGAGCCTGCTTCTCTCCCTTTCCTTCTGCCTGCCACTTTCTCTGCTTGTGCTCTCTCTGTCAAATAAATAAATCTTTGAAAATAAAATAACTCCTTAATCATAATATGATTATATAAAACTTAGATATTCCTTCAATGTAAAAAAATACTATTAAAATTAAAAACAAATATCAAGGTGGAGGAAAAAATTGCAATGTTTATTAGACAAAAGGTTAATATATTTATTATAGATGGCTTTTACAAACCAGAGGACCTGAATAATGATGAAAGAATATGAACTGGGACTTTAGTAAAGAAACATATATGACTAAATTATAAAAAAATATGCTTACTTATAAAAAATAATTCTTGGTGGACTTGGTAATATAGAGGAATGGGCATTCATATACACTTTCACTGCCTGCTACATCGGTCCCTGCAAATGTCTATTAGGCATTTTAACTTAACATGGCCTACTCAACTGCTACTCTTAGACATATCTGTCTCTCTTCACCTTCAAAGTAAATGAACTACCCTCTACCCAGCTGCTCTGCCAAAAACCTAACAGTTATCTTTTACACCTTCCTTTCTCTCATGTACCATAACAAATCCATCGATAAGTCAAAAGACACATTATCCATCCACTTTTCATTACCTTCACTGAGAACCACCTTAGAACAAAAGCACAATCATACATTTCTGGGACTACGGCAAAGCTTCCATTTGTCTCCCTGTTTCCACTTTTGTCTTTTCAAATATTTCTGTCCCTGGTCTGTTCTTCACACAGCAGCCAAAATGATCCTCTAAATAATGTAAATCAGATATTTCACTCCATTATATAAAACCTCCAATGTCTCCCTTTTGCACTTGGGATAAAATCTAAGCTTCTGACTATGGTCCTTCACTGCCTCTGATCTCATTCCTATTACTTTTGTTTTTTTAATTCCCCATCCCTGACAATGTCAGAGTTCTCGGTCAGACTTGAAAACACTTTAAAACAAGTCCTTGGCAACCTCCAAATTATTCTTGGTGACCTTGATATCCCTCTGGCCATAATCATGGGACCAGAAGGGCATATAAAAAGTCACCTTTGAATGGCTTCTTTTAAAATTAGCTTGATAATATTAATCTTAGATTAATATCTACAGCACTGGGGTGCCTGGGTGGCTCAGTGGGTTAAAGCCTCTGCCTTCGGCTCAGGTCATGATCTCAGGGTCCTGGGATCGAGCCCCGCATCGGGCTCTCTGCTCAGCGGGGAGCCTGCTTCCCCCCTCTCTCTCTGCCTGCTTCTCTGCCTACTCGTGATCTCTCTCTGTCAAACAAATAAAAAAAATCTTAAAAAAACAAAAAGACATGAACAGAAATATTCACAAGAGCACTATTCATAGTAGCCCCACACTGGAAACTTACCCTAACGCCCATCAACAACGGAACAAATAAATAAACTACTATATTCACATAATGGGGTACATGAAACCATGAAAATAAATGAACACAGTAAGCACACAGTAAGCACAATGTTGAGCCAAAGAGTCTAGGCAAGAATATACACAGCTATTATTAAAAACAGGCAAAATTAATATGCGGTATTAGAAGTCAAGACAGTTGCCAACTTTTGTTTGGGGGTTAATGGCTAGAAAAGGCATGAGAAAGGGCTCTGGCTGTTGGTTACACGTGTTCAATTTGTAGAAAGGTATCAAACAGTATGATAATTGATTTATTTAATTATACATAAATATAATAGATTATATTTCAATAAAAAGTTATAAAAGAGGAAGATTTAAGTGACTGATCTCTAACAGTATAAAGTCTAAAGCTTTTGCTTTATGATGCTCATTTCTCCAGTGATTAATCATCAGTTACTTTTTAGTCTGCCTCTGTCTCCATTCAAACTCCTGTGATCCTTGCATCAGAGCTAGAGTATAAAAACGATGGAGATTACAGAAGAACAGAATGAAGTTAATTTTATTTTTTAAAAGATTTTTATTAATTGATTTGACAGAGACACAGTGAGAGAGGGAACACAAGCAGGGGGAGTGAGAGAGGGAGAAGCAGGCTTCCTGCTGAGAAGAGAGCCC
>CM053604.1:76261935-76292674 GCA_028646535.1 Procyon lotor
TGGCGCTATCGGTTAAGCAGCTGCCTTCGGCGCAGGTCATGATCTCAGGGTCCTGGGAGGGAGGCCCACACAAGGGCTCTCTGCCCAGCGGGGAGTTTGCTTCTCTCCCTCTGTACTCTCTCTCTCTCTGTCTGTCTCAAATAAATAAATAAGATCTTAAAAACAAAAACAAAAACCCAATACTTTCCATTCTACTATTTCAAGGGTCAGCAAACTTTCTCTGTAGAGGGTCAGGTAATAAATATTTTAAGGCTTTACAAGCCACACATCTCTTTTGCAGCTACTCAATTCTACCATCGTGGTGCAAAAGTTGTCACAGATAATACATAAAAGAATGTGTGAGGCTCTATTCCAATAAAAGTTTATTTGCAGAATGGGCAGCAGGCCAGATCTGGTCCAAGAAACTTTTCCTCTATCCTTGTGGAATACCACTATAATTTTTTTGCCTTGCCCAAACTTCCTCCAAGAACCAGATCCTTTCTTTGAACTTGGTTTTGTTCTCATTAAGATGTAGACATACAGTATATGACCCCCAAAAAGCAATTTCCCTAAAGCATAAGAGTCAGAAAATAATGTCTTAAAAACTGTTTCCTCTGGACCAATAAAGTCATAAAGAAACTAATAAAATGGAAGGCAGAAAAATCTGTTCCAACCAACTATATTTCTCTAGTGCCTCTTCCAGTTTCCTTCTTCCTTCTGTGCCTTAATTCTAAGATTAAATTCCCGAAACATGATCTTCCTATGTACCTCTAATCTTCATTCTTTTTTTTTTTTTTTTAAAGATTTTATTTATTTACTTGGTGGAGAGAGAACACAAGCATGGGAGCAGCAGGCAGAGGGAAAGGAAGAAGTAGGCTCCCCACTAAGCAGGGAGTCCGAGGTGGGACTTGATCCCAGGACCCTGCGATCATGATCTGAGCCGAAGTCAGACGCTTAATCAACTGAGACACCCAGGCACCCCTCTAATCTTCATTCTTAGTGTACCGTAAGATGAATTTTCTATAAGGTTAGTCTACTAAGAACAGTTTTGCATTCCACTTATATTATATTATATTCTACTTACCATTTCAATTATTTCTTATATTTTACATTCTTAATAATTATAAATGTAAGATACTTAACTATTCTGTATTATTAAAATGATACAGCATTTAAAAGGTGACTCCAAAAAAGATCATATCAGAATGGGTCACAGAAGTAGTTAATAATAAACATAGCTATGATCAGTATTTATGTTTGTGGAGACTTGTTACCTATTTCAGTTGTATGTCGCATCGTGAAGACTTCTTCAATCTAAGAGTTGGAACCAAAATTCTGAACCACATTTATAATGTCATTTTGTATTTGTGAAGAAAAAGCCAGTTTAGTAATACAGACTTTTAAAAAACTCAACATATAATTTCCTGATTATAAAATTAATACCTGCAAGACTCTAAAAAATAAAAGTACAACAAAAGAGAGAAAAATCACAGCTTATATCTTGACCCAGATTTAACGTCTTTAAAGATTTGAGATTTATATTTCCTCTTATCTCTATCTATGTACACACACACACACACGAACCGGAACCAAAATCTACGTATGTTTGAACTAGGCTTATCTGTATTTGCATCTATGATCCACTTGGATCACCAGGGATTTGTGAGAATTGATACTAATTTCACAATTTTAGAACTACAGTGTCTTTATACATACTTGAGTATAGGGCTGGAATCCAGAATACCCCGGGCTACTGGGCGGTACTCCAGAGTTAAGTGGTGCTGTAGCATTCTGATAACCAGGCTGAAGAGTTGGATAACCATACCCAAATGGCTTGGCCATTTTTGAAGGCTGAGGAGCAGAAGATGCTGGAGCAGGAGCAGAGTCGGGTTCAAGAGCGTGATCAGGAGCAGTACTGCTTGCTGATGAGGAAAGCATATCTAACAAAGGGAAAAACATGGTATTAACACTGAAAATCAGGACTCTGTAAAGAGTTGGCTTCTCGGCAAGCCATAATCTTTGGCATTTTCCTTTTTTAAATGTTTGATTATGAGAAATTGCAAACAACCACAGAAGTAGAGAGAATAGAATCATGAACCCTTTGCCCCCCATACGCAGCTAGAAGTCTGTATTATTTGCAGAGGCAAAACTGAGAGTATGAAAGACTACTGTATAGTGTACAGCTTCTGAAACAATGGCTAGTAGGTAATAGATGCCAAATAAAATTTAATGAACAAATGTTCTTCCTTTATTTAAATTTAAAACAAAAAACTAGGGGCACCTGGTGGCTCAGTCAGTTAAGCATCTGCCTTCAGCTTGGGTCATGATCCTGGGGTCCTGGGATTGAGTCCCACATCCGGCTCCCTGCTCACTGGGGAGCCTGCTTCGTCCTCTGCCTCTGCAAGCAGCTCCACCTGCTTGTGCACACACTCCCTCTCTCTCAAATAAATATTAAAATAAAGGACTAAAATTTGGGGTGCCTAGGTGGTTCAGTGGGTTGAAACCTCTGCCTTCGGCTTGGGTCATGATCTCGGGGTCCTGGGATCAAGCCCTGAATTGCATTGTGCTCTCTGCTTGGGGGGGAGCCTGCTTCCCCCACTCTCTCTGCTTGCCTCTCTGTCTGCCTGTGATCTCTCTGTCAAAAAAAAAAAAAAAAAAAAAAAAAAAAAAAAGAACTAAAATTTGATTAAAACTGAGAAAAAACTGTAGAAAATTTAATCATTAAGCACAAACACAA
Organism: Procyon lotor; assembly: GCA_028646535.1. Classification (NCBI taxonomy): domain Eukaryota; kingdom Metazoa; phylum Chordata; class Mammalia; order Carnivora; family Procyonidae; genus Procyon; species Procyon lotor. The sequence continues at coordinate 76,264,652 of CM053604.1, forward strand.
GAACCTAAAAATTACTACACATACCATTATTGACATGTTGCTATACTGTTAGTCAAATCTACATAATATATATAAATTTCAATCTATTTTTTCATATAAAAAATACATTCTTCAGCAGCAACCAGACTCTGCAAAAATATGGTCTTGAAAGCATGTGACTTAATAAAATGTATTTTTTAAAGATTCTTCAAGAATCCTATCTTTTTACTAACAATATCTACTGGCTCTCATTTTGAAGATATGTTCCCAGACATTCTTCTGTCTATCATCTTGTGCTTATTAGGCAAGGGCTGGATTACTGGCTTTCTGGAAACTTCCCAGGTTTCTTAATAGGACAAGAGGTTCAATGTAGTGTCATATCCTGCTTATCCTTCCTTACAGTGATGGGAATGTAAGTAGAAAGTTCTCTTAACATGCTAAAGGTAATTAGCATAAAATATAAAAAGCTGGAATCATAAACATGGAGGTCTAAAACTTCTCCCCTTCCTTAGGAAAGGGACATTATACCATACATACATTTCTATAGTCCTAAGTTCTATCCTAGCACCTGACACAGTATTTTCAATTCATTTAATCTTACTGCTATAGATGTTCACATCTTTAATTTTGGTGCACTATAAATAGCTAGAAAACTTGCCCAAGGTCACTCACTTAGTGTCAGCACTGTTCATAATAAGATTATGATTTGTTGGTGAAATGAATATGGACAAAGCAAGGTTGAACTCCAAAGCCACGATCTTTTAACTATCACATTCAGCATTTCACTTCAGGTTAATTTTTGTTTTCGTTAGGTTAATTTGAACCTCATGAAATACTATGTAGTTATAGTAAATTCATCTTTAAAAAATTTTTTTAAATTAAGAATTAAATAATTCTAGTATAGTTAACATACAATGTTACATTAGTTTCAGGTGGACAATACAGTGATTCCGCATTTAGTATTCTGCTTTTAGGGAACGAATTAACTCTTCTGGAAAATTTTGGTAATGGTGATTGCTTTTGGAACGGTCCCCAATTTCTTATACAAACACGCATTCCCTAGAGGAAAAAAATCCTTAACCACAAAAGAGTGAGTAGCTTATTGAAGTTTTCTTGAAATATTAAAAGGGAACTCTATACTAAGCTGAGAAGATGAAAATTGTCTACCAATTCGTAGCACAGTGATAGCAAGATAGTATGTTAAGTCCAGCATATATCAACTTCAATTAAGCTCCATCCTGGATTATTACCAAAGTGGTAAGAAATAAAGAGAAGGGCAAAATTATTTGTTCCGTTCATCCTAAAGTTTCCAATCATTAGAAAAAGTGAGAAAAAGAGAAGTCAGATGTGGTTGTCAGTTTATCTGTAATAAAAGACAGACAAAAAAGGAAGATCACAGTTTAAGATATAATAAAGTGACTACTGATTCTAAAATTACAAACTTTTTTTTAAAATACTATCCACCACTCCTATTCCTTTGTAATGACCAAAGTTATTTCCAGGTAAGGTTAAAAGTAATGCCTCCAAGATCTACTCCCAAATTGGTTAATCTATTTACCTGGTGAGGCAGCCAGGAGCCCTTGGGGGAGTAAAGAGTCAAAGACTATTTATATTCAGAGGCTAGTTGGAAGGAATTCAAGGACCTAAGCATGAGAACAGAAATATAAAATTTACTTAAGAAGTTATCAGCATAAGAAAGAAGGGAAAGAGGAGAATCATTTAGCATTAAAAGTCTTTTAGAAAGAGGAAAAAGATAAAGAGCATGATAACAAAAGTAAAAGAATAAATTTCCTTAGGCCTCCCAGAAACAACATTTGTAGTTGTTATATATGACAATTACAACTATGAAATTAAGGCTGAAAAATACCAGAAAATGTTCCTTTTTTCTGTTAAAAATATTGCTATGTAAAAAAATCTTGGGGCGCCTGGCTGGCTCAGTGGGTTAAAGCTGCTGCCTTCGGCTCAGGTCATGATCTCAGGGTCCTGGGTTCGAGCCCTGCATCGGGCTCTCTGCTCAGCAGGGAGACTGCTTCTCCCTCTCTCTGTCTGCCTCTCTGCCTGCTTGTGATCTCTCTCTGTCAAATAAATAAATAAAGAAAATCTTTAAAAAAAAAATTTTGCTAATTATTTCTAGTGTATATTGATGTTTGGAAAAAACTGATGGTCAGTAATTTTTCAAGTAAGCATCGAATAGGCACAAAATGGATTACCTGGGTAGCTGCCTCCTTCCAAGGCATCGTAATTGTTGGGCATTGGAGAAGCACTGCTCGTGGTAGAAGAGCTGTCAACACCTAAAAGGAAAAACCAAAATATTCACTAAGTTTAAATTGACAATGGATCGTAGAGCATCCCCTGGCAATTCTGAAAAAGGTATTTTGCTGAACTAGGAAAAATTCTTGACTTTAAAATGAAAGTGACTGATGTTTAACAACCTTTAAAAACCATATGTAAATTTCTGTTAATATGAGTGGGGAGAATATGCAGCTGACAAGTGGAACAAAATTTAATCAAATGCATATGAAGGAATCTTAGAGAAGAACAGGTATCAAACTTTTAAAAGCAGTTGAACACACAAATACAAATGCTAGATTGACAGAAATGTTACCAGAATAACACCTCCAAGACTGCATCTACCAAATCTCAAGCTATTAAATATATTTTATAAGTATTAGGATACTGTAAGATAACAAAATTTTAATGACTTTTACAAGGCAGCACAGCTGTATGAAACCTTAAAAGGGGAGTCTCCAGCTTGGGCTGGGCTGCTACTTAGTTTGCTACTCAGCATTTCTATGCCTCAGTCAGAATGGCTAGATAGTATCAAAAAGCCAAGAAATAACAAGCTTTGGTCAGGGTGTAAAGGAAAGGTAACCCTCATACACTGTTGGTGGGAACGGAAATTGGTGCAGCCATTGGAAAACAGTATGGAGGTTCCTCGAAAAATAAAAAACTAACAAACCCATATAATCCAATAATTCTGCTAGTGTGTATTTACCCCCCAAACCCAAACACTAATTTGAAAAGATATATGCACCCCTATGTTCACTGCAGCATTATTTAAAACAGCCAAGGTATAGAAGCAACTCAAACGTCCACTGATAGATGACTGGGTAAAGATGTCTCTCTCTCTCTCTCACACACACACACACATGCACACACAGAGGATTATTACTCAGCCATAAAAAAGAATGGCACCTTGCCATATGCTACAACACGGATGGACCTAGAGCGTATTACTAGGTGAAATAAGCCAGAGGAAGATAAATAGCTTATGATTTCACTTATGTGTAGAATCTAGAAAACAAAAACAAATGAATATATAAACAACAAAAGAGACTCTTAACTACAGAGCACAAACTGTGGTTGCCAGAGGGGAGGCCGGTAGACAGATGGGTAAAACAGCTGAAGGGGAGTAAGAGGTACAAACTTCTAGTTATCAAATAAATCAGTCATGGAGATGAAAGTACAGCACAGGGAATATAGTCGATAATATTATAGAAACACCATATGGTAACCCGTGGTAACCACACTTACTGTGGTGAGCACTGAGTAACGTGTACAATTGTCAAATCACTATGCTGCACACCTGGAATTAATCTAACATTGTATATTAACGACACTTCAAAATTAAAATCTTTGTTTAGTAAGTCTCCCCCAAAATACACCACGACTTAAATATTCATCAACAGATGAATGGATAAACAAAATGTGGCTTATCTAAATAATGGGATATTATTCTGCTATACACAGGAGTGGAGTACTGATACATGCTACAATGTGAATGATCCTGGGAATCATGCTAAAGGAAAGAAGTCAGACACAAAAGGTCAAGATTACGATTCTATTTATATGAAATATCCAGAACGGGTAAGCCTATCAGATAGAGAGTAGATTGGCTGTTGCTAGGGGCTGAGAGGAGGAGAAAATGGAAAGTTACTGCTTAATGAAAATAGAGTTTCTTTTTGGGATGATGAAAATGTTCAGTTCTACCTAGATCAGTACTTTCTTAAAGTTAGAACTAGAGAGAAGTGGTGACTGCACAACAACCAAAATGACAGAGCTAGACAGAGGCGGTGGCTGCACTATTAGATGACACTGAATTATACACTTTAAAATGCTTAATTTCATGTTCACCTCAAAACCCTATGTTAAGACAACACGAACGGGGAACGAATATTCTTTTCAACAAGACAGCCGCGTGAAGTAAAATAAACTTAGACCCCCTCCTCACACCCTACAATAAAGTTAACTCAAAGTGGGTCACAGACCTACAGGTAAGCACCAAAAATCCGAGAATACAGGAGTAAATCTTCGTGACTGTGGACTGGCAAATGATTCTTAAATATGACATCAAAGGCACAAGCAACAAGAAGAAAAGAGTAAACTGGATTTTATGAAAATTAAAAACTTTCATGCTCCAAACAACATCACCAAGAAAGAAGGGACAATCCACAGAATGGGAGACTATCTGATAAGGGTCTGGTGTGCAGAATATAAAAAGAATTCTTATAACTCAACCATAAAAAGACAAATAACCAAATTAAAAATGGGTAAAGGATTTAAACACTTTTCTAAAGAAGATAAACAAATAGGCAATAAATACATGAAATCATGTTCAACATCATTAGCCACTAAGACAATGAGGATCAGAACCACAAGAAGGTACCACTTCACATGCACCAGGGTGGTTATAATTGAAAAGACAGATAATACCAAGTTTTAGCAAGAATACAGAGCAATTGGAAATTTCATGAGACTGTACAAGGGTACAGTCACGTTGGAAAATGTCCTGGCAGTTTCTCAAAAGGTTAAACTCAGAGTTACCTAATGACCTGACAACTCCACTCAAAAGAAATGAGAACACAAACCTCCACAAAGAGATGTATGTGAATGCTAATAGTAGCATTATTCATATGGCCAAAAAGTAGAAAAACCCAAAAGTCCATCAACTTATGAATGAATAAATAAAATGTGATATATCTACACAACTGAATATTATTTGGCAATAAAATGGAACGAAGTACTGATATATGCCACAATGTGGATGAACCTTGAAAACATCATGTGACAAGAAAGCCAGTTGCAAAAATCCATATATTATATGATCTGTTTATACGAAATGCTCAGACAAATCTAGAGGCAAAGTAGATTGGTTGTAGCACTGGTTGCCTAGAGCTGTGTGTACGTATGCGTGGAGGAGGCTAAGAACAGAAGTGACTGCTAAAAGGTATGAAATTTCTACTTGGGGGTGATAAAAATGTTTTGGTATTACATGGAGCTTGCTGCAGAACTTTGTTAATAGGCTAAAAACTGCCAAATGGTACAATTTAAATGAGTAAATTTTACAGTATTTCAATAAAGCTATTATTTTAAAATGTACATAGCATTCTCAGGGCGCCTGGGTGGCTCAGTGGGTTAAAGCCTCTGCCTTTGGCTCAGGTCATGATCTCAGGGTCCTGGGATCGAGCCCCGCATCGGGCTCTCTGCTCGGCAGGGAGCCTGCTTCCCCCTCTCCCTCTGCCTGCCTCTCTGCCTGCTTGTGATCTCTCTCTCTGTCAAATAAATAAATAAAAATCTTTAAAAAAAAAAAAAAGTACAAACCATTCTCTCTGATTAAGAAAAAAAAATTTTTTTAGATTTTATTTAGTTGATAGAGAGAGAGAGTGTACAAGCAGGGAGAGCAGCAGAGGGAGAGGGAGAAGCAGGCTCTCCACTGAGCAGGGAGCATGATGCTGGACTTGATCCCAGGACCCTGGGATCATGACCTGAGGTGAGGGCAGATGCTTAACTGACTGAGCCATCCAGGTGCCCAAGAAAAACTTTGAGTGTAAGTATCAGGAAATAATTGTTCTTGAGGGGTGCCTGGGTGGCTCAGTCGTTAAGCGTCTGCCTTTGGCTCAGGTCATGATCCCAGGGTCCTGGGATCGAGCCCTGCATCAGGCTCCCTGCTTGGCAGGAAGCCTGCTTCTCCCGCTACCACTCCCTCTACTGTGTTCCCTCTCTCGCTGTGTTTCTCGCTGTCAAATAAATTAAATCTTAAAAAAATAATAATAATAATTATTCTTGAAAAAAAATTAAAGGTAAGACTGTTTATACATATCAAATTACTTTAAAGATTTAAAGTATTAATTTTGTAGAAATATTCTGTTTTCAGGTGCCTCAGTGGGTTTTAAAGTAGGGTGAGCATCTGATTCTTTTTTTTTTTTTTTAAAGATTTTATTTATTTGACAGAGAGAAACACAGCGAGAGAGGGAACACAAGCAGAGGGAACGGTAGCGGGAGAAGTAGGCTTCCTGCCGAGCAGGGAGCCCGATGCGGGGCTTGATCCCAGGACCCTGGGATCATGACCTGAGCCGAAGGCAGACGCTCAACGACTGAGCTACCCAGGCGCCCTGAGCATCTGATTCTTGATGTCAGTTCAGGTCATGATCTCAGAGTCCTGGGATCACTCTATGTGAGGCTCCAGGCTTAGTAGGAAGTCTGCTGGAGAGTCTCTCTCCCTCTTCCTCTGCTGCCCCCACCCCCAACTCTCTTTATTCTTTAACGAATAAATTTAAAAAAAAAAAAAAAGAAAAGAAATATTCTGTTTTATTTATTAAATAATTTGAAACTTGTTAGCTTACTCTAAAATTCACTTCAGGAAGAAAAAACCAATACAAATCTCTATTTTCAACTTTTTTTAAAATTAAAGATTAATTAATTAATTAATTTGACAGCGAGAGAGGCAATACAAGCAGGGGGAGCGGGAGAGGGAGAAGCAGGCTTCCCTCTGAGCGGAGAGCCCGATGTGGGACTCAATCCCAGGACCCTGGGATCATGACCTGAGCCGAAGGCGGACACTTAACAACTGAGCCACCTAGGTGCCTCTCTATTTTCAACTTGTTAAAATAGCAAAGCCATGATAAAAGTTTTAAATCCAGACAGACCACTGAACATCTCAAGCTTTGCTAAAACTTACTGTTTAATTCTAATTAGGTCACGACATCGCTGCCAACACAAGTCAAAGTTGTATTTTTTTTTCAAAGTCGTATTTTTTTTAAGAGGTACATTATAAAAATTAGTATTTTGAACAAATTTAAAAACACCTTCACTATTTCCCTACTATCTTACAGAATAAAGTCTAAACACCTTTGTGGTATCATAAGGAACTTCAAAATGTGGCATACAAATGGCCCCTTTACCTCTGTTTCTTTCCTATTCCCACACTACTTTTTCTCTTTTACCTTATGATACGATCACACTGATTTTCTCATTCTGCACCCAACACACCATCTTTTCTTGCATTTATGCACTATAGATAGTGGTTTACTAGCCTAGACTCTGTTCTTTCACATGGCAAATTCCTACTCATCCTTCAATTTCTTTTTTTTAAATTTTATTTATTTATTTATCAGAGAGACAGTGAGAGAGGGAACAAAAGCAGGGGGAGTGGGAGAAGGAGAAGCAGGCTCACTGTTGAGCAGGGAGCCAGATGCAGGGCTCGATCCCAGGACCCCGAGATCATGACCTGAGCTGAAGGCAGACGCTTGACGACTGAGCCACCCAAGTGCCTCATCCTTCAAATTTCAAATCCTTCATAAAACCTGTCTGATATACCCATGGAAAATCATTTCCTTTCCTGTGTCAGGACATTTTCTAATCCCTTAATTAATGCACTTTTCAAGACATATTGTGATCACATGTGCTTCCCTGTCATATTACGAGTATATGGAGGAGGCTATGCTACCACATTAATCTCTGGAAGCATGACACCAAGCAATATATACTGCTTTCTGTGCACGAGCTGGCTTTAGTTAAATGGATAGCTTAGGGACTTGCCCTCCTTCTTAAACCTTACATAGGTCCAGTTTGCAGGTCCTTATTATAAAACACATAATCTATATTACTGATTAAATACTATACATTTGCCCGATGCAGGGCTCGAGCAAGGCTAGAGAAAAAAAAAGAGCATTTTCAAATGTTTAGTATTTCAGTTAATTAGATTTGGTGCCAGCAGAGACAACTAATTACTACTTGAATACTCTTTCTTTTTGAAAGTACCTTTTGAATTCTAATGCTAGACGCTGGTACCAAATCTCCCTCCACTCTAGCCCTGTACTCTGCTGACTCTCACTCTGCAGAAAGTTGCGAGTTTCCAGGTATGGCAATTATATATACATATGTATGGCATGTTTATAAGCTAAATGTCAGGTACCAGGTACCACATTTTCTTTTTAATGTGGATGGACACTGAAAACCTTTAAATACTTTTCTTGTAGTGTGAATATCCTTCAGCGACCCAGGACATGTGTTCAATTTATAAAATTTTAAAAATATATTACATATGTATTGAATTCAGCTCAAAGATATTTACTTGCTAAAATAATAAAATACTACCTCAATTAAAGGGAAATATAGATTTGAACCCTTTTAAGGAGTCTCTTTTGAGGAGTAGGGGAAAGGGGGAGATATTGGTCAAAGAGTACAATGCTCTAGTTGTAAGACCAGTAAGTTTGAGAAATCTAATGATACTTAAATTAAAAAAAAATCCTCTTTGGAAGTTAGACCTAAGCAGGCCAATATTCTCTTGTTATCAACAGGGGTTGACTTAACTTGTCCTGTGTCAAAAGATAACATTACCTTTTAAAATACCTAAGGCAAACCATAAATATATCATTATTTCTGACGTAGTACCTGAAGCTGATTATTATTAGCCTGTGTGAAAGTCAAACAAAAACTGACTACAATCTTAAAACTCATTATGAAAAATCAAAAGTTTTATTCCACTAGCACTTACAAAATACAGCACCCAAGCTGTCACACTCCCAGAGTCATGTGAGAAAGCTACCTGTTGTCCTCTTGCCTCTTCCCAACCTGAAAATTCCCTAGAGAAAAGGTGCTTGAGAGTTTGCATAGCAGGTAATAGAACATTACCTGACTTTTTTTTGCAGAACAGGACTGATAAAGTCTAAAGTTTGAATTAGTCTTTGTGTTCTTTCCCCACTTTCACATCATTTCACTTCTCAATTTTTATTTCACTGCTTATTTCCTTTCACTCTGGTCCTTACTGTAGCAACTATGACAGTATTTGTCCACAGTATGGGACCTAAAACGGACCGTCCATTCTAGCACTAACAACTGAAGGAGTGAATACCTGTAACTGAATAAACTTAAGGGAAGGATTTAAGATACAGTCATATGGGAACTTGATAGCTTGCTACTTGCTCAAGTTTCCTTTAAGTTTATTTTCCAACAATTCTGAACTTTTAGTAGCTTCTAACAAAATGTAAGACAGTTCCTAGTACAAAATCTATACCATAACTATAAAGAGGAATACTAGTAATTACTGAACCTGCTCATTAATATTTCATTATTATTCAGTATCTTTTTTCATAAGTGGAGAACAATTCCATATAAACTAAACACACAAGAGTCTCATGAATATAGGGAATGAATACCACTGAAATGTTTAAAAAGTAGAGCCCTCTAAAGCTCAACTTTTTATAAATACTTATATGTAGTCTCCACAACCATCTGAGCCACTTTCTTTTACCTCTTCACACATGAAAAAATTACTATAACTGAGCAGGGTTTTAAAAATAAAATTAAATTCATTTAAAAGTTATATTTTCTTTCCCATTCAGAACATGTCTTTAATCTGCAATCAACAAATATATGATTTTTTTTTTTAACAAATCATGGAACTGAGAACACAGGATTCTAGTAAAAATGTCCATGGTATAGTCCTACTATTTTTCTGCACAATAAAAAAAAAGGCAGGAAGAAGACAGTATGTAAGTAATACAGTAGTGATTACTGCCACATGCCCTTGAGTTCCCCTGTATGCCAATGCTTTGTGGTCTCACTAGCACATAGAGACTTCTTCCTTTTCACACTTCTGTGTAGACAAGACAGACGTCGGTTTCAATCTCCACTCTGCTACTTAGTAGTTGTGGGACCAGAGACAAGTGGTACTTAGCTCCTTCAGATCACAGTCAACTCTGTAAAATGGAGCCAATTATCTCTGGTTTACAGATTGTTAAAAAGAATAAATTGCAGTAAGTACATAACCTCAATGTTAATGACTGTCAATCTTTTTGATTTGCCAGACACTGTTCTAAGCTCTTTACAAAGAACACCGTCAATCCTCAAAATAACCACATGTGATTATTACTATTATTATTCCCATTTTACAGATGAGTACATTGAGACTCAATGAGTTTAAGAAACTTGTCACAAAGCTAGTTAAGTGTCAAAGTCAGGATTTGAATGTAGAAAAATTGACACAAAACCCCATTAGCTCTTTAGTGCTGCAACTGGCATACAGTAAGTGCTCGAAAATGTCAGGTATCATTAAAATCTAAATGCCACTAAGCTAAGAACTTAGAAATTTTTCTGGTGTAGCCACTCTGGAAAACAGTATGGAGATTTCTCAAAAAGCTAAAAATAGGGGCGCCTGGGTGGCTCAGTGGGTTAAAGCCTCTGCCTTCAGCTCAGGTCATGATCTCAGGGTCCTGGGATCGAGCCCCACATCGGGCTCTCTGCTCAGCAGGGAGCCGGCTTCCTCCTCTCTCTCTGCCTGCCTCTCTGCCTACTTGTGATTTTTCTCTGTCAAATAAGTAAATAAAATCTAAAAAAAAAAAATTAAAAAAAAAAAAAAAAGCTAAAAATAGAGCTACCCTATGATCCAGTAATTATACTACTAGGTATTTACTCAAAGAATACAAAAACACTAATTCAAAGGGGTACATGCACCCCAATGTTTACAGCAGCATTACCTATAATAGCCAAATTATGTAAACAGCCCAAGCGTCTATTGACTGATGAATGGATAAAGAGGTGTGTACGTACGTGTACACACACACACACACACACACACACACACACACATACAGGAATATTACTCAGCCATAAAAAGGAATGAAATCTTGCCATTTACAATGACATGGATGGAACTAAAGGGTATTATGCTAAGCGAAATAAGTCAGTCACGGAAAGACAAATACCGTATGATTTCACTCATATGTGGAATTTACGAAACAAAAACAAATTGGCAAAGGGAAAAAAGACAGGAGGGCAAACCAAGAAACGGACTCTTAACTATAGAGAAGAGACTGATGTCACCAGAGGGGAGGGCAGTGGGGGGATGGGTGAAATAGGTGATGGGGGTTAGGGGAGCAATTGTTGTGGTAGCCCTGGGTATTGGATGGAAGTGCTGAGTCACTATATTATGCACCTGAAACTAATATTATACTGGAGTTTTAATAAAGCCTTTAAGACAAAAACTCAGAAATTTTTAGTCTGTAATATATTCAAGAAAAGAGTAATTAAATGAGACAAAGATGATAGGAGAAAAACCACAAATGCTTAATCTTTCTGATTTCCCAATATTTTTTTAGTCTAAGGAAACACATGTTTCAACAACTATATCTAATTACAAGGAGAATAAAAATGAGAGTAATTTAGTTAATTATACTGGAATTAAAAAAATAATGACAAAAAAAGAGGGCAAAAGTTAGACTGACAAATAACATTATACAAAATAATACATTTTTGAAATGTGCAAAATAAGGATCATGAAAGGATCTGAATAATATATACATTAAATAATAATAATATAGGGCCTGCGAACCACGACCCATTAGTAGCAATAGCTACACACTACAATCAAATCTTAAGTTTCTAAAATACCCTTCTTCACTAAAGGAAACAGGACACCTTAGAGAAATGGTTCAGTCTATTGTTGCGGCAGTGTAAAATAAGCTAGGAATACTTCGATGTGCTTAAAGATTCATGAGAACATGTTCAAAAGACAGTCTGAAGGAGCTGTCACTGGTCACATCTTGGACAAGCTGCTATCAATATAACTAACGATTATAATGGATTATTACTGAGTGAATAAAATATGAATCCATGGGTCAATATGAACCCAAAGAAGTCAACAAGGGTGAAAAAAAGGTCTCCTTTACACTGAGACCTTGACTCATAAATACAGGAGGAATATTGGCATTAGAAAGTCATTAATAGGGCGCCTGGATGGCTCAGTGGGTTAAAGCCTCTGCCTTCAGCTCAGGTCATGATCTCAGGGTCCTGGGATCGAGCCCTGCACCAGGCTCTCTGCTCAGCAGAGAGCCTGCTTCCTCTTCTCTCTCTGCAGCCTCTCTGTCTACTTGTGATCTCTCTTCTCTCTGTCAAATAAATAAATAAAACCTTAAAAAAAAAAAAGTCATTAATAAATGCTAAAACTGAATGACAGTTTAATTAAGAACAGGACATCTACATGCTATCAAAAATCTCCCCACAAATTACTTACTATTTCAAGGGGAAAAAGTGGTAACTTCACAGTGGAGAAAGTTGGCAGACACAGCTTTAATTAAGTGATCAAAGTTAACATCATCAATATGGGAACAAATCAACATCATGTGCCTGGGACAGGACGCACCAAGAACACAACATTACTTCAGTGGTAATCCTGCCAAAAACACGACTTGAATCTAATCACAAGGATACAGCAGATAAACCCAAACTGAGGTACATTCTAAAAAACAACTTGCCTGTATTCAAAAATGTCAAAGTCAAGAAAAAGAAAGAAAAGTTAAAGGACTATCTTCGATGGAAGGAGTCTAAACAGAAATGGCAACAAAATTCAATGGATGACCTCGAATTGGATCCTGGGCCATGAAAACAGCTTGAAAGACCTTATTAAGAGAACTATTGAGGTCTGACTATGGACTGTGTAGCAGATATTATCACATCAGTATTTAATATCCTGAATACTGTATTGTGTGTATGTTATAAACATAATTGTGTTTATGTTTATTGTTCTTATGGAGAAATACATACTAAGGTACAGAGGGGTAAAGGTACATGATAACTCTAACCTACTTTCAAATGATATAGGAAAAAAATGTCTAATAATAAAGCAAGTGGGGCAAAAATGGTTTATATAGGTGTACATGGGAGTTTCTTTTACTCTTCTTCTAAGTTTTCTGTAAGACTGAAATTATATAAAATTTAAAAATGACAAAAAAAATCCCCAAAGACAGATGGGTATTTACATATTTAAAGAAAAAAAATTACTCCTCATCTACAACCCTCTATGTTTAGCTCTTCTCAATCCTCCACAAGGATCTGAATATTTCAAAAATGTATTAAGAAATAATCTTGTGTTTAAACATATTGTTTATAGAACAAATCTTTCTACTCACTAATAAAGATGACCAAGGGAGAATCATGGTCATATATACCTTGAAAGGTCAGCACTTACTGGTTGTCTTAAACTGTTAGAATTCATGAAGGAACTGAGCTGCTTAATGTTCAGCAGTGCTCTGCCCAGCAAAGCTAGAAAGGGTAGACATTCAACAAGCTGCAACACATAATCATACACACACCTTCTTCACTAGCCAGATGTGAACTACTAGTTCAAGAAGCAGGATAATGACTATTAAATTTTGGGTCTTTTAAATATATGACAAGAAGAGAGAAGAAAGACTTAAAAGAAACACTGTCAACTTCTCTTTCATTATTATAAAATCCGTATGGTTCATTTCAGTTAGATTAAAGTGGCACGCAAAGCAGAAAATAAAACATTATTCCTAAAAGGGTGCTCAAGCAATCAGAAGCCAAAAGCTTCGGTTAGGGCTCATTCTATGGCATGTGACATGAGAGGGAATGTATTTCTGAAAGAAAGCACTCTATCATCAGGAAAGATGCGTTGTTACTTACAAAATGATAGAAGATATCCTAGGAGGAAAAATAAAACAAACAAGCAAAACACAACCTTTAGAACCCAAGTGACCCAACCTTTCAAGTGACCCAACCTTTCTATAACCCAAACCAATCAAGTTCAGGGAGCTAAATCTGCAGACACTTTTTTTTTTTTTTTTAAAGGCTAACAGACTATGGACAGGAAAAGAAAATTTGAGTAGGAAAAGATGGAGAACTGGTGTAAAGCTAAAGCAGACCTGCTTCCTCATCCTCCTCCTCCTCTTCCTCATCATCGGAAGTTGATGACAAGGGAGTTGGTGCGGAGCTAGCTTGATTATTAACATAGTCACCATACTGCGTGCCTGTAAAGTGGAAAGCACAAACACAAGAGTCAAACCAATAGGAAAGATGAGAAATAAAATTTTGACATTGCATTAAAAGTGAGAAAGAACTCTGACATTCTAAAGAACATCCCAGCATGCATTTTAATGTTAGCAAATTTATTATCAAAACTGGAACCGTTAGAAAATTTCTGCAAAGCAGTTTAGTAAAAGCAGCTTTTACACGAACTGGTTTAAGTGTGAAAAAAGTACCACGTATTACACTGATAATATTCAGGAAACTGCAATGATACTCCGAAAATTTTACTGAGCTCTATACATGTTTACCTTCTTTGACCTTGGGGCCCTTGTGGTATACTTCCTTTGGGACTGTGCATTCTTGCTGAGCAGTGCTCATTTCTACTGAAATGAATTTATACCGCATTCAACACACATGCAAATACTTGATACCTTCCTTCTGCTAATGCCACTTTGATGGTAACTCAGTTCTCATAACGGAAAAAGAATGACAGTTAAAGAAAAGAACTGTATTCAGAATAGTTCTCTGCTCACAGATGTTCAAAAAAAAGAGCTTATTAACTGGTCCTACAAGTGTGACAATTACAAAACAGTGAATTTTCTGAGATGGCCAATCATCTCAGCCTATCGCCTACACGTCAGTCTGAAGCAGGTGATGAGACTGGCCCTCTCGTAAGACACACTGAGAAGGAAGACTGTGTGGAAAGGGCACAGTGGTTAACTGTGTAACACTTCTTCCTCCTCTGCAAAAAAAGTGATTGGGTATTTTTATTATTTAATAAAGCTGGTAAAATTAGCCTAAAAATTACATTCGCAAAATTTTATGAGGGAAAATAAAATAACCCCAATTAAAAATAAGAATATAAAAATGAATAAATATCCTTATAAAGAAAATCCTATAATTCAAATTGAAAAAAAAGATAAAAGAAAAAAAACACAGAAACACTGTGGATTTTTAAGGACATTTCCAATACAGGAAGCACAATAAAGCCCCACCTCACCAAAATCACATGGTAGCCCTCTGATGCTTGTTTTCTTTTTTTCTTTCAGATGACCTTTTAAAATTAGCATGTTAATAAACATAATTCATGTCTATCATAGGAAAAACGCAATTAAAGAGAAAAATTTGGGCTCAGAAGAGCACAAAGGTTAAACTGTTGATGAGTGAAGCTTTGATCTTCCCTCTAGGACCAAATAAGTTACAGAAAAATCTGCTGGCTTTGCTGAGACATCTTTTAAAGATAGATGAAATAGGGGCGCCTGGGTGGCTCAGCTGGTTAAGCGTCTGACTTCAGCTCAGCTCATGATCGAGGGGTCCCAGGATCAAGCCCCCTGGCAGCTCTGCACTCAGCAGGGAGCCTGGTTCTCCCTCTCCCTCTGATCTCCCCACGCCCCCATGCTCATGCTCACTCTCTCTCTCAAAAATAAAATCCTTCAAAAGTAGATATAGATAAAATAGTAGTTATCACAAACTCATCTGAGAAAGTAAAAATCAATGTGAACTAAAATTAATTCAGGCAATACAAGAAATCAATTTGATACTTGGAAAGACCAAATTCAGAGTGGCATATTCCTCTAATAAAAGCCTATTTAAAATGAAAATTTGACTAATATTAGACTTTGCATTAAATATATTAAAAAGTTTGCAATTAAACAAAAAAGTTTGCAATGAAACACAAGTTAACAGTAAAAAGATTTTTTTTTTTTAAAAAAGATCTTATTTATTTGACAGAAAGAGACACAGTGAGAGAGGGAACACAAGCAGGGGGAGTGGGACTGGGAGAAGCAGGCTCCCTGCTCAGCAGGGGCTCAATGTGGGGCTCAATCCCAGGACCCCAGGATCATGACCTGAGCAGAAGGCAGGCCTTACCAACTGAGCCACCCAGGCGCCCCTGTAAAAAGATTTTACAGAAAACAAATTCTTCAATTTAAGAACCTCTTTAAAAATGAAGTGCTTTCTCAAAATGCAATTAGCATTGCACTTTAAAAAGTACAAGTGTGTGTAAACAATAAGAAATAAGAAAGGAGAAACTCCATTTATTGCGCTAAGAGAGGCCACTAGGCAGGAAAAAATCAGAAGAGAATCCATTCTTTTCATGACTGAATTGATATTCAGGCTGTTGACTCTGACACTAATCAAAGGAGCCAAAGGAGCACAAACCTTTATGTATGCTAAAACATTTTCCTCTCTTTCTCCACATTTACTGAATTAAAAAGATTTACTTATTATTGGGAAAACACCCAATGCTTAATAGGAAACAAATGACATGGCTATACAATGATTAAAAAAAAAATCTAAAGAGCAACTACTTAATGTACTGGAAGAAACCTATGAATAAGACAGAATAGAGTATAATATTACTATATCATTTTATATTACACTATGGATGTCAACGTACTGTTTTAACAGAATGTCGCACAACATACTCAAATTTGTACTTTCCTGAAAAAAGATGCAATCCTTTTTGAGAAGTGCTAATGATAAAAGCGTCAAGATTTAAGCTTTCCCCAACAGTGACTTTTACTATGCTCAGAATTTAGCCTTCCTTTGCTTGTCCAAGTAAACTTTGTTTAAAGGTTGGGAATATTAAATGGCACAAGACTATGACCTATGACTCCAGAGTAACAATCAATCCTTATGAAAAAGCCCCCTGTGGTCTGGGTACGGTACATACAAACTGCAACAAATGGGGAGTTACAACAAAGTTGACAGCCAAGTCATCTACTCTAGGATATGTGAATAGCTATGCACACTTCCTGAGTGCCTTTACTGAGACCTTCATTAAGAGCCAGAACCTATGTATGAGATACTCAGATTACATATATGAGGTGGTAGAATATGACAGCTTCTAGAGCTTAGTCTGAAAGCCACTGTAGAAATGCACACGGAGTACCTCCCACTCCACCCACAATCACCACCTCTACGACCACCACCAAATGGCGCGGGAATGCTGTATCCTAACTTACTCTGTTTTAATTAGAGTTTTCACAGTTTGAATCTAGCAAGTCAAGAAGCAAGACACACTTCATAGATAGAACCTAACATGATGAAGAGTTTTATTATCAACTGGGCCTCAGTATTTTAAAAAGGACATTCAGTTTAAACTACCTCTCCTATTAAAGTACCTTCGGGCAAAACTCTCCAAGAGACCATATTCTTGGGAGCTGCTTAATAAAAGGCATCTTCACTGTTCCCTGGATACAGCTACACTGGGAATAAATAAAACTAGTCTGAAGAGAACAAATCCCTTGTGGAAGTTAGCTCTTTTATTTTTATTTATTTATTTATTTATTTATTTATTTATAAAAAGATTTTATATATTTGACAGAGAGAAACACAGCGAGAGAGGGAGCACAAGCAGAGGGAATGGTAGTGGGAGAAGCAGGCTCCCTGCTGAGCAGAGAGCCCGATGCGGGGCTCAATCCCAGGACCCTGGGATCATGACCTGAGCCGAAGGCAGACGCCTAACGACTGAGCCACCCAGGCGCCCTGGAAGTTAGCTTTTTTAAATTCAAGAGTTCAGACTTTTGAGTGTTATCTTTCCTAAGCTGGTCTTCCAACTAGGTCCACATACTATGTAAGACTTTAGAAGTCTTTGCAAAATGATGGTTTTAAGGGAATCAATTTCCAATCTCTAAAACTTACCCACCTAAGAAAGTACCTATGTTAACAACAACCATCCTCTCACTTTACAAAGGAAACACATATTCTTAACTTATTCTAAATCTTACCATAATACATGGCCCTGAGATATAAAAATATCTCTGGCACTAAAGGGAAAGCTTCCTCCTTCCTTAAATGGAGGACCTTAATTAATTAATTGATTAATCAAGGCACCCTCTATCTAAAGACTTTCTGTTACCTTGCCATTCATGTTTCAGCTAATACAAAATATGTTAGAAATAGGGTTGGTGCTTACTGGAATATTCTTAATCCAGAAATACTGAAAGTACAGTGGGTGACAGTAATGATGACTTTATTTAATAATTCTGTATACATGTAGCTCAAAACTACTACTGTCAGAGAACCAACTGCTTTTGAAAGAGTCCCATGAGAACAAAGCAAAAACAGGAAGACTGAATAGACAAGAAGCAGGACGCTGTGAATAAAGATGGGAACTCTGCATTCAATTCTAGGTTCTATCACTTACCAGCTATGTTTCCCTGGGCAAGTTACTGACCTCTCTAGTTTTCATTCATATCATCTATAAAAAGGGTATGTAATAACTACCTCAAATCGTTGTTGTGAGGATTAAATGAATTAATATATTTCAAAGCTTAAAATGTTGTCTGAAATATACTCACTATATAATTATTAGCTATTATTATTATTAAAATTTAAAAATGTGTCTTTGTGTATATTTAATTAAAAACATTTATTTTCAGCTGTTCTTAATACTTAACCCTATAGGGGATAGGGCAAGTCATTAAAAAAAAGAACCTTCCACCAATTTGAGTAGTATTCTTAGCAATGTAAATTGTTTTTTAAAAACAAGTAGAATGTGGGGCGCCTGGGTGGCTCAGTCGTTAAGCGTCTGCCTTCGGCTCAGGTCATGATCCCAGGGTCCTGGGATCGAGCCCCACATCGGGCTCCTTGCTCGGCAGGAAGCCTGCTTCTCCCGCTACCATTCCCTCTGCTTGTGTTCCCAATCTCGCTGTGTTTCTCTCTGTCAAATAAATAAAATCTTTAAAAAAAAAAACCACAAAAAAACAAAACAAGTAGAATGTAAAAAAAAAAAGTAGAATGTTTTCTAGGATGACCAATTTTTTTCAAGATACACTGGATAAAACTCATAGATCAATATTCTACATAATTTCTTTCAGAGTCAATATGAGATGTTCAATAAAGTATTTTACAACCTATTTTACCATAAAATATTTTATGATTATAATCACTTCTCACCTCCTTTTATTTTATACAATATTTAATTCTTTCTGCCTCCTTTTAACAACAAAAAATATTTACTAATGAGAACCTATTATCACTTCGTGGTATATGTTTTTCTTTTTTCAATTAATTACATGGGAACATTTTTTTTTTTAAAAGATTTATTTATTTATTTGATAGAGCAATCACAAGTAGGCAGAGAGGCCGCAGAAAGAGAGGGGGAAGCAGGCTACCTGCCGAGCAGAGAGCTCGATGTGGGGCTTGATCCCAGGACCCTGAGATCATGACCCGAGCCGAAGGCAGAGGCTTTAACCCCCTGAGCCAACCAGGCGCCCCACATGGGAACATTTTAATCATGATGTCTGATGAAATCAAAGGTCATTTCTGATTTTTATACTTGATTCCTATTTAAATATTTTAAAAAGTCAAATATCACAGTTGATACTGTGGAAAATAAAATGGAACAAAAAAAAATAAAAATTTCTGATATGTAACTCAGAAGGTTAAACACATTAAAAAACACAATGCATATATTTACCACAGAAATACAATGCTTTTCAAGATAACCCAAACTTCATAAACAGAGTAATATTAGGTACATGTTACACTGCTTTATTTCAAATTTGGTAATGAAAAACAGCATACTGACTCATTGTCTAGTTTTTATAACCTACTATAAAAAAGGATAAATTAATCACATTAGATCTTTGCTGTTTATATTTGACTGCTTTTAGTAATTTGGCTTAGAAGACATATGCTGTAATTTATTTCTCAGTGGAGGTTATGATACTCCTTGAAACTCTAGGAATACATTTCCTTAGATTAAAAAAAATGAAATTACATTTTCTGACAAAGAATAAAATTTGTTTCACTGGTTTGAAAATGAAGACTGCCTTTGCTAATTAGGTCATGTGAGATACCACACATAAAACAAATGACCTCTATCACAGCTAGAAGTCTTCGATAAAAATACACTTAAAGGATATGCTATTGTACTGGCAACGGTACAATGAAATTAACAATATTCTGAATAATTTCTGATTCAGTTAAACAAGTTTTAGGTTTGGAGGCAGAAGATCTATAGTGATCTTGGCACCCCACTTAGGAAGTTTGTTTTTGGGTAAGATACCTAACCTCTCTAAACTTCAATTTCTTATTCTATAAAAGGAAGATGAAATATGATATGTTTACTTCACCTGATGATCGAGAAACTAAAAGTTAAAAACACTTTAAAATTGTAAACTGCTACATTATAGTAATAATGCTACTATCTATCTACAACCTGGAAAATAAAATGGAACAAAAAACAATAAAAATTTCTGATATGTAACTCAGAAGGTTAAACACATTAAAAAACTACAAATAGGGGCGCCTAGGTGGCTCAGTCGTTAGGCATCTGCCTTCGGCTCAGGTCATGATCCCAGGGTCCTGGGATCAAGCTCCGCATCGGGCTCCCTGCTTGGCAGGAGGCCTGCTTCTCCCGCTACCATTCCCTCTGCTTGTGTTCCCTCTCTCGCTATGTTTCTCTCTGTCAAATAAATAAAATCTTTAAAAAAAAAAAAATACAAATAATACTGCTTTAATAAAAGCCCTTCAATACTATTCCTATCTACTTTACTTGAACAAAGTTTCTAACAATTTTATGTGTGAAAATAAAAACTATGAATGAAATTTATCTGAAGCTTATCTTATTCTAGCACTCAGTCATATACAACTCAGGTACACAAAGCTATGGTGGGGATGGGGAAGAGCCATTCCTCTCATTGAAAGATATATTTCCAGTCAAAATGTACTTCCCATAAAAAATATGCAAATTCATAATTTTTATGTTGTTCTGACCAAGGATATCCTAACAATAATTGTACTAACAGTTTAATCCAGAAGAAAAAAATGCTAATGCTTAGATGCTTATGGTCATAGACAATAAAGCAAAACATAAAATTTCAAATTTATGTAATATTACTATGGCAGAGAAGTAAGACAGAATGATAAAAGAGTTTCTAGCTTAAGAATATATTATTATATTCAGGGGAAATAGTATGACATTAAGGAGAAAAATGTTAAAGGTTCATTTGGGCCTTTTTTAAAAGGATGATGGTAGG
The DNA here is from genome assembly GCA_028646535.1 of Procyon lotor. Classification (NCBI taxonomy): domain Eukaryota; kingdom Metazoa; phylum Chordata; class Mammalia; order Carnivora; family Procyonidae; genus Procyon; species Procyon lotor. Next base: position 76,285,666 of record CM053604.1, read on the forward strand.
TTCATTCTAGTGGATATAAAAAAAATATAACATCTTTATATTAAAAGTAAATATATGCATTATGTTGAAAAATTACGTACCTTCAACTGTTCAGACTTCTGGCGAAAATTTTTAGATGTCAATCTAAAAAATGTTCAAGCTGCTACAGAGTCTACCCAAAAACTTTTTAGGAGATATGCAAGCAAAACTTTGTAGGCTTCTGTCCTAAAACCAGTATAAGAATGCTGGGTCCTTCTGAGAACAACTACGCAAATGTGTCTTTGAAGCTGGGAGAAAAATACTCATCTCTTTTAAGCATTAATACTTTAGTAGGCATATCAGAACCACACGATAGCTTACACAGTTCACACACCACCCAAGTACAGTAGGTACCATCCACACAAACCACAACTTACACAACATGTATGGTAGCCCCATCTCACACAATTAGGTTGGACATCCAGATCTATCCAGAGGTAAAAAGGCCACTAAGATAAACCAATCTCTTACTTAAGAAAAAGGAACAATAAAAGCTACAGTTCAAATGTTTCTAGTATTCTCTTTTCTGTTACTTATTCAAGGAGCTTCTCTTAGGTACATTAAAAGTTTGTTAACAAAAACAAAACAATTCGGCCTCATTTTATAAGAAAGATAAACAGGTTTGAATTAAAAAGCTTTCACTCTGCTACTTGGGCAGAATAATTTATAATCTTGGGGAAATTACCTAATCTTTGTGAATCTCACTTTTCTCATCTGTAACACAGGGATACTATTATAGGATTGCAATGGGGGTTAAATGAGGTAATAAATATAAAGTATCTGGGACATTGTAAATGCTCAATAAATGGTAGTTCCTCTTTTCAAATCTATCTTATTAAATGTGTCTTATTAGTAAGAAAAGAAAGGAAACATATTTATGATTATTTTGTGGGAATGTGGTTGTAAAATGACACTTAAAGTAAAATGGTAAAAGAAAATACAATTAGGAAAAAAGATATTGGGGGGCAATGCGAAGGGTCAACATAAGCACAAAATTTAAGAAATGGAAGACAGTTATCAATGTAGAGGAAAGATACCATTTAGTTAGGGGTTCAACCTACCCTTATGTTTTTTTCCTACTCATGATAAGCAAAATTTTCCTACCAGTCCTTCATTTTAAAGGCAAATGCTTATAAAAAAACTAAATTTTATTCCTAATATACCCACTGGCTTGTTGGGAATCAATGGACCCTCCATGGTGCTGCAGTTGGTTTTCCTATAAAGCCAAATAAGAAAATTTATAATGTATAATCTGATCAAATGATAGAAAGTATTCTTGACCACATACTCAACAGATAGCAAGTAGCGAAATCAACCTAAAATGCTTTTTCTGAGTTTCAGAATGTGAGAGAAAGAAAATTCTTCATATTCAAAGTGAGAAGTGTCATTACACAGTAAGTATAGTCCCTAAGATACTACTAATGGTTGCTCTGGAAATATAAACTTCCTGATAACAGTTCAGTTATCTCTCATGAAATAAAAAATACAGTATTTCAACCAGAAACATCAATAGATTTAGAATCTTACACAGAAAAAACCCCAAAATACTGCCAAAATAAAAGGCAAAGTAGGGAAAGAGGGTCAAAATAACACATTTTAGTTACCTGTCACTTATTTAACACATGAAGAATATTAAACAAGCAAATGATAAACTGTATTGTTTGTCCATGCTGCAAAAGTATGGTTTACAGTTTAGTTTTCATCCTTCTCATTCCCAAAACTGGGTCAAAAGTTACTTCCATTAATAATAACAAGTAGAGAAATCATCAAATAGGATATGGAGATTCATTAAATTAAAAAATCCCAGATGCTTTATCCTAAAAGAAAACTATAATAGCCTTTAAAAAACAGAAAATGTTCCACAGTAGAGGGATGGGTTGGTAAATTATAATACACTGAAACGATGAAAATGACTACAATGACTATGTGGATATATGAAGAACTATGTATAATTCAATACATTTAAGCAAAACACACAAAATGGTATGTAAGCTATGACTGAGATATGTAAAAAATAATCATAAACAGACTGGAAGTTAATAAAAAAAGGAAATAGTGTTTGAATTGATATTATAAATTACATTTCTTCTTATTTTCTATAATGATGGTTATACAGTTTGACTTTTTAAAAATCAGCTCTTTGAGGGGCGCCTGGTGGCTCAGTCAGAAAAGCATGTGACTCTTAATCTGGGGGTCATGAGTTCAAGCCCCACGTTGGGCATACAGATTATAAATAAATAACTTTTAAAAAAATTTAAAAAATAAAATCAGCTATTTGAATCAGTGTGTGTGTGTATATATGTGTATGTATGTGCTCTCTCCATATATACATAATAAATTTTTTAAATACCTTTCTGTTGTAGCAGCTCTGATGGCTGTGTATCTGAGGCTATGGGCTCAAGTGGGCGATTTGCAGCTGAAGGCGATTGTGTTGATGAGGCTCTTGATAAAACAGTGGATATGACGGGGCTGGACTTGCGAGGCTGAACATTTTGCATAACAGGACAAGATAAAGATTCTGCAACTGAAGACAAAAAACTATTTCATCCACAGCAATTACCTTGAAAATAATAAGATACCAACAAAATATGGTTTATTTGAAGTTCTTGTAGAAGCCTTGGTAGCATCACATTTATCTAGTATTATATAGAGAAAATAAGAATGTCCAAAGAAATGATTTCCAGAAAAACTGAAAACTTACCAAATGTTTTAATAATCTTTAACAGCAAGTTTCCTAAAACATGTCATAAGCCTCCTTACCTTTTTAAACAAAATGAACCCCAATTTTTCTTTACTAATGATTGCTACTTTTAATTCATTGTTATTCTACATAATGGTACCTAAAATAAGATGAATAGAGGCTATTTTCTTCTGTAGTAATGCAGTCCATGAATTCCACAAATGTTTCTAGTATCAGCTCAGATCCCCTTTTGTATTATAAACTGTCACATTTTACTTACTCCTACTAATCAGTAGCTGTATTTCAAATGTAACCAAGTAAGGACTCAATGGTAACACTAGGTTGGATGTCTGGAATAAACAAAGTACAGGTGATTCATAGTGGGCCTTTGTGATAGCTCAAACTGCTCCACCTAGACGATAATCTTCAGTCAACCAAGAGCTCACTGAAAAACCCATGGCAACAGCCTAAGCACCCACTGATGGATGCGTGGATAAAAAAATACACACACGAATATTATTGAACCATAAAAAAGGAAATCCTGCCACTTGTGACAAAATGGATGGACCTTGAGGATACAGTACCAAGTAAAATAAAGTCTGAGAAAGACAAATAGTACACGATCTCACTTATATATAGAAATAGTTGAATTCATAGAAACATGGGAATGTGGAATAGTAGTTTCCAGGGCCTGGCATGGAGGTGGGGTGGGGGAAGGAAAATAGGGAGATGTTGGTCAAAGGGTAAAAAATGTAATTTTTTTTTATTGAAGTATACCCACTGGCATACAATATTATATCAGTTTCAGTTACACAACATAGTGATTTGACAATTACATGATGCTCACCACAAAAAGCATACTTACCATCCGTCACCATAAATTTATAGGCTTTTTAAAAAAGATTTTATTTATTTATTTGAGAGAGAGAAAGAGTGAGTGAGAAGAGAGGGAGAGCATGTGGGGGGAGAGGGTCAGAGGGAGAAGATGACTCCCCACTGAGCAGGGAGCCCAAGAGGTGGGGCTGGATCCTGGAACTCCAGGATCATGACCTGAGCTGAAGGCAGTTGCTCAACTGACTGAGCCACCGAGGCGGCCCCATAAGTATTCAGTTTTAAGATGAGTAAGTTCTGGGGATCTAATATACAGCATGGTGACTATTGTTAACAATACTGTTTTATAAACTTGGAAGTTACTAAGACAGTAAATCTTAAATGTTCTCACCGCATACACAGAAAAGGTAATTATGTGAGATGATGGATATACTAACTAACCCTACTGTGGTAATCATTTTTCCAATACACGTGTGTGTCATATATCAATCACCACATCATATCTCTTAAACTTACACAATGCAGTATGTCAATTATATCTTAAAGTGAGGGGGAAAAAAGTATGGCAAAAAACTAGTAGTGAACAGTGAAAATATACATACATGTATGTATGCACATATATGCATATGTTCATTATATTCTCACTGAACATGTATGACATGTGTGTGCACACATAGATAAACTCAGAAGGGCTAAGACTAAAACAAATGTAGGAAGGTGGTGATAGAACAAGACATGTTATATGGTGGTTGCCTCGCTGGCTCAATTGTAAGAGCATGCAGCTCTTGATCTCGGGGTCACGAGTTTAAGCCCCACACTAGGGATAGAGACTACTTAAAATAAATAAATAAAAATTAAGGAAAAAACCTCCAACATGTTGTATGTCCCACAGTGTACAAATGCTAGAAATATAGGGAATTGGAAAGAAGGTGGAAGAAGTCTAAATGTGCTATTCATCATTTTTAGGGAGGATAAACATCACTGTGGGAAATGGAAAACACGATCACAGTATTTTGCAATTCTTCCCATTAAGAAGTGGAGTAATTTTCCCTCCCTCTGAATTAGGGCTGACCTTGTGACTGGCTTTAATCAACAGAATGTGGCAGAAGTAATGGTATGCAAAGTCCCAGAACTCAAATCTCAGGACACCTTGTAGCTATGCCCTTCTGCTCTGGAAACGCTGCCCTGAGACTATCATGTAATGAAGTTAGTTAAGTGTCAAAAAGCCTAGGTACCCCTGTAAACTATCTGCACCAACTGCTGGACCTATGAGTACAGTTCTAGGATCTTCCAACCCAGCCAAGTCTCCAGCTAAATGAAGTAACATGGATGAGTCCAGGAAAAACTAGCAGAGGAACTGTCCAACCAATCCAAAAAACTATGAAAAATAGCAAGTTATTTTTGTTTTACACCAGAATTAGATAACTGATATAATCATTAAAATATAACAGAGTGATGGGTATATTTAAGAGTACAAAGTGAAAACTAAGAAAAATAAAATCATCTAACATTGGGTGATGGAGAAAAGGGAAGGGGGGTAGAAGACACAGTAAGGATGGGTGAGGTAAAGACAAAACCTCCCATTAAATATAACTTTAAAAACTATTTTTTTTAAAGATTTCATTTATTTATTTGAGAGAGAGAGAAAGAGAGGGAGAGCGAGCGCGAGTTGGGGGAGGGGCAGAGAGCGAGAGAAGCAGACTCCCTGCTGAGCAGGGAGCCCCACGCCAGGATCTTAGAACCCTGAGATCATGACCTGAGCTAAAGGCAGTCACTTAAACTGAGCCACCCAGGCGCCCTAAAAACTATTTTATTTTCCTAAAATCATCAAAGACCTAATACGAAAAAGATCTTAATGACTTTCTGGGCCAAAATCTATACAAAATTGAAAACTCCAAGAAATAGCCAACACTCAAAGCTTCTTTCACTTTGTGCTACAAAGCTGATCTGCAGTTTTCTGTGGCCCCAAAGGGCATGGGAAACAGAAAACCCATGCCACGGCACACCAGATGGGGTACCTGATAAGGCACCTCGTACTTCTACTTTGGAGTGAGTGCTCTAAAGGGTTATAACCTCAGGGCAAGGACAAACCAGGAAACTAGTCCTTACAAACACCAGCAGCTTTGGTTCAGAACATTTGGGGTCCAGTAGGGCTAGTTCTGGACTTGAATTAGTGCAATAAGCTGGTAGTACAGAGGCACTTGGCAGAAGAAAACAAAAAAATCCTCTACAGGAACAACTCCATCATCAAAGGCCTCAAACTAGGGCCACAATTCATTTCCAAAGCAATTCCAAGCACAAAGTCAAAGATTAGTAGTTTAAACAGGATCCCTCTCTGTTCCAGAACGCTACAGCCAGTCTCCAACATGCTTATAATCCTTCAAAATTCTGCCAGGGCTTCAGGGTGGAGACAACATCTTACCCTCAAAACTTCCTAACATGGTTAACGAGGCCTGGAATGATCCTAAGTCCCTAGCCTCGTCCTGGCCTGAGTTCTCCTCTAGCTTCACTGGTCATCTTCCAGTCCCTTGAACTTGCCACGCCCTCTCCCCAGGAGAGGAATACACTGACTCCCTGCTTTCATGTCACAAACTTTTTTCTTTAATAAAATAATTGGTATAGATGAGTTTATGTGATACATATATGCACATGTACATATATACACATATAAAACCCTAACAAAATACCCACGAACTCAGTATCCAGTTGTGAAAATAAAACCTTCTTTTGTGAAAATAAAACCTTTCCAAAACTGCTGACACCGTCCGCGTACTCCTCACAGTCCTCCCCCCTTGAATTGTTTATCATCCCCTTGCTTTTGTTTTTAAATAGTTTACCACACAGACAAGTATTCCTTTTGTTTTTTTTTTTTAAAGACTTTATTTATTTGACAGAGAGAGATAGATACCACAAGTAGGCAGAGAGGCAGACAGAGAGAGAGGGGGAAGCAGGCTCCCCACTGAGCAGAGAGCCCGATGTGGGGCTCGATCCCAGGACCCTGAGATCATGACCTGAGCCGAAGGCAGAGGGTCTAACCCACTGAGCCACCCAGGTACCCCCAGACAAGTATTCCTAAACATGATTTCTGCTTGTTCTTTTTTTACTTGGTAATGGTATCGTACTACATGTATTCCTCATGACTTCTCATGTTACATTGCTGGGATGCACTCATGTTAATAAGCGCAGCCCTCTGTCGTGTTTTCACTTCTGTTCAGCGCTCCACTGGAAGGGCCTAATTTATTGATCCATTCCACTGTAATGACTTTTGGGTTTCCACTTTTTGGTTTTCACAAACGGTGCTGCTATGAATATTCATGCACCTGTCCCTGGTGCAGATATGCACGCTGCTCTAGGGCAGGACTTCTCAAGGTGTGCGCCCTGGCTCGAGACAGGTGTAGGTGCGCCGCAAGGGGCTCAGGATCCCGGCAGTCCGGAGACAGCTTGTGGGACGTAAGGTCTTTTGGCTCAGAGAGCGGACAC
>CM053604.1:76293174-76306401 GCA_028646535.1 Procyon lotor
TTAAAAAAAAAAAAAAGTTTCTTAAGTTTTGCCTTTTACATTTAAATATTTATTTTGCCAGCAATTTACTTCATATATGAGGAATTCATTCTTCAGACTGTAGCTGAAATATCAGGGAACACTGAGAATTTATTTTGCTTTTCCTCAAGCATATCAGTTCTCCCAAGATAACAGATATAATATTAACTTATCAGGAACTAGATACTGATGTTATGTATATTGTGGATTTCTTTTTTCTTTTTTTTTTTTTAAAGATTTTATTTATTTATTTCACAGAGAGAGAGCACAAGTAGGCAGAGAGGCAGTCAGAGGAAGAAGGAGAAGCAGGCTCTCCACCGAGCAGGGAGCCCCGATGCAGGGCTCCATCCCAGGACCCTGGGATCATGACATGAGCCAAAGCCAGCTGCTTACCCAACTGAGCCACTCAGGCAGACGCCCCTATATTGTGGATTTTTATACAGAATTATATGGATGTTTATTTTTGTTTTATAAAATTGCACACAGTAAAACAACATTAGACAAAACTATTTCATAATATCTTATTAATACGTGATTCTCATTAAGCAAAAAAAGTAAAAATAATGTTAATGAAAACAATATTTTCTGGCAAAACTACTTCTTAGCCAAGATTTATCTTGCTAATTTTTAAAATTATACACTTTTCAAAAAAAAAAAGGGATAGTAAAAAAATTCAAGAAAAATGATTTTAAATGATGTTTCAATACTCATCTTGCTATCAAAAATGGGCATCTTTATATTCCAAAGTTATACACTCAACTAACTTCATCTCAAACTAGAAAAAACTTTCTAAACCTTCAGAGATTTGCCTACAGTAACAGTCCTAATGAAATGACACTTCCTACACACCAGCCAAAACTTCACCCTAAGGTAACAATTAAACATAGTACCCCTGACATACATATTTGGGAAAGACCTTTTAATAAAAAAAATACCTGACGTTCTAGTGCTGAACTATACTGGCATGTTCTTATAAAATAAAGAGGTGAGTGAGATAACATTTAAAGTTCTCTTTGATTCCAATGTTTCTGAAAATGAACTCAAAGACTGACTAAAAATAACAGCATGTATGCAGCAACATGTTTTTGGTAATCACTTAGCTCAGGTTCATGCTTTTGGATCTCCAACACTTTGTGAATTGTTTAAGGACTTTTGTTACACCTGAAAATGAAACTAGTATAATCAAGTAAAAAAAAGTGCAACCATTTTTGCTATTTGATGGCTGAATTTACCTAAAACTATGCTTAATAGCTAAAATCATTATTCTAATGTGACAATATTATTTAAGGGCATCCAAAACAATTAAAAGTTGTCTGTTTTTCTAGAAGATTTAAGTCAATATTCCCATGGTTGCCAAACCTTGTACCAAGGCACCCAAGTTACCCTGGCAAAAATTCACAGGGTTCCAAAGGATTTTTTTTTTAATGAATTCAGCTTATTACGTTCCAATATAGCACATTTATGTACTAAGATTAAGTGGGTTTTTTTTAGTAAAAGTAATGAAATTAACCAAAAAATTAAAAATTTTAATAGTTACATGTTTTACATGTTTTTAGTGTATCATACAAAATAGCTCCTTGCTATTTAATGATTAATGTGTTTATATGCTTATGATACCTCTAATAGAGAACACTTGTACATGTGTAGCAAATTTTGGGAAGGATACACAAAAAAATTGCTAGTTGTGATTATCTTTGAAAAGTAGTGGCCAAAATTTCTAGTGGTAGGAAACTTTTACTTTCCATTATATCTATTTCTTTGAACTCAATGTATATCCATTATTTCTTCAATATAAAAAACTACCAAGGGATGTTTTAAATTTCTAAGAAAAACACAGTGATATCTGTCAAATACCTTATGAACTATTACTAGTAAGTTGCATAGGGTACCATGAAAAGTAATATTGATACACATCAAATCAACTGAGAAAATTTGGGACTTTCCATAATATTTCATTTCAAAGTAGGTTTTAAAAGTAACTTCTTTATTTCTTTTGAAATATGAAAAACAAGGGTCAAATTAAGCTGAGTTATGTTTGTCAATCTCCAAACTATAATCAAAAAGTAACTTACTAATCTAAAGGCAAAAAAACCAACAAAACCCTATTTAATATGAATTAATTTCTAAAATTATATTTATTATGGCTTTCACAGTACAGTACTAGGATCAAAAGAATGGAAATATACCCCATTTCTCTATAGAAAGAAGTAATTACTAGTTATTCAAATAGAAGCTAATTTTGTAATTATTTGTATTTTTTATTCAGTATTTTTTTCAGGGATAGTGCTTCCCAATTAGGTATTCTGTTCATTAGCCAAGTGGCCCCATATTTCCCTGATCCTGTATCTCAGTATAAGTGGTTCCATCCAGGGTCCCATTCCCATCTCAGAAATAAGATAGGAATTACCTGTATTTCTTTTTTTCTTTTTGTCCCGAAAGTCACAAAATTCTTAAGTCAGAGGGACCTTAGGATAAGCTGATCTGTGAAAAGACTGCTAAAAGAAGAGAGAAAGAGAACAGAATTTCTAGGGGACAGAAAGCTCTGATTCTGAGAAGGGAAGGCTGAGAGTCAAAGAAACTGAGCTCCAGGACAAACTCAGGTTTCTAAAATGAATAACCATAAGCAGGCAACCCAACTTGGACAGCTTTCCTTGTTTGTAAAAAAAACAAAACAAAACAAAACAAAATCCTGAATTATTTTTTTACTAGGCATCATAATACGATGTCAGAAATACAGACTCCCCAGATGAGCCTGGAGAGCCTATTCTAGCTCAGTAAGGCTGAAGACCACAATCTGTGCAAGTGATTCTGGTGCACAGCCAGATTTGGGGACTGTGACAGATGCTTGAGGTTGATTCACCAAAGACCCAGTCAATGCCAACCCCTTTTTTCTTGCCTGCCTCTACCACGAAGGCTACAAAGCTAAGTACGCATTTTCTAAACTGCCCTAAAATAAGGGATTCTCTTTTAAAAGAGCCATGGCAAATGCTAGGGGAAGTCTGTCGGTGCCATCACCCCACCTTCTTTCCTTTCCCTCCTTCGTGCTTTTAATTCTGACCTGATGTCTACAGGCACAGAAGTTATCCTGTTTCTGGAAACCAACACGCAAAGAATGGTAGACCAGGTAAAGAAAAGACACTGAGGACACCTGGATCCCCTACATCTACCTAGACTTCTTGTTATGTGAGAAAAATACCGCCTTTTTTGTTTAAACCACTATTAGTTGCTTGCAGCCAAAAGGGTTCTAAATAACAGCAGTGAAAGAATAGATATCTCAAATATATGGTTCAGGTATAATATTCCAAAGCTCTAATTTTAAATAATCTAACTGTCCAGGGAAGGATACTTTTCTATGGCATCCTTGACTTAGGGCTATTTGGACTCTGATATAGAATTTAAAGGCAACATTCGGAAAACTACTACGGCTTCACCAGGGCCCATTCTTTACACACATTTTCATTCAGTTCAAGAGTGTATTTTATTAAGTTCAAGCTTACAAGTTGAATTAAAATGAGTATATGATAGGGGAACCCCGCACTAAAACGACCACACAATTTACATAAATTTTTAAACTAATAAATTTAACTACATCTTGGTTTAAGAAGGTCAGAAAGACTAACTATAAGATTATTCTCCAAGCACCTTTCTTCACCTTCCCCAGCCTTCGTCCTCATTTACCCATTTGGGAAGAGGAAACATACGCTTTGGTATGTATTCCTACATATTATATACATCTATATTATCTTCTGTGAGCATCACTAATAGGGGCTCACAGAAAGAAACCAGGGTGGTATTTTATAGCGAGTGGGGCCCTGGCTGGAATAGTAACTGTCCTAAGGTTGAACAATATAAAAAAGAAAGTAGTGGCTAACAAAGTGTATACCTGAATGGACCCTCCTATTTTGCCCTTAACCTAACTTTATACAAAAGACAATTACTGCAGAAGCATAAAGTTTATCAATAAATACTAAGATCCCAGTCATGACAAGGAACACAGCTATGCAAAGTAGATGGCTGGGTGGCTAACCGAACAGGGGAAGGGGAGATGTTGCAAAACATCACAATAGATAAAGCAAATAAACCACAAAGGTGAGCGATCTTCCACTTTTTCTATTAGGCAATATCATCTTAAACCTTCAGGCAAATAAAAACCTGACCGGAAATGCACTGATTTTCAGCCCTGCTTTGGTGAGTTTTCCATTCAACCTACCATTATTTGTTGGGTTGCTGCTGGCTGTAGCCACGGAGCCAGTGTGGTTGCGGACGAGATTATCTTGGGTTGACAGAAGGCCTGAAGCTGACCACGAGAGAGTATTGCATCCTGAAAGACTCTGCTGCTGGTGGTACTGGTGTGACGGAGGAGGTGGAAGCGGTGAGGGATGACTGATGGCTGTACTGTGGCCAGAAAATGAATTCTCTCTGAGTGGCCTGACAGTCGGAGCATTCTGTGAGGTAAACATTTGTTGCCCATACGGATCACCAGCAGGCAGAGAGGGATACGAAACACTAGGATACGCAGCATTAGAAACAGTTGACATAGCGTAGTGAGCACAGGTAGAGGGAAATCCCTGAGAAGCAACAGAAGAGTTGGCAGAGTACATGGCTGGGCTACTGTAGTGATTCACAAAAGGGGAGTACGGCGGGGAGGCACTCGTATGCAAGTGGGATGTTGTTGATGCGGCACCCTGGAAAGATCCCGGAGTGGATCCCATGATATGAGGAGCAGGAGGACCCCTGCCATACATATGCTGTGCTCCTGGTTGTTGGTTTGCTGTATTAGGAGTCACATTTTGTGTCGGTACGGTATAGAGACCAGAGTAGTAATCACCACGTTGGCTATCCAACGGTAATGAGGTCATCTTCCCAGGTCCTTGAGGATAATGTCCTGAGGGAGCAATGTAGTTTTGAGGATGCACTCCATACCCTGAAGGAACTTGCATTTGACTCTGGGCTGGACCTGAAAAAGAAGAGCAAACGCTTACAGGGAGTGGCAAGGAGATAACTAACTTTTAAGCAGTTTCCATGAAATGTTGCCCTAATTAATTTGGTTCTCCATCAGTCACAAAAGATATATACTGTTAGAGACCTACTGTGGTAGCAATGATCCCTACCTCCTGGGAGTCATACCCTTGTATATGAATTCACACCCTCCCACAATATACCAAGACTGATTTGTATGACCAATACCATGCCGAAAAGATAATGATACATCACTTTCAAGATTAGCCTAATCTTGGGTGCTGGCTTTCCGCTCTTAGATCACTCACTTTGAACAAAGCTGCCAAGCTGTGCAGAGCCCTATGGAAAAATCTATGAGGTAAGGAACTGAACTCTGTGGCCAACAGCCAAAGAGAAACTGGGGCCTGCCAACAACCCCATCAGTGAGCTTGGGAACAGGTTCTTCATTCCTAGTCTTGAGAAACTACAGCCACAGCTGACAGCTTGACTACAACCTCATGACATCCAAAGTCAGAACCATCCAGCAAGGTTGCTCCCAAGTTCTTGTCCCTCCGGAACTATGAGATTACATATTTGTTGTTTAAGCCACTAAAGTTTGGGGTATTTTGTTATGCAACCATAGATAACTACTGTACCCAGTATAGACAAAGTACAAGCCTTTTTATTAGCTTTTTTAAACTACAAAAGTAACAATATACCCATTGTAAAAAAAAAAATTCAAACAATGAAGAATATAAAGTAAGAAGTACAATTCTCCCTCTTTCCCCGGTAGCTGATATCCTTCTTCCCACATGTAGCTATTACTTAATGGCTTTTTGTATATCCTTCATGACACACTTCCACAACCTGCTTTTCTTTTACTTAATGTGTCCTGAATATCCTTCTGTTAGCATATATAAATCTTCACTATTCTTCTGAAAATCTAGACAGTCTTTCATTAGAGATGTAACATTATTTACTAAATTTCCTTTGATGAATATTTTTTTCAGGGAGTGAACTAATTTATATTTATGAAGTCAACCTCTGTGATGAATCTGTAGGATAAGTTCCTAGAAGTGTACCTGGGAGTTCAAAGGGTTTGTGCTTTTAAGATTGACAATTACTGCCAAATATCTCTTCAAAAGTCTATCAATTCATACCTCCTATGAATAACGCTTAGGAGTGCCTCATCTTCCCAACACTGAGTAACATTTCAATCTTTGCCAATCTGATGTGGAGAAACATTTCAGGTTGCAGTACATAACTTTGAGTAACGCTGAGAATCTTTCCAAATATTTCTTAGCTACTTAGGTGTCTTTCCTTGCTTTTGCCCATTTCCCACAGTGTTGTGCTTTCCATAACGATTTATAAATGTTCTTGTATATTAAGAAATTTAACCTTAAATTATTATTATGTACTACACGTATTTTCCATCAGGTTACTGTTTTTTGACCTCATTCATTTTTAAATCATAAAGAGCTTTCCCTCCTTTAATATTATATAAATACATACTCGTCTTCCTCTAATGCTTTTAATACTTCCACTGACATATATTCATTTCTTTGATAACTGAAGAATGTATTTTTATCAATACAATTCAAATTAACATTAATCTTAGTATTACTTTTGTTAAAATTATAAATATCATTAAACATATTACATTATGTGCCACTCACTGTCCTTTGAAGTAAATGATATTACACCCACTTAACAAATTAGGTACATGAGGCACAGAAGTCACATCCTTTATTTTTAAATTTATTTTATTTTTATAGATTTTACTTATTTATTTGACAGAGAAAGACAGAGCAAGAGAAGGACACGAGCAAGGGGTGTGGGAAAGGGAAAAACAGACTTCCCACTGAGCAGGAAGCCCAAGGTGGGGCTCATTGTGGGATTCGATCTCAGGACCCTGGGATCATGACCTGAGCGGAAGGAAGGCAGATGCTTAACGACTGAGCCACCCAGGGGCCCCATAAGTTAAGTTCTTTAATACATTCACATGCTTAGGAAGTGATAGGACTAAGATAAATCCAGTAAACTGGCTCAAATCCATGTTTTTAAACAATGATCTGCCACCCCTGCTATAATAAAGTCTGGCTGGCTTTCCCTAGGCCAGCAAATGGTCAGTCATTCCTAACAATGGAATTGCAGTCTTGGTTCCAACTAAGGGCAAACTTTATCTTAGAATGTAATTTTCCTATGTTGTGGAAGGAAATCATTATCTGTGCCATACCTCAAATTAAAGGACAACAAAAAAAATATTCACAAGCTGTTTCAAGTTCACTGACACAAAGAAAATGCCACTGTATTCCATGCTATAGTCATAAACCTAGAAAACATAAAAATATAAAAATCCTTGTTATAAAAGATATATGAATAGAGCTTATCTTTCCTTATTCTGTTTTGAATTTCTACTCAATAATGTAGCGGCATCTTTTTTTTTATTGTAGTGGCATCTTAATTTTGGTCACATAAATATATTTTGTGGCAGAAAAAAAGATAACTCATGTAATCCAACTATAAGGAAAAAATAATATCCATACTTTTATAATTCCAAAGAACCCAAACTCAGTAACATTGTTTTAACAGGTATCTAATTTACTTTTCTTATAGGATATTTTACATGGTTATAGTTCACCTGAAAGAATTCATTTACTTAAAAGAAAAAAAGTCAATAGGAATTTTTCATTAACATGCCAAAAAAAATGTTCTTCCCTTCCTTCCTTAAATATACAAAGATGGTCTGTTACTCTTGACTTCAGTCTCCAAAAACTACACTGGTAAGACTTAATCAGTGAAGATCAGAGCCAAGTTAGAATTAGACAAATCTATTTAAATATCTATCCACTTAATAATGTGGCTCATCCATGCTACATGATCTGAAAACAGGGAAATAATCATCAGTATGTCCAAGCTACTCAAATGTTATTCTAAAACTAACAGGAATGTTGTATCTAGATGCTAGAATTTATCAGAAGTGAACTACACACCAGAGGAACTTTTTTACTTCTCAGTTCATCAAAGAAAGTACTTACACTTCAGGGGAATTTGAAGGTGTGCAGAGCTAATTATATGTCAATGCTCACCATTCCTTATCAAGATCTGAATTTTCTATATGTATGAAAAGTATATGAAAATAATTTCCTCTCAAATATTTTAAATCAATTTTCGAAAGCTTCTACTTAAAAAAAAATAAACACAAGGATCAGCTTAAATGAAAAGAAAATGGTATCTAGGACAAGTAAAATATTTTTAAAAATTTTGTCTTACTGTGATCTAACAAGAAACACATTTTATTCAACTTTAAAAAGTATTAGATAATTCTCTTACTAAAGTTTTATTTCTTCTGTAAATACTAAGACAGAGACTGCAAATATTACAAATATACATAAGTTACATAAACCTATGCTGCAGAGTCATTTTGCTTTTTTTTTAAGATTTTATTTTTTTTATTTGAGAGAGAGAGATTGAGTATACAAAAGTATTTTAATACCCATAAATAGAGACAAAGGCTGTGGAGGAAAGGATAAACATTTTTGAAAGGTCACATTTTTGAAAAATAATCCCAGAAGTGTTTTTCTTATTATAAGTGTTATATACAGTCATTGCAAAAAGAGGTACAGGAAATTATCAAATAAAAACCATCAATAGCGGGGCCTGGGTGGCTCAGAGGGTTAAAGTCTCTGCCTTCGGCTCCGGTCATGATCTCAGGGTCCTGGGATCAAGCCCCACATTGGGCTCTCTGCTCAGCAGGGAGCCTGCTTCCCCCGCCCCTGCCTGCCTCTCTGCCTACTTGTGATCTCTGTCAAATAAATAAAATCTTTAAAACAACAAAACAAAAAAACCATCAATAATCTTACCACCTGAGATAACTGCTATCAATAACCTAAAGATTTCTTCTTGGATTTATCTAATTTAAACAAAAGCAGAATTATAATGTACATTTTTTTAATGATTTGGTTATGTAGCCTGACTTGAATATCTTTCCACCATGATTTTGAAACGTCTGAATAATATCCATTATATAGATTTACCATATTTTAATCACTTTTCTATTTACCACCATTCAGGTTATTTTCCATTTTTTAAAAACCATTAAGCCACACGGTGATAAATATATTTGTAGGTAAGTCTGTGTGTTCATTCATTTTACTTCCCTGAAAGTTATTTCCTGTCAGTTACAATTGTTGAGTCAAGTCCTTAGCTGGCAGCGTAACTGTATAGACAAAGGAGAGACACTATGATGTCCGGAAAAACAACAACAACAACAACAACAAAAACAGGCAGAGACCAGATTCAAGGTGGTCCCCAAAGAAGAATTTAGCAGACAAAGGTTTCAAAGCAGCTATTATAAATATGTTCAAAAGAAGAAAATATTTTTAAGGAAATAAAAAAAGTATCATCAGAAAAAAAAAAGAAAAAAAAAGAAAAAGTATCATTGGTGAATGAACAGATAATATCAAAACGAAAACTGTTTTGAAAATGAAAATATTCAAAATAAAGCTGAAATAAATGTTAGATGACTTCAATAGTATGGAAGAAGAAAGAATCAATGAACCCGAAGAGTAATCAATAAAATGATCTAATTTGGGGGTGCCCGGGTGGCTCAGTCACTGGGCATCTGCCTGGGACTCAGGTCATGATCCCAGGGTCCTGGGACAGAGCCCCAAATTGGGGTCCCTGCTTGGTGGAAAGCCTGCTTCTCCCTCTCCCATTCTCCCTGCTTGTGCTTCCTCTCTCGCTGTGTGTCTGTCAAGTAAATAAACAAAATCTTTAATTTAAAAAAATGATCTAATTTTGGGGCACCTGGCTGGCTCAGTTGGTAGAGCATGTGACTCTTGATCTTGGGGTTATAAGTTCAAGCACCATGTTGGGTGCGGAGCTTACTTAAAAATTAATAATAAATAAATTAAATGATTTAATTACAAAAAGCAGGGAAGACTGAAGAAAAATAAAATTAAGAAACTGGCAGAAAGGGGTGCCTGGGTGGCTCAGTGGGTTAAAGCTTCTGCCTTCGGCTCAGGTCATGATCTCAGGGTCCTGGGATCGAGCCCCACATGGGGCTCTCTGCTCAGGGGCGAGCCTGCTTCCCCCTCTTCCTCTGTCTGCTTCTCTGCCTACTTGTGATCTCTTTCTCTCTGTCAAATAAATAAATAAAACACCTTAAAAAAAAAAAAAAGAAAGAAAAGAAAAGATACTGGCAGAACAATATGAAGCAGTCTAACATTTATGTAACAAATAAGGGTAACAGTGGCCTCCCAAAAGATACATCCACATTCTAATCCCCAGAATGTGTAAAAATGCTTTTATATGGAAAAGGACCAACATTATCTTTTATGACAGTGTCCACAACTAAGTTAAGGATCACAAGATTATCTAAGTGGGTCCTAAATGCCAGTGCATGTATCTTTATAAGACGCACATAAAGGGAAGACATACACATTGAAGAAAAGGCAATGAGAGGATAAAGCAGAGTGGTGTGGCCAAAATATATGGAATGTCAACAGCTAACCAAAAGCTGGAAGAGGAAAGGAAAAGTCTCCCTTATAGAGAGAAGGTGGCCCTGCCAAACACCTTAACTTCAGACTTCTAGTTTCTAGAACCAGAAAAGGATAAATTTCTGTTGTTTTAGGCTGCCTGGTTTGTAGTCGATGTAGGAAATGCATATAGTAAGGATATAAAACAGCAATTCTCAAAGTGTAGTGCCTAGAACCCTGGTAATACAGGACATTTCTGGGGGATCCCCAGGTAAAAACTACTTTCATAAACATATTAAAATATCTGCCTTCTTTACTGTGGTGACATTTGTACTAATGGCACAAAAGTAATGACGGGTAACACGCTGGTCCTGTGGCATAAACTGAAGCAGTGGCACCAAGCAACACTAGTAATTACTATATTCTTCACTACCGTGCGCTCATAGTAAGAAAAAAAAAAAAAAAGCCACTCCCCTATTCAACAATGTTCAGGATTTGCTAGCTATTTTAGTAAAGCAAGAAAAATAAACGGCACACAGACTGGAAAAGAATAAAACGATATTTGCAGAATGACAGGATTAAAAAAAGAAAGAAATAGAAAAAAGAAAACTCTGCAACTAATAATAAGTGAGTTTATCAAAGTCACAAGATAGAAGATCGGTATGTAAGAGTCATATGCACTTCTCAAACTCAATAATGAACAAACGGGATTTACAGTTTTTTAAAAACAGTAATATTTATAATATCACAGCAGAGTACTTAAAATATAAATCTAATGAAATACGTGAAGGACTTATAAAAGCAAGGATTTTTTTAAATAAATAGATTGATATACCATATTTGTGGACTGAAAAATTTGGTATTAAGATATAAATCATCTCAGTTTTGATCTTTAAGTTTGATGTTATCCCAAAACAAATACCAGTAGGCTCTTTTACAGATATCAACAAGCTGACTCTAAAATTTCTATGGAAAGGCAAAGGTAATAAAATCTCAAACAAAAACTCTGAAAAAGCACAGTTGGAGGACTCATATTACCCAATTTCAAGGTTTGCTTTGTATGCTACAATAACCCAACAAAGTGTGGTACCAGTGAAAGGACAGACACGTAGAACATAATAAAAAAAGGGCTCTGGAAATAGAGCCACAAAAATACAGCCAACTGATTTTTGACAAAGTTGTCACGCCAATTCAATGATGAAAAGATGATATTTTCAACAAATGCAGCTGCCGTAGTGCATATTCAAAAAGGAACCTCAACACATATCTCAGGTCTTAAGCAAAATTTAAGTCAAAATGAATCATAGATCTAAAAGTAAAATTAAAAACTCCCAGAGAAAGTATAGAAGAATATGTAAGCATGATTAAGAACAGAAAATATTGAGAAAAGCGACTTCATCAAATTAAAAACTTTTGATCTACAAAAACCACGAAGAAGATTAAAAGACAAGGTACAGACAAGGAGATAATATTTGCAAATCACATGCCCAATCATTTGTATCCAGAATTTATTAAGAAATCTTGAAACTCAACAGTAAGGAAAAAGACAAGTAACAAAAAAACTGGTAAAAGGTCTGAAAATAGAATCACCAAAGAAGGTATAGGGATAGCAATAAACATATACAAAGATGCTCATCATCATTAGGCAATGCAAATTAAACTATGAAATATTGCTATACATCCATTAGAATGACTAAAGCAAAAAAATCACAGAATATCAAATGTTGGCAAAAGATGTGGTGCAACAGGAACTCTCATTCATTACTGGAGGCAATGCAAAATAGTACTATTTTGCCACCTTGGAAAACAGTTTGGCAAGTTCTAGTGAAGTTAAATATATACAGTTAACCCCTAAACAACACAGAGATTAGGAGCAAGAACCCCTGGAACAGTTGATCTGAGTATGACTTTTGACTCCCCGAAACTTAACTACTAATAGTCTACTGTTGACCAGAAGCCTTACCGGTAACATAAACTTAACAAATATTTTGTATGTTACTCTACTAAAATAAGCTATAAAAAAGAAAATGTTACTAAGAAAATCATAAGGAAGAGAACATATTTACAGAACTGTACTGCATTTATAAAAAAAAAAAATGTGCACATAAGTGGACCCATGCAGTTTAAACCTGTTTTGTTTACAGTCAACTGTATTTACCACTTGACCCAGCCGAGCTACTCCCACTTTGGCTGCCTAAGCGAGCCAAAAACTTGTGTTCACACAAAAACCAGTACATGAATGTATACAGCAGCTTTATTCACAATCACCAAAAACAATCAAGATATTCAACCACAGAAGATGGTTAAACAATCCTGGTACACACATATAACAGAATAATACACAGCAATAAAAGGAAACAGACAACCAATTGATGCAACAGCACAAGATGACTGTAACTCAGTGAGAGAAACCAGACCTAAAAGACTACATATTTTATGATTCCATTTATATGACATTCTGGAAAAGCAGAATGACAGAATTGGGAAGCAGGGCAATAATTGTCAGGGCTGGTGGAGGAAGAGATGATGATTACAATGGGACTATGTTAAGGACATTTTTTTATAGTAACAGAAGTGTTCTATATGATACTGTGGTGGTAGATACTTGACTGCATGCATTTGTCAAAACCCACGGAGCTGTACACTATAAAGACTAAAACCAAGTTGTACTACATGCAAATTTTTGTTAAAAAAAAAAAAATCAACAAGGATGTTAAGATAATCTAGGACAGAATGAAGACTGACAGATCAGTCTAACTGCATTACATGTATGATAACCTAACTGAAGGAT
>CM053604.1:76313065-76348859 GCA_028646535.1 Procyon lotor
CTCTCTCTTGTGATCTCTCTCTCCGTCAAATAAATAAATAAAATCTTTAAAAAAAAAAAAAAAGAATATTTACTTCACTAGTCTTTTCCTGAATCACATTTCAATATTTTTAAAAGTCAGATTAAAGTTTCTTTTCATTATCTTAAAAAGAACATCAAGGTCAGCAAAGTATAAGCTCCTCTATCCTACAGAGACACATTCATACTAACTTGAAGAGGCAGAATCAGATACAAGAACGTAATTTATTCATCACTGAACTACCAAGAAATAGGTCAATATTCAGCTACTATGCATTTTAACAATCATTCTTGTTAAAGAATGCCACCAGTAAATCATCACACAGCCCTGACCCTGCTTCCCTGTTCTACCACACTAAGCTGGTCCCTTGCCCCAGAACTCCAAGACCTCTTCATGAAACAGCAATTAAAAGATTAATGCCTGGAACATTATAGGCTTACAGAATCCTGCTCTGGTGTCAAGGCTGATATCCATTCAGCCATTAATATACATAGTACTGATTACTCAATATTTTGGATATAGGACCCCTGACAATAAAGTATCAATAATGTTTCTAAAATATAAATTTTTTACAAGCATTAAAAAATATGACCATCACATCCCTAGTGATTTTTAAATTGAGGAATTCCCAGGCTACCAGGGCGGCTCAGTCAGTTGAGTGTCTGACTTCTGATTTCGGCTCAGGTCAGGTCTCAAGGGTCATGGGATGGAGTCCCACATCAGGCTCTGTGCTCAGTGGGAAGCCTGCTTGAGGATTCTCTCTCCCTCTTCCCCCCAACTTGCATGTGTTCTCTCTCTAAAATAAATCAATTTTTTTAAAAAATGAGAAATTCCAATCACATCTGGATACCCTGGATTATTCTTTTCTAATGGAAGACTAATAGCTACAAAAGGAACTGTCCCAGCCACTGCTGGCAGACAGAGCCTACAGCCAGACAGCTTCTGTGACCATTTGGATGAAATCTCACTGCATTAAGTCCATCAGTTCTCTTCTTTGGCTGCTTAATAAAGAGTGCTAAGAGTAAAGGGACCAAAAGAAAAAGGATACTGGTTGAGAACCTACTACATATCAGGTACTTTGCTTTTCTCTACATAATCTTGCATAATTCCTACAACAATCCTGTGAAGTAGCACTATCATCATTTTACAAATAGGGACACGCAAAGTCATTAATTTATACAGATTCAAATAGTTGGTAAGTAGTGAAGAAGCCAGGCATTGCAGGTTCCAAAGCTCATTTCACAATAACTGTTTCTCAGAAATACCAGGAAAAACAAGCAAGTTACGACTTGGCCATTGGCTTAGGCAAGGCATTTTACTACTCCCTCTCACCTCCCTACTTCATCCTGCTTTTCCTTGGTTCCTATTACAAGCAGCTTCCAGCACAGAATTTTAGAAAACTTGAAACCAATTAAATCCACCTTCCCACAAGCCAGCTAGCTGAAGTAGATGGCCGTTTGAGGGAACCTTCCAAGAGCACATCTGTTGGAGGGAGGAAGGGCTGGGCAATGGAAGAAAATAATAAAAAGACAGAAACAGTGACTGAGCCTTAAATACAGGAAAAGATAGGGGGAGCCGGCCATGCACAGATCCTTTCAGGGGCCAGTCTTCAAAAACAATAGTGAATATGAAGCCAAGTTCACTTACTCAGTTGAGTGCCTACTGCCTGGTGCCATTGGGAATATGATGAGGAAAACTCATATAATCTCTGCCATCTGAAGAACTTATATCCTGGTGTTCTGAAGGAGATGGAATGTCGGGGACTCTCATTTGCTCAGTATCTCATTTTGCTAAGCACCAGGTACTTTAAAAATAGTAACTCATTTAATACAATTCTCTCAACGACTCTAGAAGGAAGGTATTATTATCCCCTTAAGCTCAGAGATGTTAAGTAATTACCTCTACAAAACCTGGAGCTGTATCAAAGCCGACAACCTTCTCACTAGCCCACACTTCTGACAATTCTGAATATAACACGATCTGCTCTCACATGTAGGGCTGACTGTGATGATGCTCTCATTTCTAGGAAAGTCCATTGAAGATTGGCTCAAAAATCTGTTCTATGTCAACGTCTTTAGGCATCTAATACTTTAGGGTTTAGAGATGATTAGGAAAATGAAGAAGGCTGAAATACTATAATCAGTGGCAAGGAATGGGGTTTACAAAAATTATTAGAGATCTAATCTCAGAAACCTGGGCGGAGTGTGTGGAGTGGGAATAAGACACCACAAATAACTAATGCAACACATATAGCTATAAAAAATAAAAGTTAAACCCAGATAAAAGACACTTGTTGATAGAAGGAATGATTTTTAAGATTCTCGAGATATTAATCAGCTTAGAAGGAAATGCTGTATCCAGATGGTTACATTACACCATGGCAGTATCTTCACCAGAGGACCTGATGCTTCTGCTCAGCTACAAAGGAAGACTAGAAACCTGAGACAAAGATGCTGCTCCGAGCAAAAGGAACTTACTTCAGACACACTAGGGAGATTTTTATCCTTTTAAATTTTGCATGTGCTCTCAAAGCTGAAGGGTTTCCTATAACTGACGAGAGAGTACTGCTGAGTGAATGATATGTTTATATCTTCCATAATGGATCCCAGTAATTCCCGTTAGTAACTCATCTTTCTCATATTATTGGCAATTGAATTGATAAAACTGCCAGTAGTATCATTCCTGGAAAAGGCATGTGGAAGGAAGAAAAACACATTTTCATTTGAAAATGAGCACCATTTGCTTCCTAAAAGTAGAATTAAGCAGTAGTGGCTTACTGTTAAATCTGAGTGCCCTCTCCCCCAAAAAACTTTTAAACTATCTCTTTCAGGGGCACCTGGATGGCTCCGTCATTATGTATCTACCTTTGGCTCAGGTCATGGTCCCAGGGTCCTGGGATGGAGCCCCATATCGGGCTCCCTGCTCAGCAGGAAGCCTGCTTCTCCCTCTGCCACTCCCCCTGCTTGTGTTCCCTCTCTTGCTGCCCCTCTCTCTTTGTCAAATAAATAAATAAATTTAAATTAATTACTTAATTAAAATATCTCTTTCAATTTAAGTCAACTGGGAGAAATTCTGAAATTATACCATCGTATAACAGGATATTATTTCACCCAATCTTCCCTTCTTTGAGGACTGAGCTTTGGAGACACTCTCAAAAGGTGGAGTAAAAATTGAAGAATATTCAACCAACACTTCATATGGAAACACAAATAATTCTAAAAGCCCATATGCTGCTCAGTGAAAAACTGAAGTATAGAAATACAAGTACACAAAAGGAAGTTTAAGAGGAGTATGTCACAGACTCAAGTCAAATTTTATCTTCAAATGAGTGGGGGAAAAGCATGTGAGGAGTTAAACCTAGAAAACAAAAGTGATAATGAAGTCTCAGTTTTCTGCCTATTCCCTACCCTTTTGCAAAAATATGTCAAAGTCTCTCAAAAACACTTTCTACAATCTCTTAATAAAAGAGAACTGGAGGAATTAGGAAGACTGAATTGGACTTGATGTAAGAAATGTTTAATGAATACCTGAATATACAGCAGTGACAAGAGAGACAAAGCTGCTGCCCTCACAAAGTTTACACAGGAACTGGTGAAAAACATACCCACCTAGCCTTTCCGGATCTTGATTCCATCTACAAAACTGGAGAACTGGACTAGGTGTTTCTCAGACTGCACTCCAAGAACACCTGAACCTCCACCTCTATTTTAACCCTAGCAGCTCTGCTTTTTTCGGATTTCTCCATCAATGCTCTAACCACTACTTCCTTTGTAAACATAAATCTGCTTTTTTAAAATGGTGGATAACCACTAAAATAAGCGACCACTTAGATACCATTCCAGTTTAACAAGTCTGTCTCCTGTAATGTTTCATATGCACACTTCTGACTTCTTTCTTTTCATGGTGCCTGGAATTCCACAGAGGCACATTTTTAAAAGGCAAACTATTTCACTTAGTGCTAAAGAATAAACCAAAATCCCAAAGGACTGCTTAATCTTTATCTATACACGCCAATACAATGTAGCACATTTTTGGGTAAGACTAGCAAAAAAAAAAAAAAAAAAAAAAAAAAAAACCCAAAAACAGATTTGACCTTGTTAACTTCTCTACTTAAGCTATTTCCTTCCACAAAAACAACAAAAAAATTGACCCTAGTTCTTTATCTATTTTTAAACTGAGGTTACAACTGACATATGCTCTATTAGTTTACAGTATGCAACATGATTCAATATTTGTATAAATTACAAAAATGATCACTAGAATAAGTACAGTTAATGTCTGTCACCATAATAACAGACTTTTTCTTTGTGATAAGAACTAGTAAAATTAAAAAAAAAAAAAAAGAACTAGTAAAATTTACTCTTCTAGAGTAGCTCTTTATATTAATTTCCAAATTCCCTGGCAATGACATTTAAGGCTTTTCTGCAACCTGATCCCTTTTTAAGTATTCCTTTCAGCTTCAATGCCTTGGGTTCTCCCTATTACCTAGCACACTTCTTGCCTCCTGACAGTTTAGTTTCTGAACAGGCCACGCACGTTCATAATTAGAGACGTTTTTTAAAAAAAAAAATTTTTTTAAAGATTTTATTTATTTATTTGACACAGAGAGATCAAGTAGGCAGAGAGGCAGGAAGAGATCGAGGGGGAAGCAGGCTCCCTGCTGAGCAGAGAGCCCAATGCAGGGCTCCATACCAGGACCCCAGGATCATGACCTGAGCAGAAGGCAGAGGCTTTAACCCACTGAGCCACCCAGGCGCCCCAATTAGAGACTTTTGTTCATGCTGTAACCTCTGCCTCAAGACAGTCTTGCCCTCCTATCCCTACCCTTCAAACCCATCAAGGTCAGAATCAACTCGAATGTCAACAAAATAAAGGTGAATTCAGGAAAAAGCCAGGGATTCTGCTTTCTACTAGGCTAAATCTTAAGCACCCAACTGATAAACATGCAACAAATGCTGAAATGAATTATGTTAAAGTAATGACTACAAACAGTAGAAACAAAGCATCATCTATATTTGACTTCTAATGTTCTTACATTTAGTACAACTCGTATCCTGGCATCTCTTGGGCCTTCACGAAATTTGTAAGGCTAAGAGCAATATTTGCCACTTTAAAAAATCACTAACAAAATAATGCATACCCAGAAAATCAAGAAAAGACAACCCTTGGATCACTGTTAAACATGGGTTTACTATAGTTCAAAAACACTTGGAATCTCTTAAATAAACACATGCTAGTTCCTTTACACAGAAAAGGGTTTAAAAACAAAACAAAAACAACAATTTGTATCAAGTTTACAAAGACAAGAACTGCTTAGAAATATCTTTATGTATGTTCAGGACAGGAACACAAAATCTCCGACACTGTTCACATTGCACGCCAGTTAACAAAGTCCACTGGAAGTAAAGCATGTAATATTGACAAGTAAGGCTGATCCAAAGGACAGTAAGCCCAAGACGTCACTTTTAAGAAAAAAAAATCAACCTCTGATTCTCAGGATAAACGATATTCATGTTTGAAAAGCATCAACTGAGAAACTACACATTGGCTGAACTGATTTAGTGATTATTCATCAACAAATTGGACAAAACAGGTCAGTCCAATAGCTGTTTGAAAAGTGCTAGTGTAGTTTTGTTCTTTCACAAAAACAGGGCCTTTTCCTAAAGTATTTAATTACTTTCGAGGGTTCTCATCTAAAATACTATCAAGTTTATAACGTGAGTTTCCCCTTCCCGGCCCCACCCACAAACATTCAGATCCCAATGATTAGATAATAAATATTCTAGAAATGATCGTTTTTCACTTGCCTCTCCCGCATACTAAAAGCCTACGACCTTAGCATGAAAGCGGCTTTCAAGTTGCACTGGCTGCTGCCTGTATGAAGAAGGCCTTTCTTCTCACAAAGCGGGGCCAACTCTGGCACGCTTTCGTCTTTCTGAAAGTGAAGCCGGCGAAAAAAAGCCCCCACATCTAAAGGTATCCGTTTAAATCCGTTTGACACCTGCTCCCTTTCCAACGCGACAAGCAAACTCCAAACGCCAGAGCGGCAGCCGCAGCAGCAATGACAGATCTTGCGGCCGAATTGGGTCAGGATTACGGTTACACTTATATTGCACATTTACACCCTTTTGTCTACAAACTTGAGCGCTAACTTAAGTTCCCTTCAAGGCAACGTGCTCGCTGGGCCGCAGAAATCAAAGCGATTCTCCTGAGACGGGGAGGGCACAATCCGTGCAGCCCGCTGGCTACACCCGGCTTCCCCAGACCGCGCACTCTGCGGCCTCGGCTTTTTCGCCGGCGAAAGGGTCGCTCGGGGCAACTCGCCGGCACTCGGGTCGGGTTATGAGGGTTCTTAAAGCGGGCCTGGGTCCCTTCTTCTCCACCTCCCCCACTAACCCCGGACGCTTTCGGGCCTAGGGTCCCATAACGTAAACAGCCCCGGCCCCAGCTTTCCCGGGTCAGCCCCCGCCCCCGCGCCAGGGCGCCCCTCCCCCCCCGCGCGCCCCGCACCCCCCCGTCCCCCCCCAGTTCTCCTCCAGCGTGGCCTCCGCCCACGGTCTCCCCCACCCCCCGCGCCCCCATCCCCAGCCGCCCCCCGCCCCATAGCCCCTCCCGGCCCGGCCCGGCCCGGCCCGGCCCGGCGGGGTCCGGTGTGTCCCGAGCGGCCGCGCAGGCTGCCCCGCCGGCGCTAGGCCCCGCGCTTGGCCGGGGCCGCCCGCCTCACCGTTCTGCTGCGGCGGCGCCGGGCCCGGGCCTGCGGGCGCGGCGGCTCCTGAGGCGGTGGCTCCGCCGAGCTTGGGCGGGATCCGGGCGCTGGCGGCCGGATGAGGGGACTCGGCGGGGGCCGACATGTCGGCGCGGCTGGCGGCGGCGGCTCCGCTTCGGGGAGGTGGGCGGAGGGAAGGGAAGGCGGGGCCGGAGAGGCGAAAGGAAGAGGAAGGAACGCGCCCGGCGTCACCGAGGGAGTCGCCCGGGACCGCGGCCGGGCGTGCCGGCGCTGCACCGCCGAGCCTAGCTGGGCCGCCGCGGGCGCCGCGACCGTGGTCCCTGGCCCCTGGCCCGCCCCGCCCGGCCGTGCTGCGCGCCCCAAACCCTGGGTGCGGGGTTCCAGCCTCGGGTCGGTTCCCGCACCGCGGGCCTCGGGCCGCCGCCGAAACGCCCCCTGCAGGCCGAAGCCCGGCGCTTTCAGGCCCGAGGCGGGGCCCGGGGCCGCGGCCTCACCGCCAGCTTGGCGACTGCCGCTCCGGCCTCGGCGTAGCCGCGGTCGCTGTGAGGCGCGAGGGATGGACCCCGGTGGGAGAAGGAAACCTGGGCCCGCTCCCACCGGTGCGGAGGCCGGGCGCGCTGTGAGCCCGGCCTGGCGGTGCCGGGAGGGGGATCCGAGAGCCGCGGGGTGACATCCGGAGCCCCAGGGCCACGCTGCACCGGACTGACCCCACCCACCCTTCCTTCCTTTCTCCGAGAGCCCTGGGTTCGGTTTTGGTTTTTAGTCTTGAGTTCCTCGCCCCCCTTAATGTAATTCTAAAGAAGGTATGGCTTTCGGGGTCCCTGAATTCCCAGGGAATTCTAATCCTCGGCAAAGGAGGAGGAAACACTTCTCTTTGATAAACACAAGAACCAAAATAAGAATTACATTATTCTAAACTTTTCCCACTGACTTAAATCTGGGGAAGAGGAAGGAGCAAATAGAGTAAGAGAAACTGGAGGACAAGCTTTATCATTATGATTTTTGCCAAGGGTAGCTTCATTCTGTTGATGTTTAAAAAAGAAGCTCTAGCATCCAAAGCAAAAATTTAGTTTGCTTCCTCTGCATTGAAATCTTTGAATCCCCGACCTGTCCCAGCAAGCTAACTGGCAAGCAAGCCTTGGACTACATTAGCCAAGTCGTCTTGCCATCTTGGAATTCTGAGAATGCTACCATCATTCTATACTAGAAATGAAATTGCTCAGAAACATCATTGAACTCCAAAGGGGATCAAGCAAGGTATTTCTGGAGTAATAAGTCTAATTTACTGAATTAATTATGGAAATCATGTAGTGTGTTCTGGAATAATGCAAAGCTTGCCTTTTGTGATTGCCATAAATTAATGGGTACTTGGTGCTTTAATGACCCAAATGGACCACAAATAGGATTTCAGTGGGTGGGTTTGTTCTTTTGAGTTTCAGGATTTTCAAGAATACATCACACTCCACATAGACAAAAGGGGGAGGCTCTTTTCCACAGCATTTGAACTTTTCCACAGAATCGTAAGCCCTACATGAGCAAAAGATCACACTCTGCTTTATCAAGGAGATTACATGGTTATAGGTTCCGACACTTCCCAGGAGTTCTTTGAAAAAAAGACTCAGAAGAAAAAGCCCTGGATTAAGGGCTACCAGAGGGTAAGGGAATAACTAGGCAATTCGCATTCTGCCCCTGAATGTATTTTCCTGGGTATAGAAAGCCCATTGTAATCACAGGTTTGTGGAATGAAGGTGAGCCCTGCCGCTTTAGCGGAGACTCCTTAAGAGATGGGCTGGGACCATGTTTCAGCCGATCTTCCCCACAGTCTTTATGACCTAAGCTGCTTCCACTTTGTCCACTAATTCACCATAGTATTTTCTAGCATGGTTATAAGAATCTTTTGTGTGTCGGATCCTATTACCTTTTTGAAAATATGTTATTTTGCTCCATTACTTTAAGTTCTCCATTGACTGCCATCAGTGGAGAAAAGGAGGGAAAGGATGAAGGATTGAATGAATACTTAACCATGTACCAGGCACTCTACTAGTCACTTGATACATTTAGTCCTCACAATAACTCTATGGGATTATTTTTCTTATACCCATTTTACCAGAAGAAGCTAAGGCTTAATAGAGTTCAAGTCGTCTTAGTAAAATTCGTGGACAGAATCAAGAGATCAAACCAAGCAAGGCCTATTTAGCTTTAAAATCTTTGCTCTTTCACTATAAACTCTGCTGGGTTCTTTTACATTTTCTTCATGAAGCTATGCTGATTATGATGTACTATTTTGCTTATCAAAGGATTTTCAGTTTTCCATATTTAAAACTTGTTCCAGTATTCTTTAGAATGGTGGATCTCAAAGTGTTTGAAATGCAAATTATTAGGTCCCACCCAGACCTACTGAACTCTCAACAGGGCACCCAACAGCAGTCTCTCCTGGTAATTCTGACTCACAGGAGAACAGTAGAAACACTGCTTTTAAATAGCACAGTTAAGCTGAATTGGTTTCGATGTTTTATTTAATGTTAGGAGGTGATGCTCTTTTTCTTCGGGACATCTCTTCAAATTTTTCTTTTATACACCAATCATTAAAACTCATAGTTTTTAGTTTTTCATAGTTTTCATCTAAATACAGAAATGCCAAATGTGGTAGGGCCTGTGTCAGTTCTGAGATGATGGGCAGTTTGGAGGCAAATGCTAACTCCAATGTTCAGTGGGGGAGTGCTATAATTGAAATTAAGCCCTTCTGCACGTACAGGAAGGACATTTTTACCTAGTTTCACGTGAAGTTCTGACACACGTACCACTGTTTGTCATCCCTAACTTAGGATTCCTATTCTCTATAGCACAAGATGCAAGAGATTTCACAATTAAAGACCTATGTATATCGTGGAAGATGATAGTGCAATTCTTTCTGTATCTTCCTCAGTTTTTTTTTTTTTTTTAATCTAGATTTTAAGTTCTGTTTGACCTTTGTGGAACAACTTTTCTTTTTTAGAAGCATTCCCTCTTAGGTGTCCCTTTCCCAATATGAAAAATGATTTTTTTATTTCTCCTCCTCTATCTGGTTTATTTACACATTTAGTGCATTTTTAGTAGGCCCACACTTTGAGTAGCAAGGTTATATCTTGTGGTTGCTTATGTTTATGTCATTTAACTATCACTTAAGTCTTAAACATCAAAGACACAGCTAAGATCCTAAAAAAAAAGGGAGGGGATTATTAGGCAAATAGTTATCACATAGTCAACTTGTGCACAAAAGTACGAGCAGGAAATTCAGGTTCTTACTTAGAATATTTGACTATTATTTTAGATCTACAGTACTGTAATTTCACTACTTCTCCAGCCCATAGTTAGAAAGCAAGTTAGAAACAATGAATCACAGGCAGGGGGAGGAGCTGTTATTGATACAGGCACATTGAGAGCAGCAATCACTATTGGCAGAATAAATATAGGAAAGACAGGGAATTGGTAAAATGGAAGAACTGAAAATGCACAGCAGTCGGAAGCAATTAGTTGAATTGAACAACCTTATATATTCCACTGGGAACATGATAAACATAGCCCACAGGTCTGCCATCCGAGAATTTCTAACCTGGTATTCTGAAGGGAATTGAATGAATGGAATTCTCATTTACTGAGCACCTACTATATAACTTGAAATCTCTTTAGGACATCCCTCTCTCTACACATATACACACAGAGATATACAACAGCAAGGATATACAACCTATTTTAGAACTTTTAGAAACTCTTTTACATATGATCAGGTTAGGTTCCTAAAGCTCCCTGTTCCTAAGTCCCAATATTCTCAAGTCCATAGTAAATAGAAATGTTTGCCTTCTCGGCCATATATGCATGTCCACCAAACAGAAAGGTGAGTAAGCTCTTTGAAGCTTTAGGAGTAAACTTACTCTTCTCTTTTTTTGCCTGTAGCAAATGATGAAGTGGTGCCTCTCAAACTTTAATGTGTATATGAATCACCTGAGGATCTTGTTAAAAGGCAGTTTCTGATTTGGTGGATTTGGGGATGTCCTGAGATTCTACTTTTCTTCCTTCCTTCCTTCCTTCCTTCCTTCCTTCCTTCCTCCCTCCCTCCCTCCCTCCCTCCCTCCCTCCTTTCGTTCTTTCTTTCTTTCTTTCTTTCTTTCTTTCTTTCTTTCTTTCTTTCTTTCTTTCTTTCTTTCTTTTAGATTATATTTATTTATTTGACAGAGGGAGAGAGATCACAAGTAGGCAGAGAGGCAGGCAGAGAGGGGGAAGCAGGCTCCCTGCTGAGCAAAGAGCCCGATGCGGGGCTGGATCCCAGGACCCTGAGATCATGACCTGAGCCGAAGGCAGAAGCTTAATCCACTGAGTAACCCAGGCGCCCCTCTTTTTTCCTTTATAAGATTGTATTTATTTATTTGACACACAGAGGGAGAGAGGGAGAGAGGGAGAGAGAACAAGCAGAGGGAGTGGCAGGCAGAGAGAAGAGAGAAGCAGGCTCCCCGCTGAACCTGATATAGGGTTTGATCCAAGGACCCTGGGATCACGACCAGAGCTGAAGGCAGACGCTCAGCCTGACTGAGCCACCCAGGCCCTGAGATTCTACATTTCTAATGAGCTCCTAGGTGATGCTGCTGCTGCTGGTCCTGGCATTTCCCTGGCATTCTACAGCAGCAGTATTTTCTTAGGCCTTTAAGATACTGAACCAGCTCCTATTGGGTTAATGGCCGCCGGATGTTGATACTAATCCCCTTGCCGCACATTCAGCAGTGTTTGCATTTTGGTAAGTATCTTTCCTCTTGCTGATCATTGTCTGTTGTAGGAAAAACGGTGTATTACCTCAGGCTGCCATAACAAGATCAGACTGGGTGACTTAAATAACAGAAATTTATTTTCTCACAGCTCTGGAGGCTGGAAATCCAAGCTCAGGGTGTCAGCTCGGTAAAGCTCTGGTGAGAGCTCTCTTCCAGGCATGCAGAACCCAGCCTCCTCATTATGTCCTCACACGACGGAGAGAGATACCTCTCTGGTGTCTCTTCGTGTAAGGACACCGGTTCTATCAGATCAGATCTCCATCCTTATGATCTCACTTAATCGCCTCCTTAAAGATCTGTCTCTACTACAGTCACATTGGGGTTTAATGCTTCAACCTATAAATTTGAAGTGGGGGCACAATTCAGTCCATGACAATGGCATGATTCACGGTTTGCCCTTCAGAATTATCCCAACTTTCAAGTGGTTTGTCTCAATTCAGTGTATATTTAATTATTATGTGTTTCCATTCCTAAATCCCTTTATCTTCAAAGCCTTACTCTAAATACCTTCAAAATTCTCACTGCTCTCACACTGACTTCAACATTGGGATTCGTATTTATAAAATACACTTTAAAAATGTAAACTCAGGGGCGCCTGGGTGGCTCAGTTGTTGAAGCTGTGAAGCCTCTGCCTTGGCTCAGGTCATGAACTCAGGTTTCTGGCATTGAGCCCTGCCTCAGGCTCTAAGCTCAGTGGGGAGTCTGTTCCCTCTCACTCTCCCTCTGTGCCCCCACTCTCTCTCTTTCAAATAAATAAATGAAATCTTTAAAAAAAAAATGTAAACTCATCATAGGTTCCAAACTAATAAGAAGATGACCTAGATCAGAACTTCCCAACTGAAGAGCTAGGGCACACTGTGGGCCGCAATGCATCGACAGAGGCGGCAAATATCCGTCCTTCTCAGATAGCGGGACAACTGAGGGGGGCCTGTGGGTGATCCCCAACCTAGTTTCCTTTTGGCTGCAACATCCTTATGTGTTTACCCCACAGAAACTCCCTTATTTTCTGGCTGGGCTAGGCCATGAAGGGGCTGGGAAGGCCTACCCACCATGAAAATTACTGTGCACAATCTTTAGTGCCATCTGCTGGAAGCAGGCAAAATTGACATACTGTTGCTCCAGAAGGTAAATTTTTATTTGTGAAGCTACGAAAGCTAAAACATCCTAAGAAGAGGTGTTTCTGTATTACAGATTTAGTTCATATTTTTCTACTAGTTGAAAGGATAAGCTTCAATTACATAGAAAAGTCAATTGTCGGGTGCCTGGGTGGCTCAGTTGGTTAAGCGACTTGCCTTCAACTCAGGTCATGATCCCGGAGTCCCAGGATCAAGTCCCATATCAGGCTCCCAGCTCTGTGGGGAGCCTGCTTCTCCCTCTGACCTTCTCCCATCTCATATTCTCTCTCTCTCTCTCTGTCAAATAAATAAATAAATAAATAAATAAAATCTTTAAAAAAAAAAGTCAATTGTGTGAAACGATTCTCTTCAAAACATGCCAGATTAAATGTGTCGAACATACTAATTCAGTTAGGACACACTTTTTAAAAATCACTACGATGACAAGGTTTTTAAGAAACTTGACATATAGAGGTGGCTGAGTGGCTCGGTCGGTTAAGCGTCTGACTCGTGAGTTCAGCTCAGGTCATGATCTCATGCGTCATGGGATCAGGCCTGTGTCGTGCTCTGAGCTCGAGTGGGGAGGGGGGCAGGTTGGCATGAGATTCTCTCTCTTCCTCTGCCCCTCCCCCCACTCACACATTCTCTCTCAAGTAAATAAATCTTTTAAAAAAAAGAAGCTTGACCTATAAAAAATATGCAAGAATTTGTGGGTGGGGGGATGGGCTAGAGAAGATGAGTCTAACTTCCTAAAATATTAGAAAGCTTTCTTCCGAGGAGTGGTAAGTTTATTGTTTCAGGTGTCAGAACAAGGACAGAGGAACTGAATTTTGATACATGAGCTACATTCAATCTGGGATTCTGGGAATTCTGGAAAAGGTAGCCCCAAAATGGGAGAGAAGTTAAATGACACGTGCTCCACACTTGCTCCCCATTCCAGCTTCCATGTCATTCTATTTGCCACTTGGATTTCACTTAGTTTGATGTTATCTTTTTTTAGTTTGATATTTTCAATAATTACAAAAATGCTTATTAATATCCTTAAAGTCTTTAAAAGCCTATCTAAAATCCCAACAATATTCATTCTCTGTTGTGGGCTGACTTGTGTACCCTTGTAATTTGTGTGTCGGAGAGCGAGAATTCCTGTCCCCTTCAAGGGTCCTAGCAGAACTAAAAACCAGATTGACATGAAGCAAATTAACAGGAGAAAATCAAATGTAATAGCATATGTCCAAGGAATTCACACAGACGTGGAAATTCCGAAGACCAGCAAAATGAGGTATATATGTCATTCTGGACTAAGAAGGGGGAAGGGATTTGGGACGTCAGAGGCAAGGAATGTAATTCCGGGAAGATAAGAAGAGCAGATATTTGGTAATTAGACGTTCGCCCTGCCAGGTAGATGGGTCACGCAGATAAAATTTATCTTTGCTAATACCCTTATTCTGGAAAGACTCTCCAAATTCGATTCTTCTATGTAGTTAAGGGAGGGGCAAAGTTTCTCCTGGGGCCACAGGTTCTCAAGATAATCTGCATGCCAAAGAGACACATGCTCAAGGGGCCTGTCGGAACCGCTCAAGTCCTGACCACCAATAACTCAGAATCTGACTGTATTTGGAGAGAGACCCTTTAAAGAGGGAATTAAGGTAAAATGAGGTCATATGGATTGGCCTGAATCAATGTGACTGGTGTCTTTATAAGAAGAGATTAGGACACAGATATTAAAAGACCATGTGAGGACAGAGTGAGCAGGCCACCATCTGCAAGCCAAAGAGAATCCTCAGTAGAAACCAAACCTGTCAAATCCTTGATCTTGGACTTTAGGTCTTCAGAAGTATGAGAAAAGAAATTTCTGTTTTGTTTTTTTAAGATTTATTTATTTATTTGAGAGAGAGAGAGAGCAAGCATGAGGGGTAGGGGCAGCCTAGGGGCAGAGGGAGAGAGAATTTCACTCAGACTCTAAGTTGAGCATAGAGCCCGACATAGGGCTCCGTCTCACCACCCTGAGGTCACCACCTGAACCAAAACCAAGAGTTGGACACCCCACCAACCCCACCCAGGCACCCCAAGAAATGTCTATTGTTTAAGCCACCCGATCTGTGATATTTTGTTAGGATGCCCCTGGCAAGCTAATACAGTATTCTTCCCGTGGGATCTTTTCTTCTGCTGTGTTTTGTTCAAGGACTGAAGTAGATTTTCTTAATTTTCTTGGCTTACAATTTCTTTCAAGAAGGTTTTTTTCTTATAACAACTTTCTTCTTCCCTAATGAAACGTAGAAATCAAGTGGAATCGTATACACAGTGGCTGTGTAATAGACTAAAAGAAGTCCTTATCACATTCTAGCAAATTTATTTGGTATGATGGGGGTTGAGCTACAAGAAAGTTGGTATGGGAGATGGTTATTTTAAACAGAAATTTCTCCCATGAGATTTTCTCCTTTTAAATATAACAACATGGGTAATGTTATTCCCCAGAAATTCTCGGAGAACATTTCTCTTAAAAAAAAAACATTCAGGAAGAGAGAACGATACGTTCTATGGGATGCTACATATTCTCACCAAGAAGGGAACCAAGAGGCCTCTGGCTGTCCTCTCTCTGGCTGGTGCCCAGATACACAAACCAGGTGGCTTCTCACTTTGATACCACATGTGAAGAAGGTAGTGAGCAAAGTACAAGCAAAAGTGAGAGAACAACATGGAGGGATTGAGGGATTGAAAGAAGAGGAGAATTTTAACTGCCACGAACAGTGAGGAAATGTACACAGAGGCGTTGTAGGAAGTTTACTTTCTATTTTTTTTTTTCCTGTGAAAGATTTCTGGGTTACATCTTTAAGGAAACCTACTGAAGATCTTTATTATTTATCAACATCAGTCTTATTATCCTTGAATGAGATGCCCCACCGAAACCGGATGGATGGTGCTCAGTTGTAGACTGCACAAACTTCATCCAAAACGCATCTTTAAGGCCTCGCTGTTCTTGTTTCCTGAATCTGGAAGATTTCTGATATACGAGTGAAATGAGGGTTTTCTGTCTACTTTCTAAGACAAAGAGTACTTACTTTGTTCTCCATAGAACTCAGTAGCGCTCTTAGTTATATAGCTGAAATCAGGTCCTATAATCCACATGCTTTCTCTACAACCAAGGCCGAGAAAGTCAGTGGGTACGACATCTATTAGTTTTCCTCCTAGCTGAAGTTTGGAAACTATGTGCTTTGAGACATACTCCGGGCTGGGGTAACATATCCTCTGTGCGTCTGTGTGTGTGTGTGCACACCTATGTGTGTGTGTACACCTATGTGTGTGTGTGGTATGTATTATGTTGTTATTTAATCAGCCAACCAAGTTAAAGTACCAAAAAATTGTAATGGCTGCAAATACATGAGTTCTTCACAGATACAAAATGTAGTCATTTTGATAGTTAATCTGCATGTACATAAACACAAGGCATAGTCATAATTTTGTTCCATGATCATTAGGCATAAATGATAAGAACTGTGCATAAATCACTATGGTTAGTAAGCAACATGTATACTTTCAAAATAAGGGAAAAGGTTGTGATAAAAATAATAATTGTTGCCATTTTTGGGCACCTGCTATGTGCTAGGCATTGTGTTAGGAATGCTAGTATATTAATTCCACAAAATAGTAGACATTTAAAAAATAATTCTATAGGGACACCTGGGTGGCTCAGTTGGTTAAGCATCTGTCTTTGGCTCAGGTCATGATCCCAAGGTCCTGGGATCGAGTCCTGCATTGGGCTCCTTGCTTCATGGAGAGCTGCTTCTCCCTCTTCCTGGTGCTCCCCCTGCTTGTGCTCTTTCTCTCTGACAAGTAAGTGAGTAAATAAAAAAATAAAATCTTTAAAATATAATAATTCTATAAACAAGAAATCTGAAACTCAAAGAAATTAAGAAACTCACCCCAAGATCACAATTATCTCAATATTTCAGTGAGTGGGATAGGAAATGGGAGAAGTCACAAAGAAAAGAGAGAGAGTAGCCTGAAAGACTCCAAAATCCTGGTACAAAGGTAGTTGATCCGGTCTCCAGTAGCTAATGCTATCCATTTATGAAAATTTCTCTTGTATGCTATAGTTGAGTATGAAAAAGTATAGATTTCAAGCATATTGAAGAATGCCACTTTTAATTCCTCCTCAGCCAAGAAGTTTCAATAAGGAGATTACTGAGAACTTGAAAAAAATGTTAGCAACCTTTATCTGGTTAGCTCACTAAAAACATTTTGCCATTAACATGTCAAATGTTTTTTTTCTAAATTTTAGCAAATTGGGCTTTTTATTTATTTTTAAAGATTTTATTTGACAGAGAGAGATCACAAGTAGGCAGAGAGGCAGGCAGAGAGAAGGGGAAGCGGGCTTACTGCTGAGCAGAGAGCTGGATGCTGGGCTTCGATCCCAGGACCCTGAGATCATGACCCGAGCCGAAGGGAGAGGCTTGAACCCACTGAGCCACCCAGGCGCCCCCAAACCGGGCTTTTTAAAAAGCGCAACGTTTCAGGCTGTAAAATGCAATAGCCTTCTTCCATTTAACAATTAAGTTTAAAAACAAATTAGAAAGTTCCACCTCTCCCTTTGGGTTTACCTCATTTTTCTCCAGCTTTGTGGTGTAACGTGTCGGTGGGCTTCCGTCGCCATCTGGTGGACAATGTGTAGAAGTGTTCTGACTTGAGAAGACAGGACCTAAAGAGTGATTAATAAGAGTTTTATGATGCAGTGAATCTGAGAAGAATGCATGGGAATATGAACACAAAATGGATAAAAAATAGTTTATTTCTTGGTAATTAGAAATGAGCATCACTTTTAGGTGTTGGATCACAAAGTAGGATGATATGGAACCAAAGTAATGAAACTGTTCTTTAACTAATTTTGCTGTAATTAGAGTCCTTCAACTCCACATTCCATAGTATATATTACTCCATAAATAGTCCCAGCACCATAGACCAACTTAAATAAATATGTTTATCCAGTGATCTTGTTTGAGAGGACAAGAAGTTCTGTTTCTACATCCATTTTTTATTTCTATAATCGCACTTCTCTTACCCCTAAAATCTCAACATTAAGGATCTACTCTTTTCGATAAGATTGTCCTATTTCCTCTTAATTTTAAAATACAGGTAAGTCTTAAAGTGCTAGGACTGAGATGTGGGTAACAGAGGGACAACAGTATGAAGTACCAGGTTCTGAGTTGTTCCAAAACCCTGCCTTTCAGGACAATGACCTCGGTGGTTAGGTTGGCTGTGGGATGCTTTCTGGTCAATAAGTTATGAATTAAGATTTTAAAAGTCCATATGATTCCTGGAACGTACTTAACAGTTGACAACAGAGAGTAGAGTAGATAGAAAAGCTCAAGTTTTTTTCCCTCCAAATATGTTTATTTTATTTTTTCAGTATTACAAGATTAATTGCTCATGCACTACACTCAGTGCTCCATGCAATACGTGCATGGAAAACTCAAGTTTTTAAAAAATTAATTTCTTTTGTTATTTTTCCATTAATTAAACAAATGAGACAGATCTGCAGCTGGCTCAGTGTTACCTTCTCTGTAATAAATATGGGAAAATGCTATGAGATGTGATAAAATACAGTAAGATTTTTTTTCCCCCAGACTCACTAAAACATATTTAGCTATATAAATACATGCTGCCTTTCAAAAACGGTCATTGTGGGCAATGGTACATTTCTAGCGTGCAAATATGGTAGAAATCATAAACCTCTACTTGTGTCTGGGCCAGTGCCTTCGCCTGCTGGCCAAACATTGATAAGCCACTACTCAGCAAGATGGGAGCTGCCCAAAAAGCCTCACTCCCTTAAGTGCTCATGATCTGATGTGACCAGGGGCAAGTTTTGGGCCCTTTGAGTCCCACAGTTCACATGCAACCTGACCCTACCTCCCTCATTCTATTGCTGACTATTCAAATTAGGGCCAACCCTATGGTCTGGTCTATGCCAGCCCTATCGTGCAGAATCCCTTCTCCCACCCAGACATGGTTTCCTTCTTTTAAACTCTGACTGGGTGGCTTGGGGTGGTGGATGAGGTGTTAGGTTCCTTCTGTCTAGTTCCATTTAGATTCCTTTCCTTGGGGCGCCTGGGTGGCTCAGTGGGTTAAAGCCTCTGCCTTCAGCTCAGGTCATGTTCTGAGGGTCCTGGGATCGAGCCCCACATAGGGCTCTCTGCTCAGCAGGGAGCCTGCTTCCCCCTCTCTCTCTGCCTGACTCTCTGCCTACTTGTGATCTCTCTCTGTGTCAAATAAATAAATAAAATCTTAAAAAAAAAAAAAAAAAAAAAAGATTCCTTTCCTTCCTAACCTCTCTCCCTTCCTCCCCCAAGCCCCATCGTCATGGGGGTGGGGTGGGGCGTCTTAGCCAGGCTTTCACTGCATGACCTGACAGTTGACTGAACCAGAAGTAGGCACCGGACACAAACGGAGACGTCAGAGCCTGGGACTGACTGGCATAATCCGATCTCAGACTGGAGTCCGTCTCCGTGGAGGAGCGGTGGATTCTGGAGCGGTGGGAGACTGTAGTCAGCCATCAGGATGCTTATCAACAGCGTTTCCCTCCCGGGCGTTATAATTTCATCAGTTAGAGGGAAGAAAGGAAAGGAGAAGCTTGCAGTAAGGAATGAAAGATCTGCTGTAAGTGGGGACAAAGCCAAGAGGATGCACGGCCAGGGGCAGTGCCGGTGATGAAGGGCTCTCCCGTCCAGCCCATTCGAGAATTTCTTTTCTTATGTTTAAGATTTTAGTTATTTATTTATTTGACAGAGAGAGCGAGAGAGAGCGAGAGAGAGAGAGAGAGAGAGAGGGAGAGAAGGAACACAAGCAAAGGGAATGGTAGCGGGAGAAGTAGGCTCACCGCCAAGCAAGGAGCCCGATGCGGGACTCGATCCCAGGACCCTGAGATCACGACCTGAGCAGAAGGCAGACTGACCGAACCACCCAGGTGCCCCCCATTCCAGAGTTTCAACAACAGGTTTCGACAAACCTCCCCTCAACAAAACAAAGCAAAACAAAACACTCCCTTTCCTTCCTATTTAAGCTCTTCTGTTTCTGTCAGCCGAATGAGTTTAAACCAGTACCTCCAAGTACCACTGATGTGATAGTTGTAAAGGAAATAGGAAATATGAAAAGGAAATAGCTTCACAAGCCAGTCACAAATCAGTTTTACTACATTATAAAGGCCTTTTATGAGTTTGCTGAAAATAATACAGCAAATACTCTGAAAATACTTGGTGCAAAACACAGTGCTTGTCAATCACAGGAATGCAAAGATTAGTAGGAAAACAATACTTTTTTTGGGAGACCAAACAACATAGAAAAATAATCATAGGCAATACATTCTTGACAGAAGTATAAATAAAGTGGTTTGGATTCTTTTTTTTTTTTTTAAAGATTTATTTATTTATTTGATAGAGAGATCACAAGTAGGCAGAGAGGCCGGCAGAGAGAGAGGGGGAAGCGGGCTCCCTGCTGAGCAGAGAGCCCCATGTGGGGCTCGATCCCGGGACCCTGAGATCATGACCTGAGCCGAAGGCAGAGGCTTTAACCCACTGAGCCACCCAGGCGCCCAATAAAGTGGCTTGGGACAGAGAAAAAAAAGGATTTATTCAGATTTAAAAAAAACCCCAAAAACCCAAAACTTCATTTATTGAATGCAAAAATACCAATAATGTGCTAAGAAGTGTGTTATGATCTGGAGATGGAATGCAGAAGACACACGGTCTCCTTACTTCAAGGAGCTCAACTTTTATCACAGGGTAAGTGCAAACACATTCTACACCCAGAGAAGCCACTCGGTGTGTTTTGGGTTTGAGAGGGCGTTCAGAAGAGAAGATGTGTTAGACTGCTAGTGGAAGGTAGGAAGCTTATATAGGATTAAACGGAGATGGGCTAGAAAAGAAGATCCCTGAGCAGAAACTGCAAATACGAAAACCTGGTGTTGAGATCGTGCTGTTAGCAGCATCAGATTCTGCTTGTCTGGCTCCTTCTTAGGCTTTCAGGTTCGGAGTTCCCTCTCGTCTTTGCTCGCTTTCTTGCTTGGAGTGTTTTAACTAACAAATACCTGTCCTGATACCTGAGCTTCTGCGAGGGAGTCTCATTGACCAGGTGCGTTCTGTATCCTCCATCACTTTTCTCTGTCCCCTGGCGCCCTCCAGCAGTCCCCTGCAGCCAGCAGGCTGAGGGCTCCTGGGGCGGCCATCTCTCCCCTGGGAGGTCTCGATCTCAGCCGTGGTGGGAGAGATGCCTCTCCATTTTGAAATTT
Source organism: Procyon lotor (assembly GCA_028646535.1). Taxonomy (NCBI): domain Eukaryota; kingdom Metazoa; phylum Chordata; class Mammalia; order Carnivora; family Procyonidae; genus Procyon; species Procyon lotor. The sequence goes on from CM053604.1 coordinate 76,334,003, forward strand.
CCTTCCCCGTTCACTCTCCATTGGCTTTGAAGGAAGTAGCCGCCATCTGGCCCTCAGAAAACTCCTAAAATCTCCGTTAGTGGTTCACCACATTTTATTGCTTAACAATCGTCTATACCGAACATTTCTGTTTAAGGAACTGATGTCTTAAAAAATAAATAAATAAATAACTGATGTGTTTTTAGATTAGATATTTAGATAGATCTCATCTATCCTGATTAGACCTTGGTTGATTGGATAAGGCAGTGGGAGAAGTTGGGAATGACTAAAGCACAAATCATAATGTAGAAGAATTAAATAATGTGACTTCTTGAAAATTAGAGACTTCTGCTCTTTGAAAGACACCATGAAGAAAATGAAAAGGCCATCAGCGGAGTGGGAAACACTTGCATTACCTACCTCTGACCACAACAACAAACCCCACAGAAAGCACAAACTTTCATACAGAATATAAAAAAGTATCTCAAAAATAAGAAGATTGCGTTAGTCTGCTTGGGTTGCCATAACAAAGTACCACTGACTGGGTGGTTTAAACAACAGAAATTTCTTTTCTCAGTTTTCGAGACTGGAATTCCAAGACCCAGGAGTCAGCAGGTCTGATCTCTTCTGAGGCCTCTCTCACTGGTTTGCAAATGGTGCCTCCTCGGTGTCCCTGTGCAGTCTTTCCTCTGCTGGCACTCATGTCTGTGTGCATGTCACCTCTTCTTAGAAAGACCATTGAGCCACTTGCGGATGGTCTGTTTGGCCAGAGCTTTCTCCCTATTGTAATAGTTCCTCTCCTCTGATTGCAATAATCCTTTTAAGTAGACTCTCTCTTGACCTATGTCCAGATTTGTTTCTACTGGACATTTCTTTCCTGCCTGCTGTGTGTTCAGCAGGGGGGGCAATCTAGTAAGAATTATGCAAATGAACAGTCAAGTACAGGCTAAGAAGGAATGTAATATGCAGGGACTGCCACAAAATTTCTGGGCCCACCGCAAATGAAAGTTCTGGATGACTTATTCAAATGAGCAGGGGAAAAGTGCCATTAAAGACACTGATACATGATTTGTCTTTTCTTCAGTGGTCTGTCTCAACTTGTTATGATGTCTTTTGAGTATTATTTCATGTCATTTTATGTAAAGAAAAGATAAAATTTTTAATTATTGGCGTGAAGTTTGCCATTCATCTATATTGTATAATACCAGTTTATTTTTTAAATATCTTATTTATTTATTTTGACAGAAGGAGAGAGAGCACACAAAGGGGGTGCAGCAGGGCAGAGGCAGAGGGAGAAGCAGGCTCCCCATTGAGCAAGGAGCCCCATTTGGGACTCGATCCTAAGACCCTGGGATCATGACCCGAGCCGAAGGCAGATGCTTAACCAACTGAGGCACCCAGGTATTCCAAGTATACTACCAGTTAAAATGCAAATGTAGGAGGATTTAACTTGTGAAATCACTGAAATTATAGGTTTTTTTTTTTTTTTACTTCTTAGCTTGTACATGCATATGCATTTTGTTCTTACTAGAAGATTGGAAATGTGGCATAAAACTAACTCAACTCTTTTTAAAAAATTTAAATTCAATTAATTAACATAGAGGCTATTATTAGTTTCAGAGGTAGAGTTTAGTGATTCATTAGTTGCATATAACACCCAGAACCCATTATATCATGTGACCTCCTCAGTGCCCATCACCCAGTTACCCCATCCGCCCACCCTCTCCCCTTCAGCAAACTTCATTTTGCTTCCTATAGTTAAGAGTCTCTTATGGTTTGTCTCCCTCTCTGATTTCATCCTATTTTATTTTTCCCTTCCTTTCTCTATGATCTTCTGTTTTATTTCTTAAATTCCACATAAGAGTGAAATAATATAATTGTCTTTCTCTGATTGGCTTGTTTCATGTAGCATAATACTCTCAAGTTCCAACCACATCATTGCAAATGGTAAGATTTCATTATCTTTGATGGCTGAGTAATATTCCATTATATATCTCTCTCTCTTTTTTTTTTTTTTAAAGATTTTATTTATTTGACAGTGAGAAACACAGTGAGAGAGGGAACACAAGCAGAGGGAATGGGAGCGGGAGAAGCAGGCTCCCCGCCGAACAGAGAGCCCGACGTGGGGCTCGATCCCAGGACCCCGGGATCACGACCCGAGCCGAAGGCAGACGCCTAACGACTGAGCCACCCAGGCACCCCTATATATCTCTTTATCCATTCATCTGTTGATGGACATCTGAGCGCATTCCCTATTTTGGTTATTGTGGACATTGCTGCTATAAACATTGGGGTACAGGTGCCCCTTCAAATCATTATGTATCTTTTGGGTAAATACCTACTAATGCAATTGCTGGGTCCTAGGGTAACTCTATTTTTAGCTCTTTAAGGAACCTCCATACTGTTTTCCAGAGTGGCTGTACCAGCTTGCATTCCGACGAGTAGTGTAAGAGGGTTCCCTTTTCTCTGCATCCTGCCAACACTTGGTGTTTCCTACCTTGTTAATTTTAGCCATTCTGATTGTTGTGAGGTGGTATCTCACTGTGGTTTTGATTTGTATTTCCCTGATGCCGAGTGATGTTGAGCATTTTTTCACGTGTCTGTTGGTCATCTGGATGTCCTCTTTGGAGAAATGTCTTCTGCCCATGTCTTGACTGGATTATTTGGTTTTTGGGGGTGTTGGTAACTCAATTCTTTTTTGCACTTATTTATATGTGTACAGCCTACCAACACTCTCTAGAACATTCCAGCTTCCTGATAAATAAGGAAGGACTAAAGGGAAAAAGAACTATGGTTGTCCTATATTTCCCTCTCCTTCTGTGTCATCATTTTTCGGTATAAGTTTTTGGCTAATAGCAGAAATTATGTGAATGAGAAAAGACATGATAGCGTTCCCTGGTGGTTCGTGTTGCCTAGAAGTCATTGCTGTCTTTCTGCATTCAAAGCAAGTTCTTTTTTTTTATAAGTATAGTTTGAAATTTTAAAAAATATTTTATTTATTTATTTGACAGAGAGAGATCACAAGTAGGCAGAGAGGCAGGCAGACAGAGGGGGAAGCAGGCTCCCCGCTGAGCAGAGAGCCCGATGCGATGCGGGGCTCCATCCCAGGACCCTGAGATCATGACCTGAGCTGAAGGCAGAGGCTTTAACCCACTGAGCCACCCAGGCACCCCTCAAAGCAAGTTCTTGTTTGAGAAGTATGCCTTCTTGGGATTGTTAGCACTACCCATCCTCCTACCCCACCCTGACCTGTGTAATCATAGACCCAACACTCTCACCTTGTCCTGGCTCTGAGTCTGGATGAAATTCCATCTCCTCAATTACCCACCCAAGTGCAAGCTATGGTCTTCTGTCACTTGGACTGAAAGAATCCACGGACTAGTCTATCTGTATCCATTCCGGTTCCTGTAATCCATTTGACACACTGCAGCCTGAGTGATCTTCTTAACACCAAATCTGATCATGTTATCCCCCATAAAAAAATCTTTTAATGCCTTGAGAGCAAAGACAAATATGACTTATAGACTCTGCAAATTTGGCTCTGACATTTTTTCCCAGTTTCAGTCTGCAGCATGCTCCGTACGAAAGCTTCATTCCTGACCACTGGCCTAACAGCTCTTTGACCAGTCCATTCCTTTGATCTCTTCCTAGAGAACTCTTCCCCATCTGTACCCCAGTCGCTCCTTCATCTAATTAAACTCCACTCATCCTTCAAATTAAAGTTCAAATGTCCTTTCTTCGAGGAAGCTATCTCTTACCTCTGACAAATTCTAATCTTGTAACTGTTCTTTCTTGCAGCCCCCCGCCTCTCCTTTGCGGCACTCACACAGTTGCAATTTTATATTTATTCCTATGGTTATTTGATTACTGTCTATCTTTCCTCGTGTATAAATGAAGAGAAGAAACTCCTTTTCTGCCCACTCCACCTCCACCTAGAAGCTTTCCTGCTACATAGTAAGGAGCTTAACAATTAATGATTGGATGAGCAATAGCAAAATTGATCGGACTTTTCTTTTGAAATTCCAGAGAATTGCTGATTTCAGTGAGTGCTTAAATAGGATTGCAAATAATCATTCTGCCCTGACTTGTGAGTGTCTGAATACTCCCACTTTTTTCCTTTGCCTGCAATTTTACTTTCGTCTCTGTCAAAAATCTCAACTGCAGAATGGACACAGTCCTCTTTGAAGGATTCACTGTATCTTGTTTTGTTGTGCTCATCAGCTTATCTGTCTTCTTGCTCACTCACCTGGGGGCCCCTTCATTTCGTATCTGTCGCTGATAGGATCTCTGCTGATATCCCCTCCTTTTTTTTCTTTTTCTATTTTCTTTTTTTGGCCAGTTTCATAGCGTTCCCAACATCTGTTATGGTTTAAAGGGATACTTGCCTGGAAATAGAAGTTCTTTCCAGGCCTTGACATAAATTGCTAGTAAAAGCACATGAATGAATATATAGCAAGAAACAGCATTTCACAAGGAAGTTGTTCTGGAAGTGGGCTGTTGGAGTGAAAGGAGGCATTTGCCTGTTGCTTGGTCCCAGTAGCCTGATCACTCTTGCCCGATCGGGATTTTGCCTGGCATCCCGTAGTTTGCTGCTCCTTCCCCAGCCCACTGTGTGGATTACAGTATGTACATTGGCACTTGTTACAGAGCAAGTGCAAACAGCTGGGTTTCTTGCTGTTCACGCAGTGCCAAGATAGGATTCCTCATCAGACCTTTTAACTGCTTTTGCAGTGAGTAACATCAGTGACTGGGAAACCGAACATTTTATCTAGTGGTTTGTTCACTTGCTGCTTTTTTCCAGATGTCTTCTAGAGCTGTTCTTCAGATGTTGATTTGTGGTGGCGTTGATGTTTTCTTTCTGTAGCGTTCTATTATTTTCGAGCAGTGATATTTAATTTAGTTAGGGGAAATGTCTTTTCCAAACTCTTTGTTTCTGATGACACACAGTTATTTGGTGCCTCCTGTTAATCCCACAAACTAGAGGACTTGGCCCCATCACAGACATGACCAGACAATGTCCAGAAGCTTTAGAGGAACCGCTGCTCCAGACTTTTCCTTTTGCAGAGGCTACCAGATACACTGATAGATTATAGGCCTGGGGGATTTTTAGGGCCAGGGGGCTGATTTACTCAGATCCCCTCTTGATTCACAAAATGACACCAGAACTCATAGATGCTGAGGAACTGTAGCCTGGGCCACACACTAGGAGTAAAATCAGAAAGAGAACCCAGGTCTCCTAAATATAGGGGAGAGGGAACCTTTTTCTTAAGCTTCTCACCTGGAGGCATAGATGTGGATTTGTGTGCCGGTTCAGTGGCCCAAGGATGCACTCACTGGCAGAGAGGTCTTGGACGACATTTTTTTTTTTTTAAGATTTATTTATTTATTTATTTGACAGAGAGAGACACAGAGAGAGAGAGAGAGAGAGATCATAAGCAGGCAGAGAGGCAGGTAGAAAGAGGGGAGGGGGAAGCAAGCTCCTTGCTGAGCAGAGAGCCCGATGCGGGGCTTGATCCTAGAACCCTGAGATCATGACGTGAGCCAAAGGCAGAGGCTTTAACACACTGAGCCACCCAGGCGCCCCAACGGGATGACATTTTGAAGGGGCGGGGCAAACTCCCGCTGCGGGTCCAAAGGAACCATCTCTTTTCCCGTTTGGCACAAGGCTGGCTCTCTCTTCTTAGGGATTTGCACTCAGGTGTCACCCAGATGGAGCCAGTCACTCCCCTGCAGGATAGAGTCAGTCCCCTGCAAAGCCATTTTCCCAGGACCTGTTTCTATGCCTCCACTCCAGTCCCTCCTTTCCCTCCCTGAGCTCTCTCCCACCACACAAGGGCCTCTTAAAACTTGTGATCATCTGTTTCCCCATCCATAGTGAGAGAGGGAGAGGCAGAGACGTTTTGAGAGTTTGACAGCAGTTTATAAATAACTCAGAGCAGCGGTTGCAGACAATGGGAAGTAGATATGGGAAATGCCATCATAAAAAAAAATGTATTCGTTGAAAACCAAGGATGACAGCATACAATCCCAACCCCCAAAAGCTTAACAGAGATTCTCATAAAACTGTAGGTAGGCTGACATTATATTACACAAGTTTTAAACTCTGGATCTGGGCCGAAAACCTCACCTGCTTTAAGTCTTCAAATAGACACTTGAGCTACAGAATAATACGATTGACCAGCAAACCACTTTCAGATTTGGTTGTAATCTATAGACTGTCAACTCGGGGGTAACTGGTAAAGTAATTTTTGGTCTTTCTTTGTCTGTTTTAATTCGTGATATTTCTCTGCAGCCAGCTTTGCAGGAGAAATCGAAACACAGCTGTTGCCCTGTAAATCCACAAAGTGAAATCAGCAGTGTCCAGTGAAGAATGAGGCTCCCAGGATAGCTCCTCCGACAGTCCGGCTCGCTTCCTTTACTGGAATCCTTCCTTGTGGGCTCAACGATGATTCATGCGTGGAGGGCGGTGGGACCTGATTCAAAGGCACCAGAGGACAGAGAGGAAGCCAGAACTTGCTGTGGGGAAGTGGACCCGATGGGTTGGTCAGCAAGGACGAAGAAGTTCTGGAAGATCAGCTCCGAAACCCGAGTCCAGACTTACCTGGTGACTCTGATTTGATTACATCGGTGGTTACTCTCTGTTGTTCTTTCAGCATGCATGCATTTAGATTTGTCAGTGCCTTTGTCTTGTGACATCAACTGGTCCAGAACACATACCCGGTCAGTAGACTGGCGCTGTCCAGTCTCCCATCCCCTACAAGGGACCCCTCCACCCCCGGCAGGCCGGACTTCACTGCGCTGCTATATAAGGACCTCCTGCCCCAAAGGCTTGACCCACAGGCTCCAGCCCCTCCACATTCTTTCACTCTCTTGACTTTCAACATTGATGCCGCTCTGGGGTTTGGGTCCTCACTCCGCTCTTTCAGCTCATTGCTTAAGTAGCGTCTCCCGGCTTTTGAGTTTGTTTCCCCCCTCAGTGACATTTTCATCACTCCTGTCTGTCTTGAAGCATTCGCAGACAGTGTCAGGGTAACAATGCTCTTCCATGCCTGTTTTCACTCTCAAGATTTAACAAACCATATCCTGCCCTTTGGGACATTCTTCTTCCAGTGAGATCCAGGTAGGTTAAAGACGTGGTGGTGTATTTTTAAGGAGATAGTTTATTTTATGTTATTATAAAAAAGATTTATTTGTCAGAGAGAGATAGAGAGAGCACAAGCAGGGGGAGGGGGAGCGGCAGGCAGAGGGACAAGTAGCCTCCCTGCTCCCCACGCGGGACTCGATCCCAGGACCCTGAGATCATGACGTAAGCCAAAGGCAGATGCTTAACCAACTGAGCCACCCAGGTGTACCATAAAGTGATAATATATTTTAAAAGAATTTTTCTATTCAAGGGGTTTGAAATAAAGAACTTTATAAAAGTAGATATGCAAAAAACATGTAAATGGAGAATGAGAGGGTAAGGAAACTTACCTGTTCACATTATTTAGCTATTAAAAAAAAATTCATGGGGCGCCTGGGTGGCTCAGTCGTTAAGCGTCTGCCTTCGGCCCAGGTCAGATCCCAGGGCCTTGGGATCGAGCCCCGCATCGGGCTCCCTGCTCAGCAGGAAGCCTGCTTCTCCTGCTACCATTCCCTCTACTTGTGTTCCCTCTCTCGCTGTGTTTCTCTCTGTCAAATAAATAAAATCTTTAAAAAAAAAATTAAAAAAAATTCATTCCTCAAGTGTTTCAAAGGAATATGATTTGATGGTACTAACATGTAGTTATATTAAAATGTTCCGTATTCATTTGATACATATATTAGATTTGGTATGTATATTTGATTTATTTGATGTACATTTGATTTATTTGATTTACTCGGTATGTATATTAAACTCCCAGCTACTTAAGGGCAGAGACTGAATTTTCATTTCTCTTATTTCCCTTGCTGAATAGACACTCAATTTTTTAAGTGACAAACTGACAGATTCATTAAACCAAGGCCTGTGTGTCAGGAAGTATGAGCCATTGATCTGTGTATGGATGTCATCACTCTTTTAGAAGACGATTCCCGGAGATTTCAGACCTGGTAAACCACACTGTGTGAGTATTTTTCCCTCTGGCTCCCACACAGAACCCCTAAATGTTGACGTTTTTATTCAGATAAAGTCCCATTAGAATAAATATCAAAGAATGACTTTGTCAAGAGAACAAAAGTGGGGTCCTTCAGTCAGTAAAACTGGTGGTGTGTGTGTTTTCTGGGGGTACAAACTTGGGAAAAAATTGTAGTGGCAAAGTCATGAAAAGGGGCAATATTTAGCCTGAGGGGGCCTTTGGGAACAAGAGGGGCTTGCCATTGCCAGACCACTCCCCTTCCCTCTCTCGCCTTGCTTTGTGACTTTGGAAGGAATGCAGGTAGAGACCTTACCAATACTCTGCACATCTCTCTCTCTCTGTACCACTCTGTTCTCACTATCTCCTCTCCTTTTTTTTTTTTTAAGATTTTATTTATTTATTTATTTGCTAGAGATAGAGCGAGAGCCAGAGAGAGAGGGAAAGAGAGCCAGTACACAAGCAGGGGGAGCAGCAGGCAGAAGGAGAAGCAGGCTCCTTGCTGAGCAAGAAGCCTGATGTGGGATTCGATCCCAGGACACTGGGATCGTGACCTGAGCCAAAGGCAGACTCTTAACCGGCTGAGCCACCCAGGCATCCCTAATTCTCCTTCTTCTAATCAGCGTATCCTGATCAGGTTAATGTCCCCAGAGCATCAGAATGATCGTGCCAATTGTTCAGTCATAAACATTCAGGCCCACTGATGTCAATTACCCTTCTCCCCCTGGTTTAGCATTCCTTGACATCCACAGTGCCCCTCTAACCTAGTGTCCTGATCTCCCAGACTCTTTCTGCATGTTCTTTTTATGAAATGAGGCTCACCGTTGCCCCAACTCCCCCAAGGCTTCTGCCTCTAAACTGTCCCCTACCTGGTTGTCCTTTACTGCCGTGTCCTATATCTCCATCTTTCCAATATTTCAAGGCCTAGCTTAAAAGCTGCCTTGTCCATGAAATGTTCCCAGAACCAGAATATCCCTCTAGAAGTCTTATTGGCCACCTTTGCTTTTTGACTGCATGCTGTGTTTTTATGTTTCTTTTTTAAAAAATTTTATTTTTTTCAGTGTTGCAAGATTCATTGTTCATGCACCACACCCAGTGCTCCATGCAGTTCGTGCCCTCCTCAATACCCACCACCAGGCTCGCCCAACCTCCACCCTATCCCCTCCAAAACCCTCAGTTTGTTTTATGTTTCTTGAGATTCCTACCACTTCCTACCTTTTGGCATTCTTAGGTGTGTACCTGAGCTGAGTGGTTAAGTGCTCTGGGTCAGACAGCTTAGATTTTAATTCTGGGTCTTGTCACATATGTGACCTTGGTTATTAACCTTTTTAAGTCTTACGTTCTTCATTGGGAAATTGACAATCATAATTATTTCATAGGTTTTTTTTTTTATGAAGATTAAATGAGGAAATGAATGTAATACACTTTAATTCAGGGCTTGTTACACAGTAAGGAGTCAAAAATTATGTTATTTCGTTTATTATTCTTATCATTGTTTTAATTTCCTTTCTAGACTCTAACTTTATGGAGTGTTAAATCTCTCTGTATAGCAGAGATCAGCAAACTTTTCCTGTAAAAGGCCAGACAGTCAATATTTTAGGCTTTGCAGGCAACATATATCTCTGTCACATATTGTGAAATAATAGAAAAAAACATTTTGGTCTCTGCCCCTGTTTCTGGCACAGGACTCCTGAAACCCTTGTAATATTCTGGGTGATATGAGTGTGTTTTGTCCTAGTGAGGCAACTCTGGGTGGTCTCCTGGATGGGGACTGGTCGCCGAAAGGACCAAGCCATGATTAGAAACCTCGAGTTTTCGGGGCGCCTGGGTGGCTCAGTCGTTAGGCGTCTGCCTTCGGCTCAGGTCATGATCTAAGAGTCCTGGGATCGAGCCCCGCATCGGGCTCCCTCCTCATTGGGCAGCCTGCTTCTCCCTCTCTCACTCCCTCTGCTTGTGTTCCCTCTCTTGCTGTGTCTCTCTTGGTCAAATAAATACATAAAATCCTTAAAAAAAAAGAAACTTTGAGTTTGCAACTCAACTCCCCCTTCTTCAGAGAAGGGGGAGGAGCTAAAGATGAAGTTGATACTTGATCATGTCAATGACAGGAAACCTCTATAAAATCCTAATAATATGGAGTTTGGATTGCTTTCAGATTGGTGAACATATCCGCATACCCTAGCCACACAGAAACAGAAACTCTTGTGCTGGGGATCCTCCCAGACCTTGCCCTCTGTGTCTCTTCATCTGGCTGTTTGTCTGTATCATACCCTTTAATAAACTAGTAAATATGTTTCCCTGAGTTCCATGAACTGCTCTAGCAAAGTCATTGAACCCAAAGAGGGGGTTGTGGTTTGGCTCAAATTTGTAGTCAAGTTGGACACAGGTTGTGGGTAGCCTGGGGACCTACTATATGCAATTGGCATCTGAAGTCGGGAGCTGTCTCATGGGCCATTAACCTGTGGGACGTGAGGATATCTCCAAGTAAACAGGGTCAGACTTGAATGAAATCATAGGACACCTAGCTGGTATCAGAGGCTTGCTCCGTGGGGGAACTCCCCCTACTTCCATATCTGGCTGTGAATGTGGTCCTAGTGTACGAGCAAAGGAGGAAAAAACTGAGTTTTCCTCAATATACATATTCTTTTTTTAAGTAGGCTTATTCTTTTTTTAAGCCCAACATGCAGCTTGAACTCACAACCCTGAGATCAAGACCTGAGATGAGAACAGGCATTAGATGCTTAACCCACTGAGCCACCCAGGTGCCCCTCTTTTTTCTTTTTAAAAAATCTTTGAGGGGCACCTCGGTGACTCAGTCGGTTGAGCCTCTGACTCTCGGTTTTGGCTCAGATCATGATTCAGGGCCCTCAGATCATGATTCAGGGCCGTGGGATGGAGCCCACCTACCCTCTCAGGCTCCGTGCTCAGCAGGGACTCTGCTGCTCCTTCTCCCTCTCTCTCTGTCCCTCCCCCTGTTAGAGCTCTCTCTCTTTCTCTGTAAATCAATCAATCAATCAATCTTTAAAAAAAGTCTTTGAAAATGTAAAATTCATCCCTAGCTCACAGGCCGTACAAAAACATAATTTGCTGACTCCTGCTAAATAGTCTCAGTGCCCAGATCAGTGCTTTGTGTCTATAAAAGTTAATTGAAGAATGTTGTCTCGTTGACTGAGTGATGACATGGTCGAGCTCTATAAGAATGCTTCTGTTCTTTTTTACCGCTTGCAAATGACTCCATTTTGCTCCCTTCTCCATGGCGCCATTTGAAGTCCTGATTCTTTTCCTGTGTTGGATCCTGGCAACAAGTTGGATGAAACCCCCAACGCGTGGAGGCAGGGGTGAGTTGCCTCTCCTACACAGCCGTGCCCCTCTGGGTCTCTAATCCAATCCAGCAGGGGAGCTGTGTGCATGGTTAAATTATTCTGGGGAGAAAAGCAGTAAGAGTATTAGAACAAAGTTAAATACTGTATTATTGCATTTTAATGGCAGCTATTTATGTTTCTCCATGAACGTGTAAAATCCTCTCTCCCATGCTGGTTTTAATTGAATGTCTGACAAATCCAACCTTACTGCAACAAAAAGAAATAAGACTGTTGGTATTAGCATAGCTTTCCCCCCTTGTTAACTGCATTTACATATCAACACCCGGGATAACATACAGCATTTTCTCCCCTGTGCCTTGGTTTTCCAGCAACAGCACTAATTGTCTCTATTAAGCATCTTTCCATAGATATCTAGGAATGTGAGTGAGAATGAATGGTTTAACTGAGAATTTTTATTGCTGGTAATTTGGATATTGACTGTTTCCTTATAAGATCTATCTTAGAAAATAGGACACATTATATTTGAAGCAAAGACTATATGTGTATGCTCACACATTTGAAATACTTCTCTCTTTAAATAATAGTTGTGAGGCTGGTTATCATTCTTTGTATTAGGTGAACTCTGAGTTCACATATTTGCTCTTGGGGCAATATTAAGAAATATAGCTATCAGTAATATCTGTACAGATAGCCAATTTCATACTTTAGAAGGTAATGAAGTGATTCTTCTCTGAGTACAAAAATGTCCACTAGAGGCTGCTCCTGTACACTGAATTAGCTAAAAGAACCTAATGAAATATAAAATATTAATAATTCTACTCATGAATTCCTTATCGCAATTGTTTATGCAATCATTATTGGAAAGGCAAATGAGAAAATAAGTGATACATAACTTATTTCTGTATAACTTTGAAGACACTGTTATTTGCAACTTGTGTTTCATAGATGGAAAGAAAAATGTCTGAGGAGAAAAGCTAAAAAAGATCAATACTGTGTTTCATTTTCTAATAAAACAACAAAAGGAATACATAAAAATAGAAATTTTAGAGAACACACAAAAAATCAGAGATAAAGTATATACATAGACTTTAGACAATGCTGTGCTTTTAATACTATTGGAACATTTGGTTACTATAACAATTATTAATCTAGAAATCTGATAAAATTATGTAGCAAGCAAGCTAAGTCTTGAGAGAGAAAACCTTAATTTTTGACTCTGGTTCAAGTTCAGTACTTTTTCATTTCATTTCCAGGCTCATAGAGAAAATCTCAAGCCAAAATCTCAAGCATACGCTGTCAATTTCAGGCACCATGTTTTTATTTACCTTTTAGGATTGAGATGTTGAAAGTTCTGCCCTGGTGTTGGTTATGGGAATACCCAAGACTAGTTCAAGAAGGCTAGGAGGCAAGAAGAGCTTGCCTTCTATGGTAGTCACTAGTATAATAACTGCAGTTGTTGTGGAGAGGTAAAGTTGAAACAGTGAGGAATGTTGCTCTTTTAACATTAGTTTCCATTTTATGCAGCTTACGGGGAAGGAGAGTTATCCAAAGAGCCAACTGTGCCTTTTCCCTCCTGAGCAGCGGGGGGCCCACAGTGACAGTCTTCCTGCTTCTCTGGTACTTCCCTCTTATGGAACAAATTTGCAAGGTCTGTGGCAGTGATTCATTGTGCAGGAAAGACACACCTTCCAGAAGTAAAGATGAAGAAAGAAGGATATTATATGTTTAGTCTTTGCTATTTTTACCCTTCTGGTTTTCAGTTAAATTGTGACTTATAATCCTTTGGTTATAGTGGCCCATTAATTCACCAAACAGAAGTTCCATTTCAGTCAATGACTTCTTTTTGCAGACTTAGAAGAGAATGAATCTATATGTTCTTATGTTTTCCCTATAGTATGTTCTGTAATTTCACTAACTCAGAGTCTATCCAGTCGGCCTAGACTCATCTTGAACAAAAACTCAGTTTCACAGGACAAGATAAATAGTGGTCAGTATTTTAGTTAAAAATAAACAAACATAAAGACCAAATTAGTTTTTGTCTTGGTCCTTGTTTGTAACATGCATTAAAAATTACTGTTGTACTTAAGAAGTACTTTTAAGATTGAAGCTGACCTTATTTTTTTTTTTAAGACTTTATTTATTTATTTGACAGAGAGATCACAAGGGGGGGGGAGGGAGGGCATGAGGGGAGGGGAGGGAGGGGAGGGTTGAAGCAGGCTCCCTGCCAGAGCAGAGAGCCTGATGCAGGCCTTGATCCCAGGACACTGGGATCATTAACAGAGCTGAAGGCAGAGGATCAATCCACTGAGCCATTCAGGCGCCCCTGAAGTTGACCTTACTGATAATGAAATACTTGAATCTTATAGTTGTGTCATAAGGCACGGACCTTGTGCTTTATAAAAATATCATTTTATATTTAATTACACATAATTTCTTATTTCTTTAACATCTGCCTCTTCCATTGGACTATAAGCACCCCCAGGACTATTTTGTATAAACAGTATCTATACGACTAGGTGCTTAAAATATTTTAGAGGATGAAATTTTTTTTTGTAGAATGAACTAATAAATGAATAAATAAACATTGCTGAATTAAACAAATGAAATATTAGCTAAGGAGGGTTTAGTTCCAGAGCACCACAATAAAGCAAATATCAAAATAAAGCCAGTCAAATGAATTTTTTGGTTATCCAGTATATAAAGTTATTTTTATATTACACTGTAACCTATTAAGTATGCAATAGTGTTATGTCAGAAAAACAATGTACATACCTTAATTTAAAAATACTTTACTGCTGGGGTGCCTGGGTGGCTCAGTGGGTTAAAGCCTCTGCCTTCAGCTCAGATCATGATCTCAGGGTCCTGGGATCGAGCCCCACATTGGGGTCTCTGCTTAACTGGAAGCCTGCTTCCCCCCTCTCTCTCTGCCTGCCTCTATGCCTACTTGTGATCTCTCTCTCTGTGAAATAAATAAATAAAATCTTAAAACAAAAAATACTTTACTGCTAAAAGATGGTAACCATCAACTTAGCTTTCAGCAAGTCTTAATCTTTTTGCAGATGGAGGGTCTTGCCTTGATGTTGGTGGCTACTGACTGATCAGGGGGCTGCTGAGGATTGGGGTGGCTGTGGCAATTTCTTACAATCAGACAACAATGAAATTTGCTGCATCGATGGACTCTTCCTCTCACAAATGATTTCTCTGTACATGGATGCTATTTGACAACCTCGTGCCCACAGTAGAACTTCTTTCAAAATTGGAGTCAATCCTCTCGAACCCTGCCACTGCTTTATCAACTAAGTTTATATAATATTTTAAATCCTTTGTTGTCATTTCAACAATCTTCCCAGCATCTTCACCAGGAGTAGATTCCATCTCAAGAAACCAGGTGCTGGGGCGCTTGGGTGGCTCAGTGGGTTAAAGCCTCTGCCTTCGGCTCAGGTCATGATCTCAGGGTCCTGGGAT
>CM053604.1:76349359-76364497 GCA_028646535.1 Procyon lotor
GACTGAGCCACCCAGGCGCCCCATGAAATGTATTTCTTAAACTCGAAAGTCAAAATTACTCCTTGATCCATAGGCTGCAGAATGGATGTTGCATTAGCAGGCATGAAAACAACATTAATCTCATTGTCCATCTCCTTCAGAAATCTTGAGTGACCAGGTGCATCGCCAATGAGCAGTCATATTTTGCAAGGCACTCTTTTTTTCTGGGCAGTTGGTCTCAATAGTGAGCTTAAAATATTCAACAAACCATGTTGTAAACAGATGTGCTGTCTTCTAGGGTTTGTTGTTCTGTTTACAGAGCATAGGCAGAGTAGATTTAGCATAGTTCTGAAGAGCCCTAGAATTTTCAGGATGGCAGATGAGTATTGGTGTCGACTTAAATTCACCAGCTACCTTAGTCCCCAACAAGAGAGTCAGCCTGTCCTTTAAAGCTTTAAAGCCAGGCATTGACTTCTCCTATCTAGCCATGAAGTCCTAGAAGGCATCTTCTTCCAATGTAAGGGAGCTCCATCTACATTGAACGTCTATTGTTTCGTGTGGCCACCCTCGTTAACCACCTTAGCTTGAACTTCTGGAGAACTTGGTGCAGTTTCTACACCAGCACTTGTTGCTTCATATTGCCCTTTTATGTTATGGAGATAGTGTATTTTATTCAAACCCATGAACCAACCTTGCTAGCTTCCAACTTCTCTTCTGCAGCTTTCTTTTTATTAATTAATTAATTAATTAATTAATTAATTAATTAGATTTGATTTATTTACTTGACAGAAAGAGATCAGAAGCAGGCAGAGAGGTAGGCAGAGAGAGAGGAGGAAGCAGGCTCCCTGCTGAGCAGAGAGCCCGATGCGGGGCTCGATCCCAGGACCCTGAGATCATGACCTGAGCCGAAGGCAGAGGCTTAACCCACTGAGCCACCCAGGCACCCCTCTTCTGCAGCTTTCTTACCTCTCTCAGCCTTCACAGAATTGAAGATAGTTAGGGCCTTGCTCTGGATTCTTTGGCTTAAGGAAATATTGTAGCTGGTTTGATCATTTATTTAGACCACTGCAATAGACTGTTTGACTTTCTTATCATTCAGTGTTCACTGGAATAGCACTTTTAATTTTCTTCAAGAACTTCTCCTTTGCAGGTTGGCAAGCTGTTTGGCGCAAAAGACTTTGAGTTTGTCTAGCTTTCAACACGTCTTCCTCACTTAGCTTAATCATATCTAGTTTTTGAGTTAAAGTGAGAGATGTATTAGAATCTCACAGTTGAGGGATCAAGACCTGCATTGGGCTCCAAGCTCAGCATGGAGTCTGCTTGAGATTCTCTCACCCTCTGCCTCTGCCCCTCCCCTGCTTGCATGCTCTCTCAAAATAAAGAAATAAAATATTTAAAATAAAAAAAAGTGAGAGACATGTGACTCTTTCATTTGAACACTTACAGGCATTGTAGGGTTATTACTTGGTGTAATTTTAAGATTGTTGTATCTTTGAGAATAAGAATGCCTGAGGGGAGAGAGAGAGACTGGTAACTGCTAATCTGTGGAGCAGTTGGAACAAACACATTTATCAAGTTCACGGTCTTACATGGGTGTGGCTTGTGATGCCTCAAAGTAATTGCAAGAATAACAACAAAGATCACTCAGGGTGCCTGGGTGGCTCAGTTGGTTAAGTGTCTGCCTTCAGCTCAGGTAATGATTCCAGGGTCCTGGGATGGAGTCCCACGTCTGGCTTCTACTCAGCATGGAGTTTGCTTTTCCCTCTCCCTCTGCCCCCTCCCCTGCACCCCCACTCATGCTTTCTCCCGAGCATATACTCTATCTCAAATAAAAAAATCTTAAAAAAATTATTGATCACAGATCATCGTAACAAATGGGATAATAATGAACAAGTTTGAACTATTTCAGAATTAGCGAAGTGTAACACAGAGACACAAGAGAGCAAAAGCTGTTGGAAAAATGGCACCAATAGACTTGCTCAATGTAAGGTTGCCACAAACCTTCAATTTGTAAAAGACTCAATTATCTGTGGAATGCAGTCAAACAAAGGGTAATGAAGTGAAGCATCCTATACAGTTTCAGCACCATGTTTCTTGACTCTGCTCTTTCATAATGATTAGCCTAACACTTGGATAATAAACAGCTGCATAATACTTTCTGGTTTCATCCCTGGGCTCCAGTAATGCCAGATATGCCAAGTCCGTGAAAACACCAAGTGATTTAACTAATGCCAGTAAGTATTTATTGCACACTCTCTTGTGCGTGGCTCTGTGCTATATTCTTTTTTTTTTTTTTTAAAGATTTTATTTATTTGACAGAGAGAAACTCAGTGAGGGAGGGAACACAAGCAGAGGGAGTGGGTGAGGAAGGAGCAGGCTTCCCGCTGAGCCTAGATTCCCGGGCTTCCCGGGAGCCCGATTCGGGGCTCGATCCCAGGACCCTGGGATCATGCCTGAGCTGAAGGCAGATGCTTAATGACTGAGCTACCCAGGCGCCCCTCTGTGCTATATTCTATTCACACCATGTTTATTCCTTTGTACCACTGTTAATTAATGGTGATCTTTCTATCTTGAATACTTTCCCCTTTCTTCTTCATTTATTCCTTAAGAATTATCTCAGGCATCACCGACCACATAGTACAGCTGAGGTCCAGAAGATCTTATACAGAACTCTACTACAGAGCTTAGTACATTTTATTTTAGTACATTAAACATTATCTGTATATCCACATCCCCTACTAGACTGTGGAGCTCCCCAGAGTTAAAGCAATCAGAAGCAATCTGAAGAGAACTAACACTTATTTCTATGATCAGATATACAACTTACATATATCTGCACCTAACACTCTGTCTTCCTAGTACAATGGGTGGGCTGCCATTGACTCATCCAAGGCCATGATCTACTTGGGCATTTCCACTGCACTTGATTTATAGTTTGTCTAGGTATAAGATTCTAGTTTGGAAATAAATTTCTTTTAGAGTTTTGAAAGCATTGCTTCATTGTCTTTTTTGTTTCCAGTGTTGCTGAGAAATCCAAACCATTCCTACAATGCCTTTAAATATCTACAAAGGAGGGTAATATAATGATTCCCCCATACCTACCACACTACTCCCACAATTATCAATTCCTAGTCAATAATGTTGCATCTATAGCTCACTCCCCATTTCCTACTCAACTTTCAATTATTTTAAATCAAAATCCACTCATCAAACTCTTTCACTTTTCAAATCCAGTAATTATCTTTAAAAGAGGTAAAGGATCGTATTTCTGACCCTTGATATGTAATTTGTTTTATTCTCACTGAGAGTTTTTAGGAAGTTACTTTTCTTCCCAAAGTTCTGAAATCTTATAATAATGTGCCTGTTTCTGTGAGCCATTTCTATTAGTAATTTCATAGTCTTCAGTTCCATGAAATGTTCTTAGATTGTTTCATTGGTGATTTCTTTCCCTCATTACTCAGACACTAGCCCCCCTGAATGGTGCTGTAATTTTCTTTCTTTCTTTTTTTTTCCTGTTTTTCATTTCTTTGACTTTTTGTTCTACTTTCTGAGAGATTTTCTCAACTTTATCTTTCTAGCCATCTATCAACATTTTCATTTCTGCTGTTGCATTTTTAATGTCTTAAGGCCCTTTTCTGTATTTTTTCTTTCTCTCTTTCTTTCTTTCCTTCTCTCCATCTTATTTTTGTTTCATGGATACAATACATTCTCTCCCTCTTTTTCTTTTAAATAAATTTATGATGTATTTTTCTAAGCTTTTCTTTCCTCCATGTTTGCTTTCTGTTTTTCTCCATTGTTTTCTTATCTTGATTTCCATTTTCTGTGGTAGAGGCATTCTTCGCTAGGTTTGTAATCCCCTGGCTCTCTGCTCATGATCAAGAAAGTGTGAACCAAAAAAAACTGATTAACATACTGGACCTGTGGGAAGAACTTTTCAACTTTGAATTTTACTGACTTAGAATTTGGGTGAGCCATTTACAGAGGAATCTCCAGGGTCAGTGTCTTAAGGTCTTGCTCTTAAGAAGGTCAGATTCTGTGGAAAAGAGTTTTTCAGTTTCCTTTCTGGTGGTCAGCATGTCAGGAGTTGTGTTGGGGAAGAAGGCTAGGGATGTCTGCATTCCACAATTCACTAGACATATGGTCTCATGGCGTCCCTTCTCTGTGTTTTTCTAGCTTGGAGTAAGAGACCTGGGATTTTACTGTTTCTCAAACAGTTTTTACTCACACCTCCTGTACCACTCCAATTTTAGTATATGTGCTGCCAAAGTGAGCACTACCCACATAGGAACTCTCACACCCGGTTTCAGATTTTTCTGGCGTTGCCAATTTCTCATCCTTCTGAGACTGTCGTGCAAACTATGTCAATTTTGAACCTTTGTTGCTGCCAGCTTGGGATTTGGGTTCCATGGGGATACTAAAGCAGTTTTCACACATCACCTATTTTCCAACTTCTAACATGTTGTTGCTGTTTCCTCTACCATTTTCCCCACACTTGTAGGTTTAGATACTAAGCTAAACTCATTTACTGTAATTTCGTGGAGTTTGGGGAGGGAGAAAAGTAGATGTATATATTCATATTATCTTAACTTGCAAGAGCCCCCCCCATCTCTTTTTTTTTTTAAGCGTTAAAATCCTACAACCATTGTTTTGTATAAAAGTGAAAGCTGTTGTGTGGTGGGCTTATCAGTAGGATTTCTGGCAATCAGAGTGTGCAGCAGAGCCTCTAAGCTGCTTGGATTTACAGTGACTGGGTTCAGCTATCAGCAAGGTTGTGTCATCCTAGAAAAGGATGTCTTTGATCTCTTTCTTGAAGCCTCATCCACGTATTTCTGGGAATGAGCCACCTGGCCTTTGGAGATGCACTAGAGGACTGCATAAACCTAGGCCAGGTGACCCACACTTTTAATGGATAAGTTGTATGATATGTAAGTTTGATCTCCAAAAATGGACTTTTTAAAAAATAGTTCAATGAACTCCCCATTATCCTTTACTCAATTTCACCAATTGTTTATATTTTGCCTCATTTACTTTGTCATATTCTCTTTTTCTAAATATACATATATATGTATGTGTATGTATATATTTTTTCTGAACCCTTTTGAAAATCATTTGAGATGATTGTGGAATACTACTCAGTAATAAAAGAATGAACTATTGGTGTACACAACATGAATGAATTGCATAATAAGTATGCAAAGTAAAGGAAACCAGACCAAAATAATGTTTTCATTTACGTAAAATGATGGAAAATGCAAACCAATAGATAGTGACACAACGCAGAGCTGCTATCATCTGGTAGATGAGGTGGGAGACTGGGAGGTGCAAGATAAAAGGGTCATAATGGGGCACAAGAAAGCTTTTTCGGGGTCAAAAACACAATATGTCCTCTCCCTTCTCCTCCCCCTCCCTCCTCTCCCTTCTCCCTTCCTCCTCCTCCTCCTCTTTCTTCTTCTTCTTCTCCACTTCCTCCTCCTCCTCCTCTCCCTCCTAGTAGGCTCTGCATCTGCCATGGAGCCCAACACAGAGCTTGAACTCACAGCCCTGAGATCAAGATCTCTGCTGAGATCAAGAGTTGGATGCTCAACCAACTGAGTCACCCAGGCATCCCAGGAATATGTTCTTTATCTTGATTGTGGTGACAATTTCATGAATGTATACATAGGTGAAAATTTACCTAACTGTATACTTTAAATACATACTGTTTATTGCAGGTCAATCATTCCTCAATTTTAGATATTAAATCTTTCAAGTTGCACACTTTGACTATAAGCAGTATATTGTATATCAACTGTATCTCAGTAAAGCTGTTGAA
Organism: Procyon lotor; assembly: GCA_028646535.1. Lineage (NCBI taxonomy): Eukaryota > Metazoa > Chordata > Mammalia > Carnivora > Procyonidae > Procyon > Procyon lotor. The sequence continues at coordinate 76,355,151 of CM053604.1, forward strand.
AGAGTCAGACACAAATGAAAACTGAAAAAATACTTTCTTTTTTTTTTTTTAAAGATTTTATTTATTTGACAGCGAGAAACACAGTGAGAGAGGGAACACAAGCAGAGGGAATGGTAGCGGGAGAAGCAGACTTCCCGCAGAGCAGAGAGCCCGATGCGGGGCTCGATCCCAGGACCCTGGGATCTGACCTGGGCCGAAGGCAGACGCTTAGCGACTGAGCCACCCAGGCACCCCTGAAAAAATACTTTTAAATCATAAGAAAAGGGCTAATTTTCTTATTATAAAATCTCCACCAAATCAATAAGAAAAAACCCCAAAACAACTGAAAATGAGTAAAAGAAATCACAGTTCATGAAAAAGCAAAATAATTGGCCCTTAAACCTGAGAAAAGATAGTTGACCTCATTTGTGAAAGGAAAAATTCAAATTAAAGCTCCACTGACACTATTTTTCTGTTCTTAAATGGGCAAATATCCAAAAATTTCATGAAACAATATTGGCATGATTCTGAGGAAACAGGTGCCCTTCCATATAGATAGGTAAATGTTTGGACTGGTGCAACAGCTAAGAAGGATGACTTAGTAATCTGTTTCTATCTATCTAATGACTGTATCCTTCTACATCCTTCCACTTCTTGGAATTTTTTTCTACAGACATACTTGTCTGAATATTAAATGAACTTTGTTCAATGTTACTTGTTGAAGTTTTATTGTGATAGTTAAGGACTTGCAACAATCTGAATGCTTGTACACAGGAGATTGGTTAAATAATTATAAGGTCAGCCATTAAATGGAGTATTGTGCATTGGTTAAGAAGAACAAGAGTGCTCTTTGTAAGTAGGAATGAAATAATTTCATCTTAAGTGAAAAAAAAGCAAGGTACAGAACAGTGTGTATATCGTGCTTGCATATGGATTAAAAGTAAGTCTGCAAGGGCACCTGGGTAAATCAGTTGGTCAAGTGTCTGCTTTTGGCTTAGGTCATGATTCCAGGGTCCTGGGATTGAGCCTGTGTTGGGAGCCCTACTCAGCAGGGAGTCTGCTTTTGCCTCTTCTCCTCCCTGAGCTAACCCCCCCATGCTCTATCTCTCTCAAATAAGTAAATAAATAAAATCCTAAAAGAATAAGTCTACAGATGCATATGTACCACAATAAACATGAGACTGGAAAGGCACACAACCAACTGGCTAACAATGGTTGCCTCTAGGGAGTGGTTTGAGGAAAGGTTTTCAGTAAGCATTTTTCCTACTTTTTTTTTTTTTTTTGTAAGACTCAAATCTTGAATCAATTGAATGTATTTTCTACTTAAAAAAAAAAGCCCCTTGATTACCGATACTAACGAGCCCCTCTGGGGCGGATGATACTTCAGCTCATAAATGAATTTGTTTGATTTTACAGTTCTCCCTCATCTTTCCCCTCCCACCCCTCATTCTTTCCACCAGCATTAAAAAAAAATAAGTTTATTTTTAATCCAACATTCCCGCGTGTTTTGCAGCAGAAAAATAATTTGTATTTTCAGGTTACGTAGTTCATAATATTTCTAGGTTGAAGTCTTTACTATGTCATAACATGTTTTTGGAGGTGGAAGCTGGGTGAAATATTCTAAAAATTTTTTTTTTTTGAAGAAAAGGTCTCACATACCAAACCAACCTACAGGTGCAGAAGTAAAGTAACAGAGAAAAATCATTTCCCTGATAAAATACATCTATCGTTCAGGTAGTAGTGATGGTTACCGAGCGATAGGGTATGAGCATGTGACCATGCAGCGTAAATTTGTGTGCTATCTCATGTGTGATCCCTTACAGATCTGGCTTGGTTCTTCTCCAATGTTTTCTCTTGGAGTTGTACCTGATTTTATTACTAGTTTTCATCCAAATCCACTGAGGGATGGGACAATTCTCCTTTTGTTTCTTGGCCAGGAGTTGCTTGACCTTGAAAGTCTTGTAAGAAGCCATGGTGGGAAACAGTCAACTGCACAGATCAAGATGGCGCAGATAAAGAGGCAAGTCTAAACATTTTTTAACACTTAGGAAGCATATCGCCAAATGGCTCCTTGAAAGATAATACTAATTTAAATTTTCACTTGCAGTTAATGGAAGTGCCTCTTTTCTTGTACTCTCACTGGTATTTATGCTATCATTTTTAAAATTCCAATTTGATGGGCTAAACTCTTATCTCATTATTTTAACTTGCATGTTCTAAATTGTAATGAGTTTAAACACTTTTTCTTTCTTTTCTTTTTTTTAAAGATTTTATTTATTTATTTGACAGACAGAGAGACAGTGGGAGAGGGAACACAAGCAGGGAGAGTGAGAGAGGGAGAAGCAGGCCTCTCTCTGAGCAGGAAGCCTGATGCAGGTCTCTATCCCACGACTCTAGGATCATGACCTGAGCCAAAGGCAAACACTTAATGACAGAGCCACCTAGGCACCCCTAAACGCTTTTTCAAAGTTATATTGGTCATTTGAGCTCTTTTTTATCTTTTTCGTTTTTTCTAATTACATGAATAATACATTGCGTTTTTCTCATATAGGATACAAGCTATATTGAAATATGCAAATATGTTGATATTTGGCATTACATTAGGACTCTAACTGTGTTTTTCCAGAGTTAACAAATTTTTAAAGCAACTGTTATTATTTATTAAAAATCTACTCTTTATTGATTACAAAAGTGCTTCACTAATTCTGAGTCGTGTATTCTTGGATGCATCACAGAATTTAGAATCTGTTTCATTGAACTTTGTGTCTAGTATCATGGCAGAACTATACTGTCTAGTTATTTTTGCTTGAAAGTTTTAATTCCATCCTTTATTCTTTTGTTATATAATTTTGGAATTGGAATTTTAAGTGGAATTACATTACATTTATAAATGATATTTAGGAGATTTGAAATTTTACAACACGAATTCTTATCGAGGCTTTTAAAAACTTTTTAAATTTTTTTTGAAGGATTTTATTTATTCATTCGACAGAGAGAGAGAATCACAAGCAGGCAGAGAAGCAGGCAGAGAGAGAGGGGGATGCAGGCTCCCCGCTGAACAGAGAGCCTAATGAGGGGCTCGATCCCAGGACCCTGAGAACATGACCTGAGCTGAAGGCAGAGGCTTTAACCCACTGAGCCACCTAGGTGCCCCTCATCGAGGTTTTTAAGACCACTTTTATATTCCCCAGTGAAATTTTGTGTGGTTTTTCCTTTTTTTTTGGAATGTCGGCACTGCATATTTCTTATTGAGTTTACTCTGAGGTGTTGGAATTTATAACCCCTTCCCCAGTGATTGGGTTACTTTATGGTGTCCTTTCGACTTTGTGTCATATTCTCTCACTCAGCATCTCTGAGGTTCCCGGTAGTACCCTCACTGTCACAGCAGTTGACAGGAGCTTTGAATGCCATGGGTCTGAGGGATATTATTTATTCTTCTTGTGCTTGAATTGCTCACCTCTTAGTCTGCTTTTATGTCCTGGGGAGAGTTTATAGTGACCCACTGCTGCATCAGGAACCAGAATCTGTAGGTAGTAGCTCTCCTTCATTTACATTAAACAGCTACCTGGTTGGCTGCCAGCTTTTTTCGTGTTACCCCACGGAGAGTGCACCACTTGTGCTTCTGATCCCTGCTTGGATATCTGATTCCAGGCACTTCCTTCCTCACAGGGCTTATCCCCACCCAGGGCCCCCTGAACAACCCTACAAAATGTCAATCGCTTGTTTCCGTTTGAACCCAGAGGATCGCCCTGATGTTTATTAAATATCTACACACGATTACAGAATATGCAACAGAGCCTCATCTTGAATCAGAAAATTTGAGAAAGAAAGGGAAAATGTAACTGAAGGTCTCGGTGCCATGTACTTTCTCAGTGTTATTTTTTTAAAGATAAAATCTTTTTAAGAAAAATTCCTTTTCTGTTTTTTCATTTTTTTTTTTTTTGGTGGTAAAATACACGTAATGAAATTTACCATCTCAGATGTTTTTAAGAGTACGGTTCAATAGTGTTTAGTAGGTGCACATTGTTGTGCAATCGAGCTCCAGAATTTTTCATCTTGGAAACCTGAAACCATACCCATTAAACATCAACTCCCCATTCCTCCCTCCCCCAGTCCTTGGCAACCATCATTCTATTTATTTCTATGAGTTTGACTACCCCTGATACCTCATGTAAGTGAAATCAGGCAGTATTTATCTTTTTGTGATGGACTTACTTCACTCACCTGAATGTTCTTAAGGTTCATCCATGTTTTAGCATGTGTCAGAATTTCCTTCCTTTTTGGGGCACTTGGGTGGCTCAGTGGGTTACCCATCTGACTCTTGATTTCAGCTCGGGTCATGATTTCAGGGCTGTGAGATGGACCCCACACAGGACTCTGCTGAGCGTGGAGCCTGCTTAAGATTCTCACTTCCCAAAAAAAAAAAAAAAAAGATTCTCACTTCCCTCTCCCTTTGCCCCTCCCCTCCTCCACAGCATGCTCTCTCTCTTAAAAAAATAAAAAAGAATTTCCTTCCTTTTTAAGACTGAATGATATTTTATGGTATTTATATCTATATCTATACACACTTTATTCATTCCTCCATGGATGGACACTTAAATTACTTTTACCCTTTGGCTATTGAGAATAAGGCTACTGTGATAATGGTATATGAATATCTCTTTGAGACTCTGCTTTCGATTACTTTCTAAGTGCTTTACTGGATTTACCTCGCTTAATCCTTAATACAGCTTTATGAATCAGCTACTATTAACACCCCAGTTTTACAGATATGGAAACTGAGGCATAGAGAGGTTAAGCAACTAATTATGATTCCAGAATTCCCATGTTTAACTCTGTGCTATCCTATTTTCCAAAAGAGACATCTCAATGTCCTGCATCAGGGGATGGAAAATAAAGCAGAGAAATGAAAATCATGGTGACGGAATGGGTTATAAAGTTGAGAGCTATCCAGATATTTCAGGAAAACACCCTGCTTTTGAGTTACCTTTTAAAAAAATTACTCAGTTAATTGCTTTGATATGGGCAAACCAGACAATTTCATATTTTCAAAGTTAAACCAACTCTCCATTTCCTGTTTGTATAAACACAGCCATAATAAGATAGATAAGATACAAATTAAGAAAGAGGATGACTGGTTTATGAAAATCTCATGAAAAAGAGCTTCTTGTTTGAGTCGTTAATATCTATGAGCATGACTTTTTGGGTGTATCTTATATACATCCATGTAGTAATAAGAAATATTACCCTGGGAAGGCTGAGAACAGCAGTAGACTCGTCGTAGTTAAGCAGCCAGGATGGGTATAGGAAAACTGGTGATGGTGATCATTCCATCGTCTGCATTGTTGTGCCATTGACTTGTCTATTTCTTAACTTGTACATACTCCACATACGCTTTTACAGCATAAATTCCAGAATCTCATGAGAAATGTGTTCTGAGGAATGTTTTTTTTTTTTAAATGGGTTGTCTTTACAGTGTGTGTGTGTGTGTGTGTGTATGTGGAATATATCTTGATATTTTTTTCTTTTTCTTTCTTTTTTTTCAACTTAGCTGCACATTAAAATCATCCATCTTCTTTAGACCTCAAAACACTGCTGTGTTCTCAGGATCAGGAAATAAATATGTTTTTGTTTCCTGCCTGACAAAATTAATTTTTTGAGTTGTTTTTCTAAGATAAATTGTATTTCACTTCTTTTTAGTTTTTTTTTTTAACCACCAGATATTTTTTTTCAGTTAATGTGAAATTTATACTTAGGAAACAGATTTTTTTTTCCAGAAAATGTAAAGTTCATTCTAGAGATAGAAATCATTGAATTTTTCCCCCACAAGATTAGTCTCAGGATAGATGGAGAAAGTTTTACGAAGTCTGATGAGTTTTGGTTGTACAAAGATCTATGCAACAGTGGATCAAGAAAGAAAATATTTGAGGAAGTTTAAAAATGGCTTCAAATTAAAAGTAAATACAGAGATCCCAGCTGAAAAGTTTTCACAGTTGTTACTCTACTTTGGTTACATTTATATGGTGGGGCTTTAGGGTCAAAGTATTTCTATTCTCATCACAAGGATGTAGATGATATCTTTGTAAGTTTAATAGTCAGATTTCTTTTGCTTTTCAAAAAAGACTTCGAGGGGCGCCTGGGTGGCTCAGTCATTGAGTGTCTGCCTTCGGCTCAGGTCATGATCCCAGGGTCCTGGGATCGAGCCCCTCATCGGGCTCTCTGAGTAGCGGGGAGCCTGCTTCTCCAGCTACCATTCCCATTGCTTGTGTTCCCTCTCTAGCTGTGTTTCTCTCTGTCAAATAAATAAAATCTTTAAAAAAAAAACAAAAAACAAACTTCGAAATGTCTTGCACCAAATAAAGAAGAGAAAGGAAAACCATGTTTGCATTGGCTGTCTATAAAGTAAGAGGCAGACATTAATGCTTATCATTCACCATATTCAAAGAACAACATGACAGAACTCATGGTCAATTCAGCTGTGTTGAGCGATAAAAGTGATTTTAATTGCTCCCTGAATCCTAGAAAAGGTTGAATGGACAGAGCCACGGCCTGGGCTTCAAGAGCGGCTGGAGCTAACATGCTCATTGCTGCAACTCTCTCTCCTCTTTCTCTGCAAGTCTGCTTCCTGCTCTTTTGCTCTAGACCAGACTCTTCCACATGTCAAGAAGCACGGCTCACTGACAACTTTTTAAATTTCCACCAATAACCACTCTATTAGGCACTGTTGCTGCCCTGGCCATGCCCCCAGCCCACTGGTGAGGCCACCTCTGGCTGAAGAGTTAGTCCCCTCTCTGTCCCAGGCTTCCTACCTTGAGCACCTGCATTTTTCTGTCTGAGAACAGGCTGGAGGAATGAACTGGGATGGCAGAAAGGGCAGGCCGAAAGTGCCCGGTGGTTAGTGTGTTCAGGAGTTAGCTTCAGTCAGAGAGGGATGGGAGTTGGTACATAAACAACCCACTCTCCTCATTCTGCAGGGGGATAATTCTGAGTTTTGTACTATGGGCCTCTGAGATGTCCCCAGCAGGACTCAACATCTTTTACTACTGCTTTCTTCTTTTCCTCAGCTCATTTCCTCACTCTTTTACCATGCTTCCTGGGATCATCTCCCAAATAAAGTATTTGTACCCAAACTTATCTCAGAATCTCTTTTTTTTTTTTTTTTTTATGGGGTGAGAATCCAAACTGAGACAACCATCAGAGAGTAACTGATTCAATCCTTTATGACTAGTGCAAAATTAATGGACAGATTTTTAGATTGTCTCATCTTGGGTCAAATGCCTACTCATGGTCCAATCAGTTGTAGCCATGGGAGCAGGGACGTGGTAGCTATCACATGGGTAGAATAGTGGAAAAGTGCTCAGAGTCAGGGCTAAAGGGAATGAAGAGAAGAAGCAGGTCCAAGACACAAAAGGTTATTATTCGCAGAAGATAGGAGGTGTGTTGGGTGATGCATTGGTTGAGTATATAAAACAATAGGTCTTTACCCATAAAGTAGTTAAAAACATATTCTGTAAAATGTTTTTCTGACCCAATTTTTTTGTCAATTTGTTTTAAAATAATTTAAACTTACAAAAAAGCTACAGTAATAGTACAAGGAACTCTTATATACCTACTGCTCAGATGTAACAATAGTTTAGATTTGGTCCTATGTTTTTTTAAAGATTTATTTACTTATTTTAGAGGGAGAGAGAGTAAGGGGGGGGCAGAGGGAAAGAGAGAGAGAGAGAGAGAGAGAGAGAATATCTTTATGCAGACTCCCTGCTGAGTGGGGACCCTGACACAGAGTTTGATCCCAAGACCCTGAGATCATGATCTGAGCCGAAATCAAGAGTCGGATACTCAACCAACTGAGCCACCCAGGCACCCCTTAGTCCTATTTGTTTTTATAAAATTCTCTCTTTCTCTCATATATACATTTATATATGCATGTGTAAGCCTATGCTTATATGTCTTTATATATATATACACACATATATATGTGTATATGTTTAGATATATACCCTGTATATATATAAATACATATATAAATATTCAGATATCTTTTCTCTGAACCATTTGAGTGTGTTAGAGATATCATACCATTTTACTCTTAAATACCTCAGTGTGTATTTGGTAAGCACTAGGAATTCTCTTACATAATTCATGTGCAATCATAAACCCAGGAAATTTATTCTTGATTTTATACTATTATCTAATCTTTGGTTCATGTTCAAATTTTATCAATTATTTCAATATTGTCCTTTAGAGCTAGTTTCTCCCCAGTTTAGGATTCAATCTGAGAGCACACATTGCATTTAATTGTCAAGTCCCTTTACTCTTGTTTAATGTGCAATAATTTCCTCAACCTTTTGTGACCTTGGTATTTTTGAAGAGTATAAGCTAGGTATTATAGAATATCCTTTAATTAAAAAACCAATATATTTTATATGTTTTGGTAACCAATACATTTTAACTAGTGGGTATGAGGAAAATGGAGAGGCAACAGTGAGTAAGGGCTCCAAAGATGGCCTTCACAGTCTGCTCATTAATTTTGAAGGGGCTTCCATTCTACTTTACATTATAAATAGTCTTGATAAAATAAAACATAGGATAGAATGTTCATTGATGTGTTAGTGCAGTGAGTGCAGTGTTATTGGAATATGATTGAATATGTGAATGCAAACAAAGTGTTAGTGAATTCTTCAAATCATTCTTCTTCTTTAAAAATACTATTCAAGGGGCACCTGGGTGGCTCAGTGGTTTAAAGCCTCTGCTTTCGGCTCAGGTCATGATCTCAGGGTCCTGGGATCGAGCCCCGCATCAGGCTCTCTGCTGGGCAGGGAGCCTGCTTCCCCTCTCTCTCTGCCTGCCTCTCTGCCTACTTGTAATCTCTCTGTCAAATAAATAAATAAAATCTTAAAAAAAAATAAAAAAATAAAAATACTATTCGAGGGTGGTCTCTAATCGAAACTTTCGTATAGTGAGAGGGTGTGTTGAATATATCATAGAAATTTATAGCTTAGTGGAGCTAGGTGTTATTTAGTGCATTTTGTAGAACAAGAACTTTACAGTTACTGAGCTTAAGATATTTGCCTATGGTAATCAGTGGAAAGCCAAGATTAGATCCTACATAATCCTGATTCTTTGCCTGAGTGCTTTTTTCTATTTTGTCCAAGTAATCAAAACGGTGCGACTCACTGTAGTTGTCAACTCAAATCCCATTTGTGATTTGGTGATCATCCAATTTTTAATGTATTTGATTCTTCTCATTACTAAACAAAACAAATACAGCTTTACCAGGAAAATTCTTACTTTAAGGGCTACTATCTAAATGTGTTACTAAAATTAAGCACTAATTTGTGCCTCAAAACATTCATTCTGCCAATGGA
>CM053604.1:76364997-76385159 GCA_028646535.1 Procyon lotor
GAACAGCTGTCTCTCACATAGTGAACAGGGATGGCTGCAGATCAAGGTCAAGCTGGAGCACATGGCAGGCTTCAGGGACAGAGCAGAGCTGCTGAAAATTGAATCCTTCCTCCTAGCTCCCCACCCTGTCAAATCACAGGGCAGGAGGTACTCTTCTAGAGTTAAGAGTTCCTAATTTTTATTTTACCCTGCATATTTGCTTTCGATTTTGCTCATGGGCCTGAAAAGCAAAGATGAATATTTCGGGAGTTTGAGCGGAAAAGTCTCCACCGAAACCTCATTTATGCTAACAGGCCCTCACTGAATCCACATTTTCCACAGCTTGAGTCTTTGAGTGCCTACCTTTAGAATGAATGTTCTTATGCCATCTACTACTACACATTGAGTTTGCCTTGTGATTACTGTTTATTATATGCCAGTGGGTCATAAAAATGAAGGATTCAGGTCACTATACGCTTACTTACTTTTGGAGATGACTTGGAAAAAAAAAAAAAACCAAACACACTGCTTGCAGAAATGAAATGTTTAGTCATTCCTGAGTACTGATGTGGCCAGAGCGTCCTGTTTTCCAGGTTTTAGACACTGACTACTTTCAAGACTGAAGAAATTCTAGCTATTAATGCTTGCTTAGGGTCGTTCCACCTATTTACAGAGAGATTTTAGCCATCAGCCACGGTTTATTGACAATCCTCCACATGCCAAGCCCTCTACCAGGCACTTTGGAGGATCATGAAAGAAGCAGAAGACACACATTAAACAGGAAGCTCTTGAGGGTTATACAATTTAATGAGAGAACCAGAGAAAAACCCAAGCAGATACCTGTAAATGTAACCGATGAGACAGAACCCAGCTCTATTCCCCACGGTGTACTTGGTGCCCTTAGGGACAGATGTGTTACTCCTCTGTCAAGGGCGCTAGTAACACATACCACTGGGTGTTCAGGAAATAAAAACCGGCATTTAGTATTCACTTTGTATTTTTTCTCTCTTAAACTGAGTGGTAAATGCAGTAGCGTAGTTCCGCAGTTCCTACTGAAATATACAACACGGCTTTGTCTGAGAAGAAGCCATGTTCTCAAGGATCAGAACTGATGCTTGAATTTGGTAAAGCAGCCAACCTATTCTGTTTTGGAACTAAATGGCCGGAAGAGCATGTGTGGGATTCTGAGGCTAGACTTTGCTGTGATTCCACGGATCCAAACTGGGCTTGTCAATGCAGTTAACGCATTCAAGAAGCATTTGAGGGGCAACTACCTGCCGCGTGCTAATCTGGATGTTGGGGATTTAAGAATGAGTAACAAAGAGGCTTTTCTCTCAATGACCTTACCGTGTGGGTGTATGTGGAGGTGGGGAGTGGTTTGGGTGGAGGGCAAGTACAGAGAACGTTGCCTTAGCGGATGGCAACTGCTGTCATGATTTTTATTTTCTATTTTTGGATTTTTGTAGTGGGGTATAGGTGGTTGGTAGCTCGACTGTTACTAAAAGTTCTGGAGGAAGGGGATTGTGAGGGCCAGACCTGTTGCTGGGCATGGGTGTGGAGGATCAAAAAATTAAGGAAGAAAGTAGTTACGCTTAACTGATGGAATTCTGATATTCTTAGGGCAGTGAAATTCTCAGGCATGAAGAGAGTCTGTACCAGCCATTGTCAGTGCCTGGCCCATTACCTCCCCACCTCACCATTGTAGTCACACTATGGCTGAATTCTGACAGCCTGAAAATTTTCTGTGGCAGTGTGGGCAGGCAGGATATACCAGAGAATTATTTATTTTTTTCAAAAAAGATTTTATTTATTTATTTGACAGAGAGAGATCACAAGTAGGCAGAGAGGCAGGCAGAGAGGGGGGCGGGGAAGCAGGCTCCCTGCTGAGCAGAGAGCCCAATGGGGGGCTCGATCCCAGGACCCTGAGATCATGACTGAGCCGAAGGCAGAGGCTTTGAGCCACCCAGGTGCCCTTATCCCAGAGAATTAATGCCCCCATCCCCACCCTCCAGTCCCATCGATTACTAGTGGGAGTAGGTCCTTCCTCCTTCCCAGATCCCTCCCTCCTTCCCTGGAATAAGCCTGTGGCTTGATTCACAGAGTTCTACAGAGTGACTAATTGATGGAAGCTTTTAGGTGATCCTAGACAGTTGGTAAGGATAATTGTATGAATGCTTCTGCATTTCCCAACACTACTTAACCAATCCAGTGTTTCTTTCCTCTGCTGCTGGACTAAAACAAGGGGTTGCCAGCATCTTAAAGGGGCCCTCTATATAGCTTTCAAGTGTATTAGACTCATCAAAATTCTGTTTGTGTCACTAAATTTGCACTAGTGCAATCCACATTTATGGTGTATTAGTGCCATCCTCTAATCTGCTCGTTTATTCCTTGTTTCGTTTTGTGCTATTCCGCTTGTCCTTAAATAGCAGCAGCGGTCACCTAGGAACTTGCTAAACATGTAAATTATAAAGCCCATTCCAAACCTATTGAGTCAGAAGCTCGGGGGTCAGAGCTCCCCAATTTGTTTTAATAAGCCCTCTGGGCGATTCTGATGGCAAGCTCGTGTTTGATACTTAACTGCTTTTGGCTAACAAAATGTCTGGCTCTTGGGGCGCCTGGGTGGCTCAGTGGGTTAAAGCCTCTGCTTTCGGCTCAGGTCATGATCTCAGGGTCCTGGGATGGAGCCCCACATCGGGCTCCCTGCTCAGCAAAGAATCTGCTTCTCTCTCTCCCTCTGCCTGCCGCTCTCCCTACTCGTGTTCTCTGTCAAATAAATAAAATCTTAAAAAAAAAAAGTCTGGATCCGCCGGCAGCAAATAAAGTATATTCCTACAGATTCCCATGAAAAAGTTTTTAGAAAAAGAGACAATATATTCTTTTTAAAATTTATCTCTCTGATGTTTTAGGCCTATTTTTGCTGTTGTCCTTGTCGATGATGTATGTTTGTATCTGTGTATTTCTGTAGTAGGTACACCTATTCCAGTGAGGCGCTGGTAAATGTTTAACAACCAGCTTTCTGGAAAAAGAAAAGGAAAGGCCTCGTTTATAGGCTTTGCTAATTTCTGTGGTGTAAGTACTCCCACCATGGCCAACTTCAGGGTACCCGCACGACATCGCTGGAAACAGAGCAGGGAGGAGATGAGCACAGCTCCCCCCATTGATTCTGATTCTACCCATAGAAGTGTGAAGCCCAAGACAGAGCCGTGATGACTCGTATGCTGAATAAATTCTGAAAGAGCAAGCTAATGATATAGGTTAGAATTTTATCTACCGGGGAAAGAAAAACTTAGTGCAATGGAAGATTTTAATTGGCATCTCACACCGTTCTTCCCTGATTTTAATGACTATCACAAAAGTAACAACAGAAAGAAAACAAATTAAACATGTATTTATTTAAAATATATTCTTTAAATAGCTCTTTTTATCATTGACTGCACCAAATCGGGCTATTTAAATACAGGCCATTTTCAACATAGCGCTTTATGGCAATAAAACACTTTGCAAATCAATTTTATTGTTCCTCTCTGCGACCTCAAAAGGTAATAGATACGAGTTGCCTATTTTTACAGATGAAGAAAGTGAGGCACCAGGAGATCTTCAAACTTTCATATAGCGTGTTAATAGAAAAACTGGGATTAGGGCTCAAGCCCTGGAATTTCCCAGCCATAGTTTATGAGATTATATTTTCTAAAATGCAAATAATTTAAAATGAGAATTTAATTGGCTTTGGTCTGCAGGGGTGACTGTGATTTCTGTTGCTGCAACTTACCAGACCTGAGGTTCATCCTGATGCTTGCCTTGCCCTTCCTGCCCATGGTCCCCACCAATAAGGGCCTTGGAGGGCCAACTTTCCTACCATATTGCTAAACCCATCATCCCCCAAAGCACAGTTGCCTGGATTGGAGTTAGACATCAGCCCCAGAGGAGGCTAATCAATAGGTTGGCTTGGAGCTTAGACGAAAAGGAACAACTACACTCCTTCTCTCCAGAAATTAGAATAATCAAGAATGGGATCATTAGCATGGCAACGGAGAGTTGAAAGTTACGATGTAAACATTTTCTGGAGAAGTCGTGATGGGTTGTGAGTAGAGCAAAAATTACTGGTACGTAAAAGGTTGGGCTTAGAGGACAGATAGGGTGATCAGATAAAAAAGCAAGTAGTTAGAGAAAGAAAAATAAAGAAATGTTCCGGGGGGGAAAAATACACCATGAGAAGCAGACCGTGCAGTAATCTGGAGATGGGGAGAGAGGGAGGGAGCAGCCGTTTCCAGGGCTGCCCTGGTGACTGGAAACTCTCCAGCTTTTCTCCTTGTATATATGGGTAAGTTCTGCTGCGTGGAACAGGAACTCTGCATTAGTGACTTAGCCCAAAGGGGGCTTGTAGTCTTCACATAACAAGAAGTCTGGAAGCAGGCGGTTGGGGGCTGGAACAGCCGCTCCCCATCATGGCATAGGCGCCTCTAGATTTCCTCTTCACCATCCTTGACAGGGAAATTTCATTCTCAGGTTTGTCATCTCAGGGCCTCCAAGATCACATCCATTTCCAGGGTAGAAGAAGGAACTTATGAAAAGAAATGTGTTTTCCCTATGCAAATATCAGGAATTTAAAATCTCTTTCGTCTCACTGTTCTGAATAGTAACAGGGATCCTTGGCAGCAAAAAGGGTAGGAAATAAAGCCTTTTTTCTTACTTTATCTTTCTTCCTTCCTCTTTCCCTCCCCCTTTCCTTGGTTTTTCTTTTTTTCTTTTTAAAGATTTTATTTATTTGACAGAAACACAGCGAGAGAGGGAACACAAGCAGAGGGAATGGTAGCAGGAGAAGCAGGCTTCCTGACCAGCAGGGAGCCCGATGCAGGGCTCGATCCCAGGACCCTGGGATCATGACCTGAGCCGAAGGCAGATGCTTAACGCTTAACGACTGAGCCACCCAGACGCCCCTACTTTTTTTTTCTTTCTATCTTAGTACATTGCCACCCAGGACAAAATTGGGAGTCCAGTAAAAAAGAAGGTGTCAAGAATTGGGGAAACAAGTAACAGTGTGTGCCTCAGCATCCTTATACGGAGACCCCTACCATTTGGGTAACTGAGTTAGTCTTGATCAAAATGAAAACCTCTTGAAAACAAAAGAGGTGTTTGGCTGGCTGAAGCGAAAGCATTTTGGCCATCAGCCATGACAATTCCTCTGTCTTCCACTTTAAGTGAATATAGCTGGCTTGTTTAGAAGAATGTTATCTTGATTTAAGGCACTTAGAAAAAAATCCAAAACAGGGGTGCCTGGCTGACTCAGTTGGTAGAGCATGCAACCCTTTATCTCAGGGTTGTTTGAACCCCATGTTGGATGTAAAGATTGCTTAAAAAACAAATCTTAAATAAAGAAAAAACCCCAAAATATTGTGTTTTTTTTTTTTTAGATATTATTTATTTATTTGACAGAGAGAGAGAGAGATCACAAGTAGGCAGAGAGGCGGGCAGAGAGAGGGGGGGAGCAGGCTCCCCGCTGAGCAGAGAGCCCCATGTGGGGCTCGATCCCAGGACCCTGAGATCGTGACCTGAGCCGAAGGCAGAGGCTTTAACACACTGAGCCACCCAGGCGCCCAACCCAAAACATTGTTAATAACAATATGGATTTGTTAACAAGTCATGCCAACATAACTTCATGACTTAATTTTTTTTTTTTTTTTTTTTTTAGGGTATGAATGGCCTTTATTGTTCACAACGAGCTTTGAAAGAGGAGGGGATACAACAGCTCCGGCTCTAGGGACGACTCCAAAGACCTCTTCTGTTGCCATCCCCCATGTCTTAAAAATTTTTTTTGAAATATATTGAAAAGATAGGAAAATACTGTACATAGAGTGTCTTGCTTTTAGTAAGGCTCTTAATAAACTCTCTTGGTGACACTGCAGAAAAGATGGAGAAATTGAACTTGGTGATAGAATATCTGAATTTAGGGCTGGTTAAATATATTTACCTACTATGTTGACCAGTGGATTAATGTTAACCTGACAAGAGGTCTTTAGAGAGGAAGCAATAGACTCTGCCCCTGACTTTGTCCTGTTCAGTTTTTCTGGTGGTGGTTGGAAAAAGAGAAAGACAGTCACTGATCCAAAGTTGGAAAGATGGCTGTTGAGATATGTGATGGAATAACAGAATGAACAGAATGGCCTTTAATTCAAAAGAACCAATCACACAAATATAATGGAGACAGGATCTGGCTTAATAGCAGTCAGCTGGAGAAAACCCAGAAAGCACTACATGTTCAATTCAAGTTAACTGTGATGACACATGACTTGCTTGACCTTCTCTCCCTTTATCTAACCCACTCAGCAAATCCGCAATCCAGGTGAAATCCAACCCCACTCCCCTAAACTTGCACTTGTGTAGCTGAAGGTGGCTAGAAAAAAAATATGATTGCACTGGAGGTCCTTATTTCAAGTTCATGACCAAATAGGCCCTTAGTGCTTTTAGTCAGAGAACTGTATAAATGATCTGGGTGCACCAGGGTTTTTCCATGTGCCATCTTGCTGAAGGACTATTTCACACGTTCTCCTCCCTCCTCTAACCCTCAGCATCTCCTCCCTTGTCCTCCTTCTTGGCTGATGCTTGTGCCTCCTACTTAACTGGGAAAACAGAAGCCGTCAGAAGAGAGCCTCCACAGACTTCTCACCACCACGTCTGCCCACCACCTCTTAGCATCTTCACCACTCTATTTCTGCCCACAACAGAATTATCCCCAGCATGTGCCTCTATTTGTGCCCTGGATCCCAACCATTCTTGCGTTTAAGGTAGACAGGGTAGATGCAGTCCCCAGTACATCATCATGGCTGGAAGCAGAGGAAGTGAGACTTTTGTTCCCAGCCCATCCCCTGAACCTCTGTTGCCTAGGTCATCACTGATCTCCAGGTGGGTACATCTGATTCCCAGTCCTCAGTCCACTTGCCTGTTGGCAGTATTTGGTACATTTGGTTGCTGTGTCCCCCTTGAGACATTCTGTTCCTCTGGCTTTTGGAACAGCACATGGCCTTACCTTGCTCCCTCTCAGTCTCCTTTTGTGGGTCCCCCTTTCCTCCCTCAACCTCTGAATATTCAAGTACCCCAGGACTCAGTCTTTGGATTCCCTCTTTACCCAGTCCCCACTCATTCCTGCCTGATCCCATCCTGCCCCTGAGATGTGCCCACACTTATGTCTTTTGCCAAGACTTTCTCCCCAACTCGAGATATCCACACTCAATGTCCTGCTCTACATTTCTATTCTTAAGTTCAGTTAACATTTAAAAATCCTCACACTCCAAGGTGGATTCTCGCTTTTTGTCTCTACACTTGCCTCACCTGCAGCCTTCCTCAGCTCACTGGTAGCAGCTCCATCCTTCTGAGTGTTCAGGTTGAGAACTTGGCAGTATTGTATCCTCTCTTTCTTTCACACCTCACAATCCATCCATCAGAAAATCCTCTTGACTCTACTCTTAAAGTAGACTCAGTTTACTCACTTTTCATCTCCTCTACTGCTGACACCCTAGTCTGAGTCACCATCGCCTTCCCTCCCAATATGGCAATAATCTAACGTGGTTTCTCCTCAGCCTGAGGGGAGAGAATCTAAGTCTTTTCTAGACTCAGAATCAGGAATGATCTATTCAAAATACAACACATCATTGACTTTGTTCTCAATCTTGCAGGGGGTCTAGATTTTCCTCAAAATAAAACTCTCCCCTGCCACCCAAGGAGTCTAACTGATCTGCCCTTGTTACTTCTAGGATGTCCTCTCTAACTGCCTCCCCTCACTTATTGTGCCCCAACCACATGACCTCCTTTTGTTCTAGAACATGCCATGTATGTCCCACCTTAGAACTTGTGCACCACAGATTCTGCTGGAACACTCTTTATCCTGATATATCTATCCAAAGTTGGACTTGCTTCAAGTCTTCCTTCAAATATCACCCTCTCAAAGAGGTCTATCCTGATGAAACTAATATAGCATCCTTCCCTCTAAATCACCCTTCCCTCTGAATGTTCACAGTAGGAACATGACAAGTAGTAGTTGAATGAAAGATAAATAATTGACTGGTAAGAAACATAAATTTTTGTCTATTTTAGTAGAACCCTAATTTCTAAAGAAGGAAGGTGTAATCTCACTGTGCTCTGGAGTAAAGATAAGAGTTAAAACTCGTGAGCACTTAACTGTGTGCTTTATATACACTATTATACAACATATTCACAACAATATTATAAGGTATTTGTCAATGCTTTGTCTGCTTTGTCAATGAAGAAAATGAGACACAGAAAGGTTGTATCAATTTCCCCATTCATACAGCTAGGAAACGGCAGAACCAGGATTCAAATTCAGAAGATAATTATAATTATAGAACCCATATTCTTAACCATTCACTATGCTGGAAGTTATCTAGAGCAATGTGACTGGATTCTTGAAACCACGTCTTATACTAGAAGGCTGAAGGAACTGGGGTTTTCCTCAAAAAAAGAGAACACTCCTGGGGACATGACCATTTTCCAGTGTGTGAAGGGATGATGTAGAAGAAGAACAACATTTTATATTGCTACAGAAGAGGAAGTAGAGCTTGTGGTAGAGACAACACAGAGACGCAGATTTTAGCTGAACATCAAGAAAGAACTTTTTAACTCTTAGAGTTGTACAAAGTTAATAGTCAAAGTGACTACTTCTCTATCACAAAAGTTTATGCAGACATTGGATGACCATCTTGGGGATACAATTTTTCAGGTGAAAGTTTAGACTTGTCTTTCCAACTTGCAGATTTTGTGGTTCACCTGTCCTTTACTTGGTGGTGTCCTCCAATGCCCAGGGCAGTTTAAGGACGTGGCCTATGTGAGATCAGAACTGCTTCATCAGTGTGGGAAAGAGAAGCAATTTATTCATTCACACCCACCTGCATTCCACAGGCAGCCTGGGGATGAGGGAGGGACCATTTCTATTTCTTAAATGTAAAATTTCTTCCTTTCTTCCTTTTTTCTCCTTCCTTTCCTCCTCTTCCTTTCTTCCTCTTTCCTTCCCTATCTTTCTCTTTCACCCCCCCTCCCCACTCCTCCTCTTTCTCTTTCCCTCTCTCTCCTCCTCTCTTCCTTCTCTTGAAGTAGATGATGTTAGGAACTTTCCTGCCAGCACTGAAGTTATATTGAGCCCTTGGTGAATTCACTCATCAATGTTAATATTTTGGAACTTGGCTTATGGTGGGTTGTGATTTAAAGGACTTGTCCTGAGAAAGAAGATCTTTACATCATTTTTCCAGGGAAGAGGAAGAGGTTTTGTGGATTCCCTGAAGGAGGCAGGTTTGTTGATCTCTCATCCCTGTTGATTAGAATGGTGATCTCTGTTCTTTTGATACTGCTTATCTGACACCTGTTCTTCTCTACACACATAACACCCACCAAGGGTAATTTTTGCGAGATGATTCCAAGAATAACTAATGCATTTTCACATTTGCAAGATACTAACATCAGAATAAAAAGTTAAACGCTTCTGTTAAAAAGTAAGTAAAACAAGAGCAAGTTCAATTCTGTGGGATTTCAGGGCAATCAGAGCACACAGCCATCTGTATCTGTGTACATCTCTGCTAGATATTTCCACTGGCTAATTCTATATTCTTATACATGGTCATCTATGAATAATATCCATCTTTGCCTGTTTAGTCAGTTTCTTAGATGATCTTCTTAGAACATTTCAATTACTTGGCTTGACTTGTTTTTCCTGTGTGTGTGCCCTTTCGATGACGTCTTAATTTTTAATTCTTTCTTATTTTCACTTAGTAAGTAATTGAAGAATCAGCATTACACTATTTGGGGTATTGTTTGTAGAACAAGAAATCACATTCACAGATGTCTCCACTCCACCTGTATCTTCTCCCTGTCACATAGGCAGGGATTAGAATTCAACTCTGGGAAGTTCTCACAAACGAGTTGATTCTTATAATGACATCACTAGAATTGACAACAGCCATCATCAAGCCACCTTAGCAATGTATATTTTGTATATTTTTAGAGAAGATGGAGTTGTTGATGTGTCAGCTGTCACGCTTTCACTCTATTTTCTCTACTCTCACATTTGATGTATAGGAATTCTACCCACACTCCGAAGAAATGGTACTTTATCCTATTAACAAATGTGCTTTGTGGGGTCTCTTCTAATTTTTCACTTCACACTAATCCTTTACTGGTCTTGTAGGGCTAATTTTCTAATTTTAGAAGCTGATAGGAAGTTATTGGAATAGATTTTTGCTGGCTTTTGAAATAGGCTCTGCTGGCTTCTCATTAACTTTAGCTTTTATGATGCCATGAGCGTGATCACTGAACAACTAAATATTTTTTAAGAGTCTGCTTATTGGAGTCTCAAAGTCACATATTTTTATGGTTCCTGGTAATAATTCAAACCAACACTAGATCCCAGAGTGCCTGAGAAGGAAAATAAGACAGTTCTAATGATGAACTATAATGTTAGGAAAACACGCTCATTTGGGAGTTAGGTCTTAATTTCTATTCGAGTCCTCACAAAAGGTTCAGATGGGGCCAAGAATAGAATACTGCTTTTTTTTTTTTTTTTATAAAATATATTTATCCACGTGTGAACTGAAGATTGTACTTGCCCATTAATCGAAAGGGTCTTCCTCATGGTAGGTCCTCTGGAAGTATCTGTCACCAAAGTTGAGAACTCAGATAACGGAGACACAACGTGAAAGAAAACACTGACTGTGTTCTGAGGGAAGAATCTGGCTCGGCTCTCTACCACAAGTGTACCCATCGGACAGTTGAGGAGACCTTGATTCCTCCTTCCTCCACATCGCCTCTAACTCTTCTCGTTCCCTGAGTTCAATCTATCCCCAAGTCCTACTGAAGCCAAATCAATTTCTTGAATTAACAGGCAAAAAAAAAAAAAAAAATTCTTTTTTCTCGTTAAAAAAAAGATAAACTTTATTTTTGTAATTTTCCAATCACAAAAAAAAAAAATCTGTATTTTTGTCTAAGCATTTATTTTACTGAATCAAAAAGACATGAAAAGGAAAAATCATGTTTTACTAACGTATTTAAGTGACTCTTTTTTGGACAACATATAATAAATATGATATATCACTTATCACTCAGTCTTTCAAATGTACATTTTTTTTTCATATTCTGGAGCATGCCACTTTTCCAAAAGAAAAAAGCTCATGAGAAATCAGTGCAAAGTTCTCAGTTACCCTCCTCTTTTCTCTGGGGCAGACGGAATGCATTGCCTTTGCTCCTCTCCCACCTCTGCATCTTAGTCTGGTTCATCTTCCTGCCACCCTGGCTTCCTGCAATGGCTTCAAATTGGTCTCTCTGTCTATAATCCTTGCTCCATAGTGAGATAAGAGTAATCTCAGGAAATGCAAATCTGATGGTGACTCTAGCTTGCTTAAATTTCCTAGATGTTGTCCATTGTCTTCAGGGTAGAGTCCAGATTCCCTAATTTGCTTAAAAAAGCCCATGTATACCTGCCCACTGTCCATTCTCCAGCATCCCCCTAACCACTCTCCTTCTGCTTGAGTTCTTTATTTCCTCAGACTCATTCGCTATTCTCACAGACCATTTCTTTTGAGAGGACCGTTCTGCCTTCACTTTTCACCTGTTGAATTATCCTTCAGGTCTCAGCTTAAACAGTTTTATCATGGAGGCAGGCCCCCTGGTTAGATGCCTTCCTATATTGTTTCTCTTCAATGTTTGTCCTATTGATTAGACTATAAGCTTCTTGAGGACTAGGGTCGTGTTTGTCTTTTTAGCTCTTACCTACCTACTGTCCAACCCAAGTGCCTGACACATCAGAGACGTTTGACAAATATCTGTTAAACCATTGACATAAGTGATTGGCACACTGCCTGGCATGAAGTAAGCATTTGATAACTGGCAATTATCTGCATCCATATCTATATCTATATCTGTATCAATTCATACATACATGCATATGTGGCATGGTCAGTATTGAAAAAAATAGTCTTGCTATATAAAATAATGGACCTGCCATAAACACTGTGATAGGAAGGATACAGTCTATTTATTTTTTAAAATTACTGAAAGTGTATAAATTGGCTCTCTATCCAAACTGGGAAATAATCTTATAAATAAACACGTTCCAGTGCTGCTGAGACTTAAATTTGAATGAGCTCTCTGTGCAGTAGAGGTGGTAGAAAAGTACATGGGTAGCGAAATTTTAGTGGCTCGGATTATTTGAACATACACAGAGGTTATGATGGGCAAATGTCTAAGTTTTTACTGCTTAACGTGGATATGGGGTACTGAGTGTGCCCATTGTAGCCGGGCACAGTGTATAATTTAAAAGCAGATGTGATTTCTTGCCAGGTGGAGTTACATGCTCTGATTTAAGAAGGGATATAACAGGTTTAGGTTTTGTTAAACCTAAGCTTTACTACAAAGCTCCTCCTGGGTCCCTGGCAGGTTAGAACTTCACGGCAGGAGAGATGAAGGCAGTGGTGAGGTGAGGGGTGATGAGGGGTGGGAAGTGAGGCAGTCATCGAGAGGGACTAACGTGTAGCAGCTGGCTTCCAGAAGCTACTTCCTCTCCAAAGGAAACAGTGGTACGCATGAGGAAAAACAAATTAGGGAGTTAGAAAAATCACAGCCTGTGACATTTGCGTCACTTTCCATGATTGAAATGTTGAGAACTGAAGAGTGACTTTCCTCGCCAATTTCTCATTGATAAGCTCTGTTGCAGGAATAGCTATGCTACATGGAGTCAATAAATGTAATTGCTTTCCTTTACTGCTTTCTGATCTCAGTGTCAGCAGAACAAAAAGCACATATTCAAGAGGCTCTGTAAGTCCACTGTATGTTTTCTCCAAGGCATACCTACCTACTTTTAACCTCTCAGAGAAATATATATTTTCTTTCTTAAAAATGAGAATTAGAAGGATCTCTAAACATTAATGTATATTCAAATTGGACAAATCTCATTATTCAGTCATTCTCTTGAACTCAATCAAAATCTGCTAATTGGACACCATCTTGAAAGATTTCACTCTGAAGAAGAGCATAGGGACTGTGCCTGTTAAGTATCTGATCCCACAACTCTGTGTCATATTAGTTTTGTGTTAGTAGGTGTGATATGTCTCGCTTTAGTCTACCTATTGGCTCTTATTTTTCTCTTGTATTTAAATTATTTCAGTGGTATGGAATCCTTATTAAACCCTCATTGTATGTGGCTTGAGCATCATTAAGAGATATGAAAAAGATGTCCTTTCAGGAATCTATTTATGGATTCCATTTATGGTTATCCATAAATAACCATCGTTATCCACAAATATCCATAAATAACCATACATAAATGGATAACCCATTTATGTATGATCAAAATTAACAAAGTTGATATACACAATACCTAACTGGATGACCATTCCCCCTTTCCACTTTCGCCAGTTCCTAAGAGTCATATATAGCACTAGTAAGTATAGAAATTCTCTTCTCTTCTGATTTCTCCATTAAGAGGGTTTGGACAGATAGCCATTTGCAAAGCTGTTTAAAACATGCACAGGAAGGGGTGCCTGGGAGGCTCAGTTGGTTAAGCGTCTGCCTTGGGCTGGGGTCATAATCCTGGGGTCCTGGGATCGATCCCTGTATCAGGCTCCTTGCTCAGTGGGGAGCCTGTTTCTCCCTCTCCCTCTGCCCTTTCCCACTGCTCCTGCTCTCTCTCTCTGTCTCTCTCTCAAATAAATAAATAAACAAATAAGTAAAATCTTTAAAAAACAAACATACATGTGCGCGCGTGCACACACACATGTGGGTGGGTGGCTCAGTCGGTTAAGTGTGGACTCTTTTTTTAATTATCTTTTTAGTTTTTCTAGTTTTTATTTTTATTATTAATATATAATGAATTATATGCCCCAGGGTACGTGTCTGTGAATCATCAGGCTTATACAGTTCACAGCACTCACCATAGCACATACTCTCCCCAATATCCATCACCCAGCCACCCTATCCCTACCCCTCCACCTCTCAGCCACCCTTAGTTTGTTTCATGAGTTTAGGAGTCTCTTATGGTTTGTCTCCTTCCGGATCCCATCTTGTTTCATTTTTTCCCTCCCTACCCCCCAGGACTCCCCCACTCTGCCTCTCAAATTCCTCATTGATCTCTGATGAGAGATAATATAATTGTCTTTCTCTAACTGACTTATTTCACTTAGCATAATAGTCTCCAGTTCCATCCATGTCGTTGCAAATGGCAAGATTTCGTTTCTCCTGATGGCTGCATAGTATTCCATTGTATATATATACCACATCTTCTGTATCCATTCATCTGTTGATGGGCATCTAGGGTCTTTCCATAGTTTGGCTATTGTGGACATTGCTGCTATAAACATTTGGGTGCATGTGCCCCTTCGGATCACTAGATTTGTATCTTTAGGGTAAATACCCAGTAGTGTGATTGCTGGGTCATAGGGTGGTTCTATTTTCAGCTTTTTGAGGAAACTCCATACTGTTTTCCAGAGTGGCTGTGCCAGCTTGCATTCCCACCAACAGTGTAGGAGGGTTCCACTTTCTCAAGCACTGAATCTTAATTTGCTTAGGTCATGATCTCAGGGTCATGAGATCGAGCCTCGTGTTGGGCTCCGTGCTCAAACCAGAGTCTGCTTGAGATTTTCTCTCTCCCTCTCCTTCTGCCACACCCCCCTCTCCCCTGCTCAAATGCTCTCTTTCTCTCAAAAAAATAAAAATAAAAAAATAAAGCACATACACACACAGCAGCAGCATCTGTTTGCAACAGGAGTAGTCATGGAACAAAGAAAGTATTCCAAAATGTGTGAATGACTTGCTCACTGTACCTTGGCAGTGACCTAGCTGAAATGTCAGATGGTCCTACTCAATGGCATTGTGTGTTGGTTCACAGCTAAAGCCAGGTTCATTCTCTGGGCTGATTTGTCATATTTTGACATCTTATGAATTTTTAGGTAAGCCCACTCTTTATTTTAGACACAACGTTTGAGATTATGTAAAATATCTTTATATAGTACTTTCAAAGACTTACAGTTTTTTATATATGTCATAATCATTTCCTTCTATCAATGATCTGAGGAAAAGATAGACTTATTTTAAAATGTAATTTAAAAATTGAACCAAAATCCACTAAGGATTTATATATTTTCAAAATATATTAGATATTAAAGTAATGATATGTTAATGTGCCCACTCCACAAAAGCACTTTATTTTCTACTATAGCATGAAAAAGCCTACATTCAGGACATATGTGATTATACATATTTACTTTTTTACTTATAAGGAATAGGCTTAAGTTACTGATACGATACTTGTATAAATTATAACTGAATAGCTCTCACCTTTTATCATTTTCTTTTTGGAAAATTTTCTATTTGAAAAATAAAATCCACCCCCAATGATTGAATGAGAAAATCATTCCTAGGAATATGTGTAATGGCTGTTCATAGTCTTGCACAGCTGTTATTTTATTTTATTTAAATATCACGATTTTAAAGAGACCTTGTCATCCCAGGACATGTGATGCATGCAAGCATGGTGTATAGCTGTTCTAGAAAGAGTCAAGGCAAATCCCACTTTTATGGCTGTAGTTTCTAAATCCCAGGAGGACTTTACAGAAAGAGACTGACAAGAGGGACAGGTGGATATCGGCTCCAAGTTGGTGACAAGTTTTCAACCTCAGCTGCATTCTTACAACAGGGGAGTGAGGAGCAGCTGGCAGCCTGGGAGCCACTGTTCTCTGGATGGAATTCTTGTGGCAGAGAGAAGAATGTTCTATCTGGCTCCCCGTGCTTTGTGAACAAAGAGCACAACTTAGGAGATTGAAACTCCTGTGGGGTCTAAACGGGGGTGCTTTACTCCCCCCTCCCTCCCTTACATGTTGTGTTACGGTCCCAGCGATTTATGTTTAGAAAAGAGTATAATTTCCCAATTTATTGTGAGTCGTTGATTTCTATGAACTCAGGATTCCTTTTAAAGGCCCACCTCCCATATTTGGGAGGTCTGGGGCCAGAATATAAAGAAAAACACCTCTTTTCTGAAAGCTGCCCCTTGGTCACCCTTAGGCATAGAAACTCTGGAAGCAGGTTTAGGATAATTTGGATGAGGAATTCTGTGGTCCTAGAGTTCAGAAGGTGGTCCAGAAGAGAAAGCTGAGGCTCTAAGGGGGCACATCCCCTTCACTTGCAACATGGCGACGGGTAGGGCTGGGAAAGGCCCAGAGCAGGGCCCTCCACAGCAAGGGGCTCACTACAAGGAACCCTTTACCTGGGTCTAAGGACAATACTCTTCTTTGAAACCTCAAAGTACATTATATTGTTCCTGCTATGGCCAGATAGGGAGGAAGACTTTGTGGTTAACTTCTAAGTTCTCCATTTAATTAAGAACGGTTAAAGCCAGTACTTATTACCTGGTGTTTATGACCCATCTGCCCTCAACCTGGGAATAATTTCAGTATGGACAAAGTAAACTCTTTACTGCAGCACATAAAATATAAAACCCAGTGGTTCAACATGGAGATCATTCTTCCCCTGCATTTCTATAGGCTTTGGAAGGGTGACTGCAAATGTGGAATGGCCTCCTTTTAGTTAGCTATATTTGACAGAATTTTGGTCTGAAAGGTAAAAGGCAACCATTATTCTAAACCTATAAATAAGGGAACTTGGAAAAGCCTTTCCTTTTATGATTACTTCACATACACAATAAACTAGGAAAGGAGCCAGTAGCTGATGTCGTTCTTACCTGTGCTTAGAAATCAGCGACATACTGGTTGAGGGATAGAAAACAGAACCCAAAAGACCTGCATAGTATTGCCTCTTGGTTTATCTAATAGAAATTTAAAAGAAAGAGCAGAGGAAGGAATCCTCATTTGCATTATTCACAGAATCACCAATAGATTAGTGGCATGATGGAGGCAAAAAACCCCACATTGTGTTAGTAGGAAAGCTAATGTTACATAGATTTTTACTTTAAGGTCCAGGGGGACCCAGCCAAGTGGAAAAAGAGCTGAGTTATGGTGGAAACCAGCCACCTTGTTAAAACTGAACAACCAGGTGTTTAGGAAAAGAATGGCATGAGAGACTGGTTTCTTTCCTGCTGAACACACCGTTGACTGTGAACAGAGAGAAAAGGAATCTTTGTTACAAGCGTAGAGGAAGATAAAAATCTGTGTATTTGGATGTTTTTTAAATACTAACTTCACAAGTCTATTTTGGGTTTCACAATATAGTCAAGGAGAGCTACATTTTGGGCTATAATTATCCTCTACTCCCTGTAATGACTTTAGTTGGATATTTGTTTTAGTACGCAGCCCCCAGCAGTTTAAACTGGGACAAATGTGTGTGCAGGTGTAGGATATATTCATTTTTCCTATGGGATTTTTTTTTCCCTAAAGAAAGAAACGAATAGATACAGATCATTCTCATTCGAAAATAAAAACCTTTGGCAAATGTTATGACAGTGGATGAGAAGTTCAGGGTAAAGGATTATAGATCCTGGCTTTTAAAAAACAGTGTAGTGAGGGGCACCAGGGTGGCTCAGTTGGTTAAGCGTCTGCCTTCAGCTCGGGTCATGATTCCAGGGTCTCCTGGGACTTGAGTCCCACGTCAGGGTTCCTGCTCAGCGGGGAGTCTGCTTCTCCTTCTCCCTCTACTTCTCTCCCCTGCTTGTGCGCACTCTCTCTCTCAAATAAATAAAATCTTTTAATTTTTTTTTAAAGCTTAAAAAATAGTGTGGTGATACTTGAATTAAAATGGGCTTGAACTGCACAGGTCCACTTATATGTGTATTTTTTCTGATAAATACAGAACGATATCGTAAATGTATTTTCCTTATTTTTTAAAAACCTTTCCTTTTCTCTAATTTACTTTCTTGTAAGAGAGTAGTGTCTAATACATAGAACATATGACAAGTGTTAACGACTATGCTATCAGTAAGGCTTCTAGTCAACAGCAGGCTATTAGTAGTTAAGTTTTAGGGGAGTCAAAAGTCATATGGCTTCCTGACTGTGCAGGGGGTCGGTGTCCCTAAATCCTGTGTTGTTCAAGGTTCAACTGTTTTACCAAAAATACTACTAACAAAATCTGCCCTGAAAAATAGAAAGAATATTTACTTTATAAATATAAAATAAATACTCTTGAGTGGCTTTCTGTTGCTTTGGGGAGAAAAACTCTGTATGACTTGGCCCTTCTCTACCTATCCTGCCTCTTTCCCCAAATCTCTCCCCTCTCTCTGCCCTAACCATGTTGGTTTTCTTTTTGTATCCTTGACACCATGCTCCCTTCTTTCTCATTCACTATGCCTGATGTTCTTCCTTCTCTTGGTTAACCCCTGCTTCTCAGCTTAAATGTTATTTTCCCAGGGACTTTTCTACACATTACCAGACTGGCTAAGTCTTCTTATCGCACACTTACATCAAACCCTCTTTCTTTCCTTCTGTGCAGAGATAAAAACTTGTATCATAGGAAGATCCTGATCTTTTCCCTGTCAACTGCTAGAGAGTGTGCTAGTCTTTTGATTTCACTTTCCCACCTTCAAGGAGGATGTTGGGAGACTGGCGAGGGTGGTGGTGGGGGGGAGTGGAAGTGGGGAAGAAATGGGGGAAGTGGGAAATGGAGAATAAGTAGAAGTAAGGGGACTGATGTGACTTTGGGCTAAGGGATGAGACGTTCTGTGGCTCAGGGGAGTGGAGCAAGTAGCAGAGGAGAGGGAATTTGTGGGACTCTTGATGAACATCTGTATTTCCTTCCCACCGAGACACTGGAATTGCCTGTTAGTTCCTAGACTGCTTTCTTTACAACAATGCTGAGATTGGATCGCATGTGTCTTGGTGTGACTACTTCTAAAGGTGTATCATGTTTACATTATACAGTTGTTTGTGTGATTGTTTTTGCTTTTCTTCCCCTGCCCCCAAGACTTCGAGGGCAGGGCTCATATCTTTGTGGCTCATATCTAGGCTGTATGTAGGACAGGGCCTGGCCCATGGCAGATGCTCAGCAAGGAAGAGCTGACTGGTGAATGAGTAAATGAATTCTGTTCCATTCTGTTTTAAATTTCTAATCTCTGCATATCACCCTTTGCCATTGTGGAAACCAGTATGGAGTCGCCTCAGAAAGTTAAAAATAGAATTACCCTACAACCCAGCAACCACACAATCCAGCAATTTTGGGGGGTGTTTACCCCCCAAAAAACAGAAACACTAATTCAAAGGGATACATGCACCCTAGTGTTTATAGCAGCATTATCTACAGTAGCCAAACTATGGAAGCACCCAAGTGTTACTGACCGATGAATGAGTAAAGGAGATATATATATATATATATATATATATATAAATAGAGATATATATATAGAGAGATATAAAGATAGCTCTCTCTCTATATATATATATAATGGAGTATTATTCACCAATTAAAAAATGAAACCTTCCATTTACGACAACATGGATAGGGCTAGAGAAGTGAATGCTAAGTGAAACAAGTCATTCAGAGAAAGACAAATATTGTATGATTTTGCTCATCTGTAGAATTTAAGAAAACAAACAAATGAGCAAAGAAAAAAAAAACAGAGACCGAGATCCAGAGAAACGAGGAAATGGACTCTTAACTATAGAGAACAAACTGATGGTTAACCGGGGGTAGGGGAGATTTGGGGGGATGGGTGAAATAGGAGATGGGGGTTTCATGACTTGATATGTCTTATTTATGAGTTCATTTATAAATGAACAAACAGATAAATATCACCTTTGGGCTTAGTGACAAAATTATGCTCTCCTCAGCCCAAGTTCTCTAGAAGAAGGCATCCTGAGGTGGTTTCCAGATGCTTATAATTAGAAACTTTTAAAATAAATTATTTTTGTTTTCCTCACCACATTCCTATGATATTAAGAGGTGCAGGGATTGAACATTCATATGATTCTTGTAGTAGAAATGGAACTCATCAAATACTTACATTCTTTTTATTTTTTTTTAAAGATTTTATTTATTTGACAGAGAGAAAGAGAGAGCACAAGAAGGCAGAGCAGCAGGCAGAGGGGGAGGGAGAAGCAGGCTCCCCGCTGAGCAGGGACCCTGGAGTGAGGCTCATCCCCAGGACCCTGGGATCATGACTTGAGCTGAAGGCAGATGCTTAACTGACTGAGCCACCCGGGGGCCCCAACTTACATACGTTCTTTTCAAAGTGTATTACAATATGTCCTGAA
>CM053604.1:76385659-76407845 GCA_028646535.1 Procyon lotor
ACCAAGTTTCATGATTTCTATCCTTCGAGTTAAAGTGAGACACCTGGGACTCTTCCTTTCATTTGACCACGTAGGCCTACTAATAATCCTACAGTGGCGTCTACTTTCAGAATTGCTGTGTGTCAGGAAATAGGGAAGCCTGAGGAGGGGAGAATGGCTAGTCGGTGGAGCAGTGAGAACACACACATTTATTAAGTTAGTAAACTCAGATCACATATCACCAAAACAAATACAGTGACGCAGTCTGACCTATGAGAATTACCAAAATAATGAGAGACACAACACGAGCAAATACTGTTGGGAAAATGGTGCCAATAGACTTGCTCAGTGCAGAGCTGCCACAGACCTTCGGTTGGTTAAAAACAAACGTGCAAAGCATGAAAAGATGAGGTATGCCTGTATATCTTAGCAAATTATAAATAATGCTGCAGTGATTATAGAGGTGCACATACTACTTTGAATTAGTGGATCATATGGTATTAATATTTTTCACTTTCTGAGGGACTATCATGCTATTTTTCATAGTGGCTGCACCAATTTACATCCCCACCAGTAGCACACAAGGGTTGCCTTTCCTCCACATCCTGACCAATGCTTGTTTTTTTGATATTAGGCATGCTGACTGCTGGGAGGGGATAGCTTATTGTGGCTTTGATTTGCATTTCCCTGGTGAGTGATGTTGAGCATCTTTTCATGTGTCTGTTGGCCATTTGTTATGTCTCCTTTGGAAGAATGTCTGTTCAGGTCCTCTGGCCATTTTTTATTCGGGTTGGTTTTTGTTTGTTAGATGGTGAGTTGAATGAGTTCTTTATATAATTTCAATATTAACCCTTTATCAGATACATGATTTGTAAATATTTTCTCACATTCAGTAGGTTGCCTTTTTGTTTCCTTTTTTTTTTTTTTTAAAGATTTTATTTATTTATTTGACACAGAGAGAGATCCCAAGTAGGCAGAGAGGCAGGCAGAGAGAGAGGGAAGCAGGTTCCCGCTGAGCAGGGAGCACAATGCGGGGGGGCTAGATCCCAGGACCAAGATCCTGACCTGAGCCCAAGGCGGAGGCTTTAATCCACTGAGCCACCCAGGTGCCCCATTGTTTTGTTGGTTTCCTTTGTTGTGTAAAAGCTTTAGTCTGATAAAGTTCTATTTGGTTTTGCTTTTGTTGCCCTTGCCTGGGAGCAGGTACTCAGACCAATGTACAAGAGTTTTCTGCCTATATTTTCATCTAGTTTTATGGTTTCAATTCCCACATTCAAGTCTTCAGTACACTTTTTTTTTTATAGATAGTGTAAGAAGTGGTCCAGTTTCCTTCTTTTCCATGTAGCTGTGTGGTTTTCCCAGCACCATTTAAGACTTTTTTTTAAAAAAAAAGATTTTATTTCTTTCTTTGAGAGAGAGGGAGCTAGAGGGAGAGAATCTGAAGCACAGGGCCCAGCACAGGGCTCCATCCCAATACCCTGTGCTCGTGACCTGCGCCAAGACCAAGACTCGGACACTTAACCAGCTGAGCCACCCAGATGCCCTTTTAAGAGACTCTTTTTCCCTGTTGTATGTTCTTGCCATTTTTGTCAAAGATCATTTGGTTGTAGACTCCGTTTTGTTTCACTAACCTGTTTTCGTGCCAGGACCATACTGATTATTATTGCTTTGTATTATAGTTTGGAGTTGGGGAGAACGGTATGTCCAGGTTTGTTCTTCTCAAGGTGGTTTTGGCTATTTAGAGTCTCGTGTGGTTCCATACAAATTTTAAGATTCTTTGTTCTAGTTCTTCGAAAAATGCCACTGGTATTTTGATAGGGATGACACTGAATCTGTTGATTGTTTAGGCAGGATGGCCATTTTAACCATACTAGGTCCTCCAATTCATGATCATGGTATATCTTTCCATAAATGTTTTATTTATTTATTTTTTTAAAGGTGAGAGTTGAAGTCCTATATAAAAAGTGATAACCCAGAGGTGCCTGGGTGGCTCAGCTGGGTAAGCTGTGCCTTCGGCTCAGGTCATGTCCTCAGGGTCCTGGGATCCAGCCCTATATTGAGTTCCCTGCTCAGTGGAGTCTGCTTCTCCTTCTCCATGTGTCCCCTCCACCCCCCACTCGTGATTTCTAATATTTTTTGGAGAGACTTTGACAGAAATTGAGGGGGAGCAGCAGAGAGGGAGAAGCAGGCTCCCTGCTGAGTGGATTAACCGACTGAGTCACCCAGGCACCCCTCTGATACAAAAAAAAAAAAAATCTTTTGAAAAAAGTGGAAATCCACATGTAGGTGAATTTGTATGACCAAGTAAAACAAGTCTACTCTGAATTATATCAATAAGAAGGTGAATTAGAAAAATTAAGAATTTCAAATATTTTATTAAGGGAAGACAACTAAATCTTGGGCTTCAAAAACCTTTAAAAACATTGTAAAACCTTTATAAAAACTTAACAAAATACAAGTTAAATCAGCCAGATAGTTTGAGTAACCTTGTGACTTACTATAAAAATCAAGTATTACAAATCCTTGTGGATTTTTTATAGTAATTCCCTGAGGATTTCATTTCACATATATCAAACCCTTTCACCGTGTCTAATACCAATATGAACTATTCTTTAAAGTTCTCATTTAAACCTTTAAGACTTTGTAAATCGCTATATCATAAATTTCAACCTAGTGATATTTACTTACATAAAAAGATGGAAAATCTGTTTTGGATATAGATACATAAAATAGTCCCTGTCATTTAGATTTCGGAAAGAAATGCAGCTTTTTAGTTAGCATTGAGGCAAAGCAGGGAACCTGCTTCTTTCCGATTGCATTTGGGTCTTTGCAAAAGTCCACTCGGCGCTGAGAGACTTTCCTGTTCACCAGGGTGAGGAGCTCCGTGAACTCTAAGGAGGAGCCGAATTTCCCCAGCATCTCACACAAATCTTGAATGTACCACGAGCCATTCACAGTTTCCCGATGAGAATAATAACCTAAAAGGAGGGAAAAGGGCATTGAGGTTTTTTTTTGGCATTCAGTTACTTCGAGTTTATAATACACCCTTAGGGAAACTGAAGTCCTCACAAATCCTTAAAGACTTAAGATGCGTCCCTGACAGTTTCAAAACTTTTCTCTGTTGACTAGTCTCCTATGGGAAAAGGGATTAATTTATGTAGTTTTAGAAAAATGGAGTTAGTTCTAAGAAGTTTCCTAAAAATTCCCAAGACCGCAGTAGCCAGGCAGTGACTCTGACCCGAGACCGGGAGGAAAACCAGTTTGCTGCCGAGCAGGGGACAGCGGTCATCCATGTGTTCACGAACACGAGTGTCCAGGAACGTCACCGCGACAGCACTGCAGCCGACTGACAGCAGGCAGTCAGTCGAACTGTACCTGCCACGGTTCTCAGGAGTGAGAACTTCTGAGTGACGTCTGGAAGTCACTCCACACTCCAGAGACCCCCCCTGTGCCTGCGATCAGAGAAACCTGCCCTAAGGCGGAGCGCCAGGAGCAGGTGGCCGCGGCCCCCGCCCGGCTCGCAGGGAGCAGCCACCCACCTTCTGCCACGGAGTAACACATGAGGAAGTCGGCGCCGGCGGGCAGCGTGTGCACCGAGGCCGCGTCCACCTGCGTGACGTTGGCCTCCGGCGCGTCCGTGCGGTGGTCCACTGTGTCCAGCGGGATGACTGGCACGTCGTGCTGGTCTCCCCGACACGCCTGGGGGGAAAGGCACGCTCTGGTCTCACCTGCGCGCTCGTCCCTGGTCTCGCAGGCGCCCGGCCCATGTGTCCTTCCGGGCCCCGTCGTGTCGGCAGTGGCTTCTGCTTGGTCAGAAACCGTGCCGGCGACTTTCGGAGCGTAGGAAGCTGACTGCTTTCCCCCACTTAGCTGTTCTTCTACTTAAGGTTTTCAAAAACTTGGCATCTTCGACCACACACCAAATTGTGTTGGTTGAAAGGTGTGCCCTGGAGAAAGCCTCTGTGGTTTTAAAGTTTCTAATGGATCAGCCGCACTACAGGACCAAAGACGCACCCCTTCTTTTAAAAACTGTGGTCTTCGCCTAGTGTTTCTATTCAGTCAGGGAACACATGCCCCGATTGGGTTGTGCTTACCCAGCTGCTGCCATAAATTGTCCAAAGCTACCATGTGACCCGAGAAGACATCTTTTACTGTGCGCTTTTCACTCGTACTTTACAGTCAAGTCTCAAATTCTTCTCTGCTAATCCTGACTCATACAAGAGCTGACATTAATTTCTACTCTTAAATGACTATTATGGGCTGAATTTTGTCACCCCCCCTTATATGTAGAAGTCCTAACGCTCAGTATCTCAAAAGTGACTGTATTTGGAGATACGGTAAGACGAGGTCTATTATTATTTTAATCTACTATAACTGGTGTCTTAGATTAGGACCCAGACATGCACAGAGGAAAGATGGTGGGAAGGCGCAGGGACAAGGCAGCCACGCCCAAGCCAAGGAGAACTGATACCCTGATCTCAGACTTGTAACCTCCGGAACTGTAGAAAATGGATTTCTGTTAAGCCACCCAGGCTGTGTACTTTGTTCTGGTGGACCCAGTATACTTAATACAGTGACCTGAGATTTGGTAGTGGCATTTTAAGTGCATCTCTCATTCTGAAATGCTTAACGAGTTATAAGTTATCTATTCATTGTGTAAGTACTAATAGGGCAGAAAGAGCTGCCAAGACTTAGAAGCTTTGAAAGAAAAAAGTCATGAGTGATTTCAGTTAAAGAGAAGATCCCTAATTTCTACAAGGAGATTTTAATCTTACTTCATATTCCCAGGCTTCTTTTCAGCACTTATTTTCCACTGTCTTCCTATCTAGCCTGTAAAACACCTTGAATCTGCTGCTCTCACGGCCAGCTCAGAGGCAGTGAGCTGGAGAGCGAGTTTTTGGGAGGTCAGGGGGGAACTGTTCCCAGTCCCATGGTCTCTTAGTTCGGCCATCCTCCCAGCAGCCCCGTGAGGCGGTGCTAGTTAACCCCTTTCAAAGAGGAAGAATCGGAGTTAGAAATAACTTGGCAAAACATTTTCCTCCTTTGTGTCTCTCCCTGTAAAGCAGCCCGCTAGTTATTTTGAATTCTGTTGTCTCTGACAGCCCTAGGCACTCCCTTTCTCACGAAGCAATCACGTCATTATTTTCCCTTTTTCCCCTATTTGCCGGGCCATCCATCTTCCCTCTGCTCCCTGCTGTCCCTCAGTTGTTTTGCACTCACTTTTCAAGCTATACTTGATATGTGTAAACTCATCTACTCCCATGGCTGCCATTACCCTTCACCTCCTCCTTACTCTCAAATGTACTTCTCTAACCAGGCTGCCTGCCTTAAGTTCTAGAGCTGTGACTCCACCTGTGTGACAGATACTCCAAGGCAGTTGTCCCCACAGGAAACCATGGATCATCCTTAACTTCCCAGAGACCTCCTGCCTCCTCCCCCAAGGCTTGATGTCAGGTGGAATGGGGCCGTGCCCCCGTGCTGTTCACAGAAATATGGAGCCGCAGCACTTGAACCCTGTTCAGATTCCCTGGATGTGCCAAATGAGATCATTGGGCCCAGACATACTTCATCCCTAATAGCAGTGTGGTTGAGGGGCAGAGGGGACAGGGTGAAGTAAGCTAGGACCAGAACTCGCCCACAACTGCCAACGCTGGGCCGGAGTGTGGCACATTGATTATTTTAAGTCCTTTCCAATGTCAGTCTATTAGTAAACTGAAAATCTTTACTACTGGGGCGCCTGGGTGGCTCAGTGGGTTAAAGCCTCTGCCTTTGGCTCAGGTCATGAACTCAGGGTCCTGGGATCGAGCCCTGCATCAGGCTCTCTGCTCAGCAGGGAGCCTGCTTCCCCCTCTCTCTCTGCCTGCCTCTCTGCCTACTTGTGATCTCTCTCTGTGTCAAATAAGTAAATAAAATCTTAAAAAAAAAAAAAAAAAAGGAATTACTACTAATAGGAATTACTATTTTTTGTGTGTGTGTGTGGGAATTACTATTAATTGCAACTCCGATTGGCTAGGAAGCCAAAAGGGCCTTTCCAATTATTGGAGAGTTACCTTCAAAATTGGCTTTATTTCTATATAATCGTGTGCAAAACCATGGACTTTACAATTAAGACTGTAACAAAATTGGGCGCTTGAGTGGCTCAGATGGTTAAGCGTCTGCCTTCGGCTCAGGTCAAGAACCCGGGGTCCTGGGATTGAATCCTGCACAGGGCTCCCTGCTCAGCGGGGAGCCTGCTTCTCCCTCTGCCTCTCTCTCATGACTAAATAAAATCTTTAAAAAAAAAAAAGATTGTAACAAAAATCAGTCTTACCTGAATGATAAATATCTTGGGTTTTCCAACTAGGCTCTGACATTTGTCTCCTTTGAACAAGCCAGTCAATGTCTGAATTTCAATTTTGGCATCATATGCGTAAATGTGATTGCCTTCACCATGACTCAGGAAAACACATAAAAAGCAGTCGGCATCTGTGTGGCTAGAGGTTGACGCTATAAAGGCCACCAACAGTTCACAGAGAAATGAAGACATTTATTATGTACCTATAAAAATTCAATTTACTAATACGAGAATAAAGTTGCCTGTGGAGGAGGATAACTTATTTTAATAAATATAAAGTATGTAATGAAACACAA
Organism: Procyon lotor; assembly: GCA_028646535.1. NCBI lineage: Eukaryota > Metazoa > Chordata > Mammalia > Carnivora > Procyonidae > Procyon > Procyon lotor. The sequence continues at coordinate 76,392,269 of CM053604.1, forward strand.
CCTAGTCTTTAATCAAACAGAATAATTTATACCGTACTGTCTGATTTTTAAAAACCTATTAAACGTTCAAAGAATTTAAAAACAAATTTCATTAGCTTTTCTGCAACAAAGACTAAGGACATGGACAACATAATGGGATGACTGTGGTGACAAAATATGTGTCACGGAGCAGAGAGCTGAGGGTAGCCTGGAAAAGGCCCCGCAACCACTCTGGCCAACGGCTGTGTTGCTGCGCCTCTGGCAAGAGCGCTGGCTTCACTCCACGTCCGCAGCACTGACCGCGGGCAAAGCCAGACACCCGCAGGTCAGAGACATCTGGTACAGAGGTGCCTCAAAAAATTAAAAGTAGAACTAGCATCATCCGATTGAGCAATTCCACTTTTGGTATTTACTGATGAAAACGGAAGTGCTAATTTGGAAAGAGACACCTGCATCCCCCAGGTTTACTGAAGCACAGTGGCCAAGATGTACACACAACCTAAGTGTCCGTCAATGAAGGGAGGAAGAAAATGGGGTATAGATACACAGACATACATATGTGGGTATATATACACACAATAGAATATTATTCTGCCATAAAAAAGGAAATCTTGGCCTTTGCAACAACATGGGTGGATTTTAAGGGTGTCATGCTAAATGAAATAAATCCAAGCCAGACAAATACCATATGATCTCACTTACAGGTGGAATCTAAAAACAAACCAAAGCTACAGCTAGAGAACAGACTGGTGGTGCAGGCAGGTGAGGTCAAGTGGGTCGAAGGGTACAGACTTCCAATTATAAAATGAGTCATGGGGATATAATGTACAGCATAGTGCCTATAATACTACTATATTACATATTTAGAAAGTGGCTAAGTAAATTTTTAAGACGCTTGTCACAAAAATTTTTTTTTTTTTGTACAGTGACAGACGGTAAGCAGACACTGTGACCATCTTACAATGCATACAAATACTGAATCACATTGTACACCTGAAACTCATGTTCTATATTATACTCAATTTTTAAAAAGTTCTGCAGTTTACATAAATACCACAATAGTCCATTGCAAATAACTTGAAAATCCATGGCACACAGTAATTACGATAAACATAAGTTAGATTATCTACTGTGCAGTGACACAGAAATTTAGAGATTATATATGTAAATCCACAGTTAAAAAAAAAAAATCCACAGTATTCTGAAGCCAGTATCTGCATTTGACTTTTAATTGCCAAATGAGGAGGTCATTTCATTCGTTTCTAGAATAACAGACTGAATGAGCGGCATGCTAAACAGCAGCCTTGGAGGCACAGTACTGTGCAAGAGCCTGTGAACCTGGTAGGTAACATCCAAGCAGCGCACCAAACCTGTAACCCACGCTGAATTAGCTGGTAAGACTTTTTAGCAACACAGTTCACGATCTGGATGCCTTCAGAGATCCTCCATTCCCTCAGAAGATAAATAGGAAAACTACTTACCCTCATGAATTTTGAGCAGTAGTTCTTCTGCTCTAAGATCATTAAAGCATTTCACTTCAAATCCTAGTTCTGAAAACCTGGTGATAAACTGGATGTTAGCTTAGGAGCTGTTTAAAGTGGTCTGATAACCTGCATTTACTTGGAACACATACATCTATACAGGTTTTTATGACCTATAAATTGACCTTTAAGAGGAAAGAAAAAATGAAATCTGAATGAACTCTGACAATGGCTGTCACACTGGGGGAGGATTGAGCACCCACAGCCGGGAAGGATTTACTCCTAACTGATTCAAGTCAACGCTGCCGTCTGCCAGGCAAATATGTAAGGACGCAGAGGCCGTTAACATTTACCACCACACGGTTAGGAAGAAAATTCAGGCAAGTTCTCAAGGGATCCGTGCCCAAGTGAGGCACAGCCCCAGGACTCTTGCTCGGTTATTTCCTGCGTGTGGACAAGTTTTGTTATGTATTAAGTATCCCATCATCCTGACCGGTAGGCAAAACTAATACCTGCGCATAAGATTGTCTCTGTCCGCGCTGGTGCCCCGCCGCTCCGGCAACATTAAATGCCAGAAGAACCTCTCGTGATTGAAGATTAAAGCAGTTCCTCTCCGCTTGTGGTCCATTTTGTACTTCTCCGCTGGATCAAATATCTCACTGTTAAGAAAAAGTTGAAACAACAATCACTTTAAGTCCTATTAAGGAGCTCCCGCGAGCCCAAGAGCAATGTGGACGGTCGACCGAGGTCTGCTGTCTGCACCTCCCCTGCCGGGCTGGCCTCACCCCCGCTCTGGTGAGGAAAACCTTACAGAAATATTTCTGTACCAAGGGGTAAACAGCAGCCATCCTCAGCACCCCGACCCCCAGTCCCTGCAGGGACATCTTTTCTCCAGGATCCAGGGACGACAGCCTGCCCAGGCCCCACGCCACCCCCATGACTAGATGGTTTGAACATCACTGCGGGTCCTGAAATGACCAGGGCAGCAGCCAACCCACAGGTCGACCAGCCCCCTGTCCCAATGCTAACACTCCCCGTTCTCCGCTCTACTTGCTCCCAGGTGACCTTCCTCCTTCTTGCGGGCTGATCCCGGTCAGCAACGGAAGAGGCCTGCATTAGGAAAGTGCGCATTTTTACCTCTTACGGAAGGCATCCGCTTCTGTCATGTTTTGTTCCTCGCCTATTAAAAAAAAAAAAAGTTGAATTTTGTTAATTTGCTTTCTGACTGGTGGCAAAACACAGCAGGCCTCCCACACTGTAAATCCTTCTAGTTTTGCTTGGTTTAAAAGAGTATATTAAAAGGGGGAAAAAAAGGGAAACTGCTTCATAATAAATGAACTAGAAATTAACAGCACAATTCTTTCTCACCCTGAACTCTTATTGGCAAAATAGGAAAGAGTATTATCAAGAGAAATGGAGAAAATACTATGCAAATACATTCACTGCAAAATATACCTACAGTGACACGGTTCTGTGATTATGGACCAACGGATATGAAATATGGAATTATTCTGCAGAAAATGTTTTTGCAGATAGTCCCTACAACGGAGAAGCAACTAAAAACAGGAAAACTGAAATGAAGTGTGTGGATAATACTGGGTTATCCTATGGCCAGGGAGAGGTTGAAGTTTGGAGAAGGGAAGGGCCAAGGGCAAAGGCTTAAATTTCGGATCTCCCAAATGACACATCTGTACTCACAACCCATCTGTACCCCATCCCATGATGGGGACCCTATGTTTCTGACCTGTGATCTGACTCCCCCCACCCTCTGGGCCACCCTCCACTGGACCCTCCTTTACTCTTTAGAGCGGTGCTGTGCACCAGAACTTTCTCTGCTGATGGAATCCTTCTGCACCTGTGCTGTCCTATATGCCAGCCACGGGCCACAGGTGGCTGCTGAGCACTCAAAATGGGGCTCGTGCAGCTGAGGAACTCAATTTTTTATTCGATTTCAATAACCACACATGGCCAGTAGCTTCTGTACTGGACAGCGCAATCTAGCATCTTCTACGGTAAAGGCCCATACACCCATGACTATTTTTACCTCAGAAACTTCAACAGCCCAGAGGGGAGAGAAAGTAAGGAATCAACAAACATTAACAGTATAGTAAGATGCTCTCTCCCTTGACGTCACTGAGGGTAGCAGGACAGACCCTCCCACTCATCACCCTGTAACCGGGAGGCTCCTGTTCCCTTCTGTCCCTGACACCTGATTGTTCTAGCCTCACAGCTCCTCACTGACAGCAACCTGCCCTGGGAGGGGGAGGCTGGACTTCAGTTCTGTGCCCTTCACTGTCACTTTTGGCCTGTTCCTCCTGGGATCCACCCGGCATCCACACCCAGCCACGACTCCGCGAAGGCCCTCTGCTGTCCAATAGACCCTAAATCAGTTCTTCTCAGCCTCTGCATCAGCTCCTGGCGTGGGTGATAAGACGTCCATTCCTGGATCCTAACCCAGATTTACAGAATCAGATTCCCAGCGGGGGGGGGGGGTCTGCATTTTTCACAAGGTGATTTTTATACCAAAGTTGAGTCGAGAGCAGCCTCCCTAATGCATCCTCCCCGCTCTCCCAAGGTTTCCTTCCTGCCCCACACCCTGCTGTGTGGGTGACCTGCTGTCACCCGCACGCTGCTCTACCCAGGTTACCTCGCACCTCGTAAGGCTGTTTTACTAAAATGCCATTTACGCATTTATCGACCTGGGACACTTCCTACTCCAGCCCCTGCTCTGTGAAGGTTACTTCCTTCTCCACGCGCTCTTCTACCGGGGATACTTCCCATTCCACAAACTGCTCAGTCTTCATGCTACCCAGGATACTGCCTCCACATTCTGCTCTTCCTGGGATCCTTCTACCCCACACCCTGTCCTCTGGGAAACACTTCCTGCCAAGACTGAGCTCTCCCCAAGGATGGTTTCCTTGGTGCGCACCCCTCTGCCGGGATTTGGGACACTTCCCAGCAGCCACTGCTGCACCAGGCACACTTCCCCCGTGCGCGCGCTGCTCCCCTGAGAGATCCTGCTTCACGCACCGCTCTACCAATTACGCTTCCTGCTCCACACGCCCGGGTCCCCCTGTCGGCGTACCCTGTGCTCCACACACTGCTCTACTGGGGAGAGACTCCCCTCAGATTCCCCTCCACTTGGGGACGCCGCCCTTTGAACACACTGATTTACTGGGATACCTCCTACTGCACACACCGCTCTCCCAGAGATCCTACTCCCCATGTTGCTTTACAGGGAATCTTCCTCCTAAGACAGTGCACTACTTGGGATACTAAGTAGTATCCCAAGGCACGTACCTCTCCACTAGGACACTTTCTACCAGACATTACTTCACCCAGGATACCTCCTTACTGCATACACCATTCTTCTAGGGAGACTTCCTATTTCACACAGTTCTACCCAGGAAACCTCTTCCTCCCACACTGCTCTGTCCTGAATACTTCCTACCACACACCCCATCTACTGGGATTACTTCCTGCTCTCCTCGCTGCTCCACTAAGGCAGAGGATTTTCTCTCCTTCCATTTTCAAAAGTGGTCCAGGATCCACCTCCTTTTTTTTTTTTTTTTTTTAGGATCCACCTCCTTTTAATAACCTCTTTATCTTTAAACCAGTTATATGATTAAGAAATAGAACATCTCAAACTAAACACCTCCAATCCCCATGTGAAGGGCAGTCCCCTCATTCATCCCCTCAAAACCTGCCCAGTTAGGAAAGCACTTAGCTCGAACGTGAGGAACAAAGCAGCAGACCGGGGAGCTCACCAATTCCGGCTTCTGCTCCACATCGGTTAGTGAGCCCAAGGCAGCTTGAGGCAGAGCAGAGGGAAGCGGTGCCAAACAGCCGGTCACCAAACTAACTCGAGTCACCGAGGGTGAAAGCATTGGGAGATGTACACTCGATTGGGTCTTCAAAACTTATTTTTTTTTTACAGAAATGAAAAATGTCCTGGAGTTTCTCTCAGGCTAATATAGGACACAGTTATATAAATAAATGACATCCACGCAAAAGAAAAATACTCTTTTTTTACGGTCTGAAGAAGGAATTGCACTGTTCCTCCTGGCTAGGTGTGATTTCAGCTGTCCATCTGGATAGTCTCAGACACTACCCTCAGCTTAGACGTGACCACAGATTTGGGAAAGATAGCCAGTTCCAGGTCGCTCCAGATAACCTCGAATCACGTTCAGTTTCTAAGTTAACAGATACGGCAATCTCTGAGGGATTTTTAAAAACTGTTTTGTTGTTATTGTTAATATCACGGATGCGGGAAAAAGACTGGGCTCTGAGAACTTTAGTGCCGACCCTCGCCAGCTCCGAGCCCGCTCTGATATCAGCGTGCGCCCGGCATCCCGCAGGAGCAGTCAATGGCCAGGTCCAGCTGCTATCCCGGTCTGGTAGTTTGTTCAACCAGGACAGAAAGCGATGGACACAGAGGTTAAGACACAAGTTTTCAACACTTTACTGGAGTTGGTAAGTTTTACACAGGTTCCACAGTGTGGTCACTCTAGGCTGTATGTTCTCAGCAGACAAACTTTCAGGAAGGGTGCACTTTAACAAGTGTCATCATTACACTGCAGGAATACAAATGAACTGCCTAAAAGGGTAAAGGGCTCTGCCGTCATGAAAAAAATCAATTTCAATGGGGATACCTTATATAACAACAGATCTGTAAATTCCTCGGCATCTGCCATCTATTCATCAAAAATGGGTCCGTCTTTAAACCTGTCTCTAGACAGGTCTCCTCCTCTCTCCTCCCCTGATTTAGGCAATTTTCCTTTTTACCATGATGCACCTACCACCTCTTTGCTCCTTAAACCAGTTTAGTTTTTACAAAACGAATCACTCCTTTTTTCTCACCTTACTTTGATAATGCCTCCAGATAATCCCCTCGGTTGATGGCCTGGCACTTTAGACCTTCTCGCCCCCAGCTCCACAGCCATGACACAGACAGGGAGAGTGGCCAGGCTTGTCCAAGGACACTGCAGTGGAGCTGGGACTGAAAACCAGGTCTGCCTGGAAACTCCCAAGTCTCTGCACTGTGGTCACCAAGCAAAACCTCTTCTACCAGAGAGGCCAGCTACCTTCCTAAACTAAGTGTTCATTTCCCCAACCTTCTCCATTACCCAGTCATCGTCTTCGTGCACTGCAGTACCGATGAAACTCCACCCATGTTCCCTATCAAGAATCTGTTTAATAATCCCATATGAGTAATTAAGCTATGTGAGGCCTAGAACACATTAAAAAGGGGCTGGGGTGGAGAAAAAGGAAGGACGCAGGTAGGAAAGGAAAGCAATGGGATAAAAGAATGGAGGGGGAAGTGCCCTGATTTGTGGTCGGCCTCCTGGAGCCCTGCTCCTGCTGCCCACCCCTCACCACGGAATCTAAAACGGAAGTGGCAACCGGACCCTGCACCGCCCGACCGGGACAAAGCCACTCCCGGAACAGCCAAGGTGACTTCCTACAACTTGCCTCAGGGGCAAACCCGGTTTCTTGCAGCAAAGAGTAAAAAGCTCTTAAGTGAGGTATTCTGCATCAACTGCTAGTTTCAACCTTTTCTTTTTCTATGGCCAGGCTCGAAGTTTCTAAAGCTGTCAGTGATATAATTAGTGACAAGAAAGAAAGTTCTTAAGTACACGTTTGGCCGTTGATTATTCTGTAGGGAAAGATGTGGCTTCAACTTGAAAACCGCCAAGGCCTGGTCTTTGTGCTCAAGTCAAGTAGGGGCATAACCAGGGGCTCCTGTCGGGCGCCCGCGCGGGCTGGTTATGCTTCTATTAGAACGCATGCAAGCACTTTTTACTTTCTACTCAGGAGTAGAAAACAAAACCAGATCCAACTTCCGAAAAGTCAACTTTCCAAAAGAGCGGAGCAGGCGCGGGGGGCGCCAGCACCCGGCCCGCCGACCTTCCAAGGTTTAAATGGCCCGACGTCCGGAAAGGGCTCACCAACCGCCCGGAGGACAAAGGCGGCCCGCGCGCGCTCCAGCGCCGGGCGCCGCTACCCGGGGCCGCACCCAGCGGCGGCGAAGTTCTCGGCTGGTTTTCCAGACCGAAAGCTGGTGAGCTGCCCCCACCGGACTTGGGCGCTTCCCTCCAGGACCCGCGACTCTTTGGCGCCGTCCGGCAGAGACAGAGCCCGCGTCCCGGCTCCCGCCGGCGCCCCCCGCACCCCGGCCTACCTGCGGGGCGAACCCCGCGGAGCTGCGGCCCGGAGCTCATCGCGGCCCCTCGCGCAGCGCCGACGCCCGGGCGGCCTCCCCCTCCGGCGGCCGGCGGCCCGCAAGCCCCCGCCCCTTCCTCCGCCGCTTCCGCCCCCGCGCCGCCGGCCGCCGGCCCCCGGGAGTGGGTGGGAGCCGCGCCTCGGTCCGGAGCTTCCCGCCCCTCACTGCGGAGCTCGCGGGGGCCAGAGCGCCCGGGGAGAACCGAGGGACGCGGTGTCGTCCGCCTGGCGCCCGGAGACGAGCCCGGCCCTCGGGAAGCGCCGGTTGCCACCCCGAGGGCACACGGCAGGCCGGTGATGGGGAAGCGGCGGGCGGTCTCGGAGCTCCTGTGGGGCGCCGGGGCTCGCAGTCCCCGCCCCCAGGGCTTGCCCTTCCCGACCGCCTCCAAGGGCGAGGGCGTCGTGTTTTCCTGTTTCAGGGGCAGCCCTAACTCCGCGACTTACTATATTGGACCTGTAATGATTTCTTTTAAATGCTCTTGGGGGGATTCGTGACAAAGTAAAACTGGAGGCAACACTAGGATTTTTAAGTCTGGCTTTCATAGTTAAAGTTAATTTGGGGATGCAATCATGCAGAAAATCGAAGCCCGAACTTTCGAGTCTATAGACAAAGACATTTCTTGAACCAGAGCCTGTAGTCCTCACCCTCAAAATGCCCGAACAGTGCGTTAATTGGGCAGAGCGGGGCGCTCAAGGTTGCCTTTAACTGAGCTCCGCCTTAGGTGGTGGTGGTTGGCTATTGTGTAAATTTGCTTCAATGAACCAAGATCGGATGAGAAGGTGGCTTCCGCTTTTATAATTTCTCTGGTCCTTGCCATTTAAAAAGTAACCATCTTCAGACTGGGAAAAAAATGTGTTAAGGCATCATTTCTAATATATTAAATAAAGGGATCCGTATTCTATAAATTTTACCCTATAGGGGAGAGGAAAACAAAATTTAACGTGATAACTTTTCCCACGTGTGCTCGGTCATTAACTAGAATATGAAAATCAGTATTTTCCTCATCCTATGCTATTTACTACTGTTCATTTCGCTGTACGCATATTTCAGAAATCTATTTTAGTAACAATCTGTAGTTAACACATGAACTATCATTCTCTGCCTTAAATGGTTTTGTAACAATTAAGTGAAATGACTACTTAAAACAGTGCCTGGCTTTGAAGAGTTCAAATTATTTATCACCATCTTTTAACTCACTGAAAGGATTGGCCTTTTGATTTCTCTATTACCTGGCAGGGTTGCTTACCATGTAGGAGGTGCTCAGTAAATATTTAGCCAGTGAAGGAGATCCAGGATTTCAGCTTTTGCACTCTGGACTTTATCCAGTTTGAATGTGTTATCTGACCACCAGAACTTCCTGTCCTTTTGCCTAATTTTCAGGGTCTCCTCTGCTTGAGTCCTGAAAACACTCCCTCTATAGGAGTGGAACAGCTGATCTACTTATCTGAAAGGAGCAGATGAAAGGAATTTGTTTTCCCCACTAAGTATGTATCTTGTTATCTCAGAAAATTGTATTTTTATAGCATCTGCATGTGGTTATATTTTAAAGTAAGATTTTGTCTATCTTAAGACACAAGTACAAAGCACTTTGAGATACTTATTTCAGAATTATAAATGTGTAATTTTAGCCTTTTAAAGCAATAGCTCTCCCAATAAAATGGGTAAGTGCCTAGGACTGCAAAACAGGCTGCCTAGATTCTAACCCTGGCTCCACCATTTTCTTAGCCTTGAAACACTGCACAAATAATGCAACCTAATATCTCCCAGCTTCAAATTCTCTGTAAAATGGGGACCGACCAAGCTTACTCAAGTTTTGGAGACACTAACTGCCAAACTTCTAGAACAGTACCTGGTCCATAGCAAGCTTTCAGTACGTTATTTTTAGCTACTGAAGACTTCTTAGACCAGTTCCCGAACTGTGGTCTCTGAGCCAGCAGTATCAACATCATCTAAGTATGATATTGCTTAGATGCAATACTCTAATGCAATACTAGAATTGCATTACTCTGGACCTGCAATGCAAACTCTGGGACCTACGGAATCAGATCTCCTGAATGAGGAGCTGGGGCGGGGGTCGGAGAGGGGGTGCCCAGCAGGTGTTTTTATGCCAGAATCCAGTGATTCAAATGAACGCTCATGTTTGAAAACCACTGACAGAGACTAATTAGAATCCTACAATCCTACCTTCTCAAAAAAGAAAAAAGAACCTAAAGCAAATCCATATTACTAAAATAATTACGATACCCTAAAGATTGAAAGTTACTTGACAGGTGGCTTGAATGTTACTTTCACAGAACTTACTGAAACTAAAGGTCTTAGCTGTCACCTATCTTAGAAGTGAAACATATGGAATAAAATCCAGAGATAATCCTCAAAAATCTTGGTCATTTTTTTTTCAGTTTACCCTACTAACCCTTCTGGTTTTCCCTATATAAATCACGGAAATATTAGATTTCTATAATTGTGATTCCTACACTTAAGAAAAGTTGAAAGCCAACAAAAAAGGCCTGTAAAATTTTCAGCAAGGAGACCTGGAAGGATGTTTTGGAAACCTATAAGCCCGAGGCAAAAAAGTCTAATATCACTATGGGCTTTTGCCAAGAGGATACTACTGAATCGAGTTTTAGTTATTTTTATTAGTAATTATTAGTTTCTTTTTGTTACACCAACTCATTCTTCATGATTTGAGCAGATGGCTGGTTTTGTAAAATTAAGCCGTGAGGAAAAACAGCAAATTAAAGAGGCTATTTCAATTATTATAACCAGTGAATTTGAACAATGCAACAAAATATATGTGGAAGAATCTTACCTAATAGGTTTCATTCTACCTCAAAGTTACTGAAGTCAGTCTACTAAATAGTCTCCATTGTCTTTGTTAGATGTTATTCTTGTTTTGTACCAGGACAAAATATTATACATTATGATTTCCTGATAATGTACTTCTATAAATATTGACAGAAATATCACTTTTTCATCTTAGGAAAAATTAGCTAATAAAACAACTTATAATTAATATTATTAGTATAGTTTACAGGTTCACTGAAGGAAAGCCTGTTCCAGATGGGTTTAGTTTATTGTCCTCATAGTTCAGTTCTCTCTTAGAGCTTCTTGGTGTCTCAGCTTCTCCACCTATGAAGTGAATACAGCCTTATCTGTTGCTGGAAGAAGTATGTCAAAAGGTTTAAAAGACATAGCATTATTTGAAGGCAATATAGTTTTATTTAAAAATATCAGTATTGTATTTCTTGCAGAGAGCTACTAAAAGCTAGTTTTGAGGTTTTTTTTTTTTCTTTATGAATTTGTTCTATGGATAGGGAAAATACCATTCTCAAAATCTAAATACATGCCCCGTGGTACGTGAAGAACTCACGATCAGCTTAATACACACACACACAGAAATCATTGTAGACTGTACATGTACATGGGTTAATATACATACATATTCCCTAGCTCTGTGTGCTGGGAGGGTCTAGCAGCAGTGACACCCCTATAGCAATGAGTGCATCCAGCACCCAGATACTGGTTTCTAAGTTCCACTATAAACCATTCTCTAATAATAAGAACCAGTGCTCTTTGGAGAAGAGGATTCTAGTGCTGGAAATATATAAGACAAGCCCAGAACAACATTCTTACTTTCTTGCCAGGAAATATGGAAGTGCTCAAAAATCTAAAGGATGGGGACACATTAAAGACAAACAAGAGCCAACCTGACATAAGTCCCAATAGCCGAGCTGGAATAATTTAAGCAATAATAGAAACATTGCCCAAAGTCTAAAAGAAATATACATGAATCCACATTGATATAAATAACTGAATAAATGGGAGGGGTGAGGAGACCAATCTTTCTTACAGAAAAATCCCAAGTACTATATAAAGATACTCCCCCTTCCAGCAGGTAGAACAGAATCTTGCCACCCTCCACCTCCTACAGACTGACTTGAGGCCTGGCTTCCAAAGAACAGAAGTATGGAAAGGGAAAGAAAGTAACTTCACAGTGGAGAAACCTGACAGACACTACCTTAACCAAGTGTTCAGAGTTAACACACCAAGTTGATATGATAACATTCAATACTGATATGATTTGACGAGAAGAACCCTTCATCACCTCTGTGGTTTTCTTCCTTACGTATCCATAACCCCAGTACAATTATGAGGGAAACATCAGACAAGCCCGAATTAAAGGGCATTCTACAATACACCTGATCAGTACTCCTCAAAACTGTTCAGATTTTGAAAAACCAAGCCTCTGGAACCATCACAGACCAGAGGCTTATCAGACATAATGACTAAATGCAACGTGGTATCCTAGACTGGATCCTGGAAAAGAAAAATGACATCAATGGAAAAACCAATACAGTCCAGATGAAGTCTAGAGTTTAGTTAATACCAATTACCAACGTTGGTTTCTTTACACTTGTTTCATGGTTATGTAAAATGTTAACATTAGGGGTAAGGAGGATATAGCAAGTTTATATCTTTGCAACTTTTATGTAAATCCAAAATTATTCTAAGATAAAAATCTTAACATATAAAAACAGCTTCTACTGATCTTTGTACATAATTTATGACTATGAATTAAATATTTTATAGAATTCTGAGTCTGTCCTCTTGAGAAAGCCAATGCTGCCAAGAAAATCCATAAATTTATTCTAAGTTTAAAGTTACCTGGTCAAGTATTTCAATAGTAAATACTGGTAAAGATTAAATATGAATAATGGCTTATAAAACTGTTACCTTTTTAAAAGTCTAATAAGTATCAATTAAGGGTTCCAAATTTAAGTTAGAGACCACCTTGCTCAATTAGTCACAGGGATACACTTGCCTTGTTGCATAGAAGACACATCTCTTAGCAGAAAAGCTCCATCATCTTAGTTTGGGAAGTTAATAGGTTCTTAGGAATGATATCTATTCAAAGTTAGGAATGTGGCCTTTTCCCCAGAATATATTTTCTTCCCTGCTCACTTTTGCCTGTAATGACTTAAAAAGAACCACTTCTCCTGCAGCTGTCCTTCTCTGACATTCCAAGCATTTTATCTTAGTAACTTTGGCTGTAGGTCACTCAAAAGCGATCTATGGCTTGGGATCCTAGGCTAGGGAAAAGCCAACAATTAATGGTAGGCAAAGAGCAGTAGAGGAATACAGCAGCACTTTCCAAAGGGTAGAGAAACTTACAACATGCACAGACATTTTCAGAGGCAGCCGAGGTCCTAGGATTTGCTTTTAAATATCTGCTAATAATTTTCAATGTAAATAAGAAAGCTACAAAAGAGAGCTCTTTGTATCTTGGTTTACCATCCCTTTTGACTCCATAGTTAAAGACTTAGGAAAAAAGTATCAAGAACAATATTTATTAAGACCACTATTAGGAAAAGGTTACAGACTTTTAAAAACATACCCGAATCTAGTATGAGGACCAAGTGCTACGGAATAAACACCAAAGCATATAACACTCTAATCTGTATGTGAAATAACTTGTCTCATTAAATCCATCTTTTCTTCAATTTAGGCAAAGGATATAGCAAAATATGGTATCTGTCATATGAATGGCTCATAAAATGGGAGTGGCTGTGCTTCTGAATTTTGTTTATGTCACCTTCTAGACACATTACATAATACCTAGATATCCTGGTTTTGCTCCCTAAGAGGCCACCAGCCTATGGTTCCAATTCTGTAAGAAAAAGAGACATGGAAAACTTGTCCTTGTAACTAGACTTGTCATTAATAGAAGTGAGACTTACTCATATGCTCAATGGGCTATAGGAAAACAGCATATTATGTGTTAATTAAACAGAAAAAATAAAGTCAGACATTTCCAGGAATAAATGTGTATTTAAAATTTAATAGTAAACATATACTTCTAAGTGAAGATTTTCCCATATTTCCAAATAAGATTGTGTTCAACATACCTTGTAATCAATTTTACATTTGACCTCATTGTTTTGGTAAATACAGCTGTGAAAACTGAGTTACAGACTCCTTCTTTTAAAATATTCTCCCCTTAACATGCACCTCTTTCTGAGATTGGTCAAGACAATTTGGTACATACAATAAGGCAGCAACATCCAGGAAGATCACTTCCCCCACTTTTTCTCTTCAGTTTGTAGATTTAATGTCAAAATAAAGTCTTAAAATAATCCCTTCGCAAAAATAAGGCAGCTTTATGCTGTAAAAACAGTAGTTCTTTGTCCAAGGCTATATTCTTCTGTCTTTATCCGCTGTCACCAACTGTCAGCATCTTCTTTAAAGATCACTTTTTTCTTCATAGCGACACCTACATGCGGCGCGTTGGCTGTCCAGGTAAGGTTTACAGCCTAAATGTATAACGCTGTCAAACAAGAGCTCCACTGTGGTTTCACAGGCTGCAAAGTAAGAAAGTGCTATTACTGCTGGCAACTCCTCTCTCTCCACACATATTACATGCTACAACACAGTGTCAAGCACATCCTTGGTGAGCACTTAAACATCTGTTACATCAACGTCCTCCCAAACCCTCGCAGGCCAGAAGCGCATACATACAATTAGTGTTAGCACCCTGAGCATGTACCTACTTTTTTGTTTGCTCACAACTGTTCATACCAATTTTTTTCTACCAGGCAAATGAGTCTCTCTCAATAACACAGTTCATCACTGTTATTTTTCCTTTTATCTGAAAAATACCACTAATAAAGATGCCTTAGAACACTTAATTTTGCATTTCAAGGGAAGACTTTTAGGTGTAGAAAAAATAAAGGTTAAAAACAGAAAAACTTCACCTAGTCAATGCGGACATTAGTAATATGTCGGAAACAGAGTTCAAAATGACACTTATCAAGATGCTGGCAGGGCTCGAAAAAAGCATAGAAGATATTAGAGAATCTCTTTCGGGAGAAATAAAAGCCCTTTCTGGAGAAATAAAAGAAATAAAATCTAACCAAGTTGAAGTTAAAAAAGCTATTAATGAGGTACAATTAAAAATGGAGGCTCTCAGGGGCGCCTGAGTGGCTCAGTGGGTTAAAGCCTCTGCCTTCAGCTCAGGTCATGATCTCAGGGTCCTGGGATGGAGCCCCGCATCGGGCTCTCTGCTCAGCAGGGAGCCTGCTTCCCCCCTCTCTCTCTGCCTCTCTGCCTACTTGTGATCTCTCTCTCTCAATGTGTCAAATAAATAAATAAAATCTTAAAAAAAAAAAAAAAATGGAGGGTTCTCACTGCTAGAATAAATGAGACTGAAAGAATCAGCGATATAGAAGACCAAATGACAGAGAATAAAGAAGCTGAGAAAAAGAGAGACAAACAACTACTGGACCACGAGAGGAGGATTCGAGAGATAAGTGATACCATAAAACGCAACAATATTAGAATAATTGGGATCCCAGAAGAAGAAGAAAGAGAGACAGGGGCAGAAGGTATATTGGAGAAAATTATTGTAGAGAATTTCCCTAATCTGGCAAAGGGAACAAGCATCAAAATCCAGGAGGTGCAGAGAACCCCCCTCAAAATCAATAAAAATAGGTCTACACCCCGGCATCTAAGAGTAAAACTTAGAAGCCTCAGTGACAAAGACAAAATCCTGAAAGCAGCTCGGGACAAGAAACCTGTAACATACAAAGGCAAAAATATTAGATTAATAGCAGACCTATCCACAGAGACCTGGCATACCAGAAAGGACTGGCATGATATATTCAGAGCGCTAAATGAGAAAAATATGCAGCCAAGAATATTATACCCAGCTAGGCTGTCACTGAAAATAGAGGGAGAGATAAAAAGCTTCCAGGACAAACAAAAACTGAAAGAATTTGCAAACACCAAACCAGCCCTACAGGAAATACTGAAAGGAGTCCTCTAAGCAAAGAGAGAGCCTAATAGACCAGGAAGGAACAGAGACAATGTACAGTTAACAGTCACCTCACAGGCAATA
>CM053604.1:76408345-76429997 GCA_028646535.1 Procyon lotor
ATTCCATCCCAAAAAGGCAGGAAAGAATATCCAGTGGAAAAAAGACAGTCTTTTCAACAAATGGTGTTGGGAATCCAAAATCTATAAAGAACTTCTCAAACTCAACACCCAAAGAACAAATAATCCAATCAAGAAATGGGCAGAAGATATGGACATTTCTGCAAAGAGGACATCCAAATGGCCAACAGACACATGATATATATATACAATGGAATAATATGCAGCCATCAAGAGAAACGAAATCTGGCCATTTGCAATGATGTGGATGGAACTGGAGGGTATTATGCTAAGCGAAATAAGTCAGTCAGAGAAAGACAATTATCACATGATCTCTCTGATATGAAGAATTTGAGAGGCAAGGAGGGAGTTTGGGGGGGTGGGGGAGAGAAATGAAACAGGAAGGGACGGGGAGGGAGACAAACCATAAGAGACTCCTAGACTCTCACAAAACGAACTGAGGATGGCTGGGAGGTGGGGGGTGGGTAGGGATAGGGTGGCTGGGTTGTGGACATTGGGGAGGGTATGTGCTGTTAAGTGCTGTGAAATGTGTAAGCCTGACGATTCACAGACATGTACCCTGGGGCAAATAATACATTATATGTTAATAAAAATTAATTAAAAAAAAAAAAAGAAAAACTTCAAAACACTTAATTATGGCTAATGACTTAAGAACTGATCATACATCATTTAAGATGCTTAAGGTAAATGGACCCCAGCCTCTCTCTCTCTCTTTCTCAGTATCCCAATTTGGCCTGGGAAGGGAGACCTAGGAATCAAAAGTTTTTTCCTCTGGCAGGGTTTGAAATTTTTGGGGGGACTATAAAAAAGATAATAGATTTACTTTTCTTATTCTAAGGAGCCTGGAATAGTCAGGTGAGATTATCTTTATACACTTCACCTCCAGAGACACAGCACAGAATAGCTTTTAGTCATCCAAATTCTTCCAAATACTCATACGGAAGATACTATTCACTACAAAATCCTGACATTTTCAAACTTCTCCAGAAGGCTGTGCTGTTAGAGAACACAACCACCACACAAGGGTAAAGGCTAGTTATTCCGTAGGGCATTGCGAGGAAATTGGCTTCATCATTTAGCCGAATTAGTATGTCCTTATAGCAGAAGGCAGGAAATACCTCTATGTATGCTTCCACTGTGCAACTAGTTTGCCTCACCCGGGAGTGAGCAAAGCACGCTGAGGCTGGGAGTTCAAGCTCCACCTGGAGCAGAGACTTCTCCCTTGACAGTTATTACTAGGAATTCAGAATCAGACCCATGTTATTGTTTGGGGAATACAGCAGTAGATGGAACACAAGTTTTAAGATCGGAAGTAAGCAACTTAGGACAAGTTACTTCTTTGAACCTCCATTTCCTTCCTTGAAAAATGAGTATACCACTACCTAATTCTTTGGGTTTTTGTGAATATCAAGGAAAACCTATCTAGAATATCTAGCATGGTATATTATGAAAAATGCTTCAAAATGTATAGTTTCCTTTCTTACACTTTCTCTTCCAATTTCGCTGTATGATAAAGATAAATACTTCGGCTTGACAGTAAAGATTTCATAACTTCTAATATTTGTACAGTGATTTGTATTTCCGCAAATATTTTATTTTGTATCTTTACACCAACTCTATGAGATGGCTATTATTTTATAAATGAGAACACCGACACACCTTTTCCCTTTGTTGACTCTGCTTCGTATCCCTTCACTCTGAGTATGACCATATGCTGAATCCTGTGAGTCCTCCTAACAAACCAGGGGGTGGTTTTGGGGACCCTCCCGACACACATACATATGAAGAGATAGTTAAAGCTCAAACCTCTAGAACTTCCCACTCTAAAGCCTATGTGTTATACTCCTAAAATCACTGGATCCAGGATTTCAAACTTTAGGCTCTGGAAAATTAGAGACAGATTACAGTGCAAAAGATCTCAGATGAATTCTTGTCTGCCTCACATACCCTCTTCCCAAGGTTTCCTAATTCCTAACACTTTTTGCTTCTGTGACTATAAATCATTTGAGATGACAAAATCAACGACTCCCCATCTCAGAAAACTGAAGAGGCTGTGTCACAATAGATATAGTAATACACAGTGAAAGATTTCTAGTGGTAAATCCTGTAGTGAAACATAAAGCAGTCAATAAAACTTGAAAAACTGCACTCATCTTCATCCTGCTGGATCATCCTTACCCTGAACATGCTGAGCCAGTCCTAATGTCTTCTGCACATCCCGGCAGATCTTAGAGAGGCAATACTGGAATTCCTCATCGCAGTCGTTCTTGCTTTTGCCGCAGGTCTCATAGCACCTGTCATGTTGGTTACAGCACTTCGTCAGGGAAGGGATGCCAATATTAAGCTGAAAGAGGCATTGGGGTGGATTATTGTTGATGAAATTCAAAACCCCTCTGCTAAAGTACTGTTTTCAATTAGACTTAGAAATCAAGGATAATGACTGCTGCATAATTTCCCAAATCTATTTCTGTCTACAAATGTTTTCCATGTTATTTATGCATCTGCCCATCACTCACTCACATGCACCCATGTTCTCTCCCTCTCAGCCATGTCTCAGAACTCCCTATTTTGCAATATTCAGTTATCTGCTGGTAACAAATGTAACTTCCAGTTGTCCAAGATACAAAACATAGTTTTAAAAACAGAAAGGTCAGGCTAACAGCAAAGACTGATTTTTGGACACTTCAAAGTATTTGTACCTCTCCTCCTATAAAATGTACTTTATATGAAATACCACTGAAAACTTTTAAGCTCCTACAACTTACATTTTATGTTATTGTTGGACCTCTAAGTATCAATTCCCTGAAGATACTGTTCCTTCAAATCTGTAACTTATCTTTAACTGGTTTCAATAACTTTATACACAAAACCTTCCAGGAATCACTCATAAACATTTTTTTCTCACCATAGTTAGCTCAGATTTCGCTTTGCTACCAAACCCCCCCAAAACAAACAAAAACACACAGCTATCTTACTTAGCTTTGCTTTAATATAAAAAATATGCTTTATCCATACTTTTTCACATTCTAAGTAGCATTACTTCTATACTCCAAATTTTTAAGCCATGTTTGTGACATGAGGAAATATCTTTTCAATAATATTAACATCTAATAGATTAAAAAATAAAATATGAATTTTATTCCATTTAGTTTTGTTAGGACTTACTAATACATTTTAGCTAAAAAAGAATATAATAAACTTAATTACTAATACAACAAGCAAAATTATTTGTAACCTTGAGAACACACTGACAGTCTTGCATAATTAGAGTACTACATAGTTGGGGCGCCTGGGTGGCTCAGTCTGCTGAGCGTCTGGCTCTTGATTTTGGCCCAGGTCATGATCTCAGGGCTGAGCTGCTTGCTGGGCTCCACAATCAGCAGGGGGTCTGCTTGAAATCCTCTTTTTCTCTCTTTCTGCCCCTCACCTCCACTTGTGCATGCTTTCTCTATAATAAATAAATAAAAAATACTACATAGCCTACTGATCATAAAACTCAAATAAGAAAATAATTATATTTACATGAACACCAAACAGTGGAGATCCACATCCATTCGGCGGGGAGGGTTTATAACCATAACGTGGGAAAGGCTTAGATCCTATAAAATATAAATGGTATAATTAATTTTCAAATATGATAAAAAAAACATGCAAAAAGGTCTATGATGTACTACTAGATCAGCCTTGGAAATATTTAGTATTTGGGTACTGACATAAGTGAATGTCTTATATTCTAAGCCTATATTATACAAAACGTATAAAACCTTACTTTGGACTTGAGGAGATTTCAGAGAGTATATGCCAGACTGGGTCCATGTGTAGGAAAGATAAATCCACTCTATTTCCCCGTACATTCCAACACTTACATTTTTTGGTTAAAAACGTATAGGGCAAGAACCTTATCTTCCCCACCTTCAGCCAATACTCCACTGCACACAATCCTCAATAACCATTAACTAACCAGGTTACTCACAGAGCTTAAAGCTAAGGAAGATAAGGTCATCCAATGAATGTTTAAGTGCCTTAACAGCATTGTAAGACATCACAGGAACACACATTCTAGCCTGGATTCCAACCAACCATTTCACAAATTTACTTCTCTGCCAGCGAAGGAAAAAGTTCAGGAATAAAGATGGTCTGGCGAACCATGTTACTCCAGTTCTATTCTCCCTAAAAGCACCGATGGTTCAGTAACAAGGAGAAAGAGACATTATCACAGCAATCTTAACTGCTGCAAAGTACTTAAAAAATCTCTCTCCTCATGAAATAGACAAATCACTTCAAGACACCAGTCACCTACTTTCTCTTGAATGTTTCCCACAATCCTCCTACAGTATCAAGAAAGAACCTATTCCATTGTGGAATGGCACTACCTGTTAAATTCTTTCTTGTTTTCTTATGAACAATCCTCTACCCCTGGGGAACACAAAACAAGCCAATTACCTATTTTATATGATAATCCTCCCAACATTTGGGACTCCCATTTATCTTCAGTTCTAAAAGCAAAACATCCCATTATACCAAATCTCCATAGTTCTTTACTTAGGAAAAACACAAAGTAGTCACCAAATTTCAGGCAACTAATATTTATCAGTAGAAGACCAAAGGTAAGTTTACCCTCCAAAAGTAAAGTGAGGGGGGAAAAAAGCAACGCTTCCAGTAAGCAACCACCAAAATAAGTAACCCACTCAAAGTAAGGATCTAAAAATGGTTTAAGTGAGTTGCTAAGACTCACATGCTCGACTGAAGTGACCAACTAGAGCCTAAAGAGAGTAAAACCTCACGAAGATATAAAGCTTTATTTTTCCTGCTCCACCCAGTCTGAAAAATAGTACAGATGGAGAATGGTTATGATGGATCAAGGAATGAGGAGGTCAATGACAGAAGTTGGTCTTGTTTCTCCAGCACTTTTCAAGAAGGATGGTTGTTTCTGGGCCCTTGGAAAACAAAGGTACATACCTCAAGCTATCACAGATGAGTCACTGTAATCCTTCACTTCCTGCTTTTGGTCCCTCATTCTTAAGAAACCTGTTCATGATTTGGCTTTCCACATAACAGGGCCAAAGAGGGAGGATATACTAACCACCTGGATATTTCATGGACACCTCAAACTTAAGATGTACCTCCTGAACTTCATCCCCAAACCTGTCTATCCATAGTTCCCTCTTCTCAGATAAAAGCCACTCCAACATTCCCTCAGGAAAAAGCCTTAGCCATCCTTAATTCTCTTTTTCTTATACCCCACATCCATTTCCACAGCATGTCCTGTTGACTCTACCTTCTCAAGAATCTAATCACATCTTCCCAACTCCACTGCTACCATCCTGCTCCAAGCCACCATGGATTATTGCCATAACCTCATGTCTCTCTACTTTACTCTACCCACTCCACAGCACCCCCACACCACCTCCAGCCATGGTCTATTCTCAACACCAAACCTAAATGATCCTATTAAAATGTTAGGTCAAGTTTTTCTTTGATTAAAACCCCTCCAATGGCTTCTCATCTTACTCAGAATAAAAGCCAAAATTCTTCCAAAGCCTATGAACTCTATATAATCTGCACCCCCACACAACACACCATGACTTCTCTGACCTCATCTCCTTACTGTTCTCTCTCCTCTCTCCCTCACTTCATTCCATCACATCTGACCTCTCTGTTGTTCCAGACACTCCAAGTCTGTTCCTGCCTCAGTGCCACTCAACCTGCTGTTCTTATATGTGGAGGCTCTTCCTTCACTTTCTCAGCAACGCCTTCTCTGACCATACCATTTGTAGCACAAATAACCATCAAATGTATTATATTATTGGGGCGCCTGGGTGGCTCAGTCGTTAAGCGTCTGCCTTCGGCTCAGGTCATGATCCCAGGGGCCTGGGATCGTGCCCCACATTGGGCTCTTTGCTCAGCGGGGAGCCTGCTTCTCCCGCTACCATTCCCTCTGCTTGTGTTCCCTCTCTTGCTGTGTTTCTCTCTGTCAAATAAATAAAATCTTAAAAAAAAAAAAAAGTATTATATTATTAACCTAATTATTTATTATCTGTCTCCCCATACTAAAATAAAAACTCCGTGAAGGCAGGAGTTTTTTTACGAAATTTCGGTTTCGTACTTTGAAAGCCTCGAACAGTGCCCAGCATACGGTTAGGTTATCAATAAACATTGTTGATGAATGAGTGAACGAATGGGCACGTGACCTGGAAGGCAAGTCCCCATGGCAGTTCTAATACTCATTATAAATAACTGGTACTGCTGCTTATCCTTCAGTCTCCTTTAAGTTTGGCAAGCATTAATCAACCTCCAAAGACTGATAACTTCTCATTTGTCACATCTCTTTAAAATGTGCCATCCCAAACTGAACACCTGTAAGTGTGATTGGCCTGTTTTGAAGTAGATAAAGTACTTGTATTAAGACAGCCTAAGACAGCATATATTTTAGCTGTGTCTCAGGGCTAAGATACACTGGACAGTAGGAAAAAAACATCAGTTCTTTCTAAAATAAACTCTTATCTACTGCTGGAGACTCAGCACTTCTACAGTTTAAATCTTGGAGCTAAATATTAAATTGTGAGATTCTGTCTTGTTCCTTTTAGCTCATCATTCAAGACTGTTCGGCACAGTTTAAATTTAGAGCTACTCACCCAGTGTTACTTGTTGCTCCCAGACACTCACAAACTTGAGACACAGATATTAACCAAGGCAGAGGTCCGCAACACCCTGCCATAGATAAGCCCTTTCTATAAGCAGCCAAGAAGTCATCAACCCAACCTTTTGGGTAGACCACTCAACCAGTTATGACTTCATTCAAACCAAGTTTTATCCAGCCTACATTTCTCATGGGAGTATCATGAGAAACTAGCCATCTGATTTATGGCTTTCTTTGTCCTACCACACTAGAAATCTCTTCATTGAATGGGAGTGAGGATGGATCAGCACAATATTCTTGGGGAAGCCATTCTAATTCCTTGAAGCTTCATCATGATGCTCTCTCCTCAGGGGTTTTTAATAATCAATTGTTTAAAATGTTTAGAAACTCATCTAGCAATAGATGTTGAGCAGTGGGTTGAATTTTTAACCTGAAAAAAGTAAAATAAATAACCCAAAGAGTATTCAAAAAGTTTTGCAACAGGGAAGTACTGCACTTACTAAACACATTTTTCAGGTTAATGACTGGACTTACTGGTTTCAATTTACAAGTGTATCATCTATAAAGGTATCTGAAGGTTGAAGCAACACATATTGGGCACATTACTCGAAAATGTAACTAACATACTGCTTATCCTGTTTTCAACTTTTTGGATACCCTGTATATTCCCCGTCTGCCAGTCTCCAGATTTCTGACATATCCCTTTTCCATGAGACTCAAAGATCACCCCCCTCAGACAACTGATATGGGCCTACAGTTTTAAAGGCATGTGGGTTTCTAATCTCAAGTGTTTACTTTTTTTTTTTAATGGGAAAATATTTCCCTCAATGTTCTAATATTTATATCACAGGAGCACTTCCATTTTTCCTTCCCTTTGTATTATATAAATCTATGGATTTTCTCCCAATTTTTTGGTCTATAAAACACTTTTTAACATTCTGATGTGTGTAATGACAATGACACACAGGTATGTGCATATGTATGTATTAATATATATTTTTTCTCATTTGTAAAAGATAATTACCTTTGAGTAGGAGAATGATCAGAAGCAAGTAACATCAGGGAGAAAAACTACACCAAAAAAAAAAAGCCTCCCTGCCATAGGAGAATGAAGAGGAACAGAGATGATACAGAAGCACGTGTGTCAGCAAAACTGAAAATGGAGGCAGGAGGATGGGGGAGACAGTTGTTTCAAATACAGGCTAGAGTCTAAAACTGCTCTCAGGAGTGAAGCTAAGAAATGCAGTGAGAACCAAGATCTACTGCACATGAACTATTGAATAGTAACACCAGAAAATAAATGCCGATAAAATTGGCTCCCCAGCATAAGTGGCAAAGGGGGCATGTGACTGGTTTTTGTTTGGCTTTTGAAGGAACGTGCTAATGTCACTTCATCAGAGAGACCTTCCCCACTCACTCCACCTAAGACAGTGCCCCTTTCCTTCCATAACCATTCCATATACCCTTAGTTGGTTTAGTCTTCTCATTGACCAAATAAACATAATAGCCAGTTTCTTTTTGTTTGTTTTAGTATTATGTTCAATTAGCCAGCATATAGTACGTCATCAGTTCTTGATGTAGTGTTCAATGATTCATTAGTTGCTTATAACACCCAGGGCTCATTACCACATGTGCCTTTTTTTTTTTTTTTTCCCACATGTGCCTTCTTAATAATCATCAACCAGTTACCCCATCCTCCCACCCCCCATAGTAGCCAGTTTCTATAAGGACAGGAACTTTGTCTGGCTCACCTAGAAGATGCCTGGCACGAGCAGGCACCTGTGAAATTACTGGATGAAAAAAATGGGGAAAATTCCTTCCTGAAATTAAAATATTCTTTATCTACAGCAAACAAACAAAAAACCAAAACCCCAAAAAACACCCAAAAGCCCCCCCAAACTGGGAAATAACAGATTTCCCAAAACATTTAAAGTGTTCTGGAGTTCCAAATTCACCTTTAAAATGAATTAAACTGAGCAAGATAAGTTACACAGAAAGTTGCTTATTAAAGATTAAGTTGCTATACACTCCAAAAATTATAAGCATATTAATAACATTTTAAATGTTGTTATATATGGTGTTGTAAGCTGCTAAACACTAAAAAAAATTTAGTATTTCTACTGAGTGCCAATTTTTGCAAAGTGCTATGAACTGAACTGTGTCCCCCCAAAATTCCTATGTTGAAGCCCTAACTCCCATTGCCTTTGGTGATGGGCCTTTGGGAGGTAATTATGTTTAGATAAGGTGATGAGAGTAGGGCAAGGAAGAGACACCAGAGAATTTGCTTCTCGCACCTCCAACCATGTAAAGACATAGTAAGAAGGCAGTTAGTTGTCTGCAAGCCAGGAAAAGAAACTTCACTATAGAACAGTGTTGGGCAAACCTTGATCTTGGACTTCCTGGTCTCCAAAACTGTAAGAAATAAATTCCTGTTGTTTAAATCACCCAGTCCATGGTATTTTGTTACAGGAGTCTGAACTGACTAATATGCAAAGCAAGCAAAAATTGAATAGAAGAAGCAATACCAAAGTCAAACCAAAGTCCATGATATATCAGAGTTACTACCCCCTAAAATTTGTAAGCAAATACAGAAAGCTAAGAAAAAAATGAAATGAGAAGAATTTAAAAAAACAAACCAAATCCACTGGGTACAACTACATGCAAATACTATTCATTGATTCTACTTTTTGACTTAGGCAAATGCTCCTTTCTTGATGCTTTATCATCTGTATGGACAGATAAAATCTAAAGATTTGCCTGGACTGAGGTAACAATAGATCTTTTCTACATATTTTTTAAAAAGTTTGATGTAAATACTTCCAAGCAGACCAATTTCTTTTACATGAATGACACTGAAGCAGATGGGAAACTGATAGGGAAGGCTGTTGGATCAAAGATATTAGCACTGTGTTTTACAGGAAATGTAGTGTAGAATTCAAACCTGCTTTCTCAAACACCTGAGATTTTAATTCATGAATTAATCTTCAAAGGGCCCTTGTGCTACTTTATTTTTCTAGTCCACTCACTCTATTTTCCTCAAATGTCTAACGCTTCCATTCCCATCTTCGCTCTAGCTGATGACCTTGATTCCTACTTCACTGAGAAAATGGAGGCGATCGGAAGAGAACTTGGACACCTATCAACCCAATCAGCATCTGTGCCCTAATCCTCTACCTTTGTTCCTATTAACAGGCATAGGCCATCTGTGCTCTTGGCCAATCTATTTATGCACTAGAACCCACTCCTCTCACTCACCTAAGGACCTGACTCCAATAATTCTCCTTCCTTTCTCCCTCCACAGTGTTTTCATTCTCTACTGAATCATTCTCAAAAGCATACAAATATGCTATTATTTTTCCTAATGACTTTTTTCCATGGTCTGCCCTATTACACTTAATGACAACCCCATCCTTCCAATCGTTTAGGGCAAAGGTTTTGGAATCATTTTTTTTTTTTTAAAGATTTTATTTATTTGACAGAGAGAAACACAGCGAGAGAGGGAACACAAGCAGAGGGAATGGTAGCGGGAGAAGCAGGCTCCCTGCTGAGCAGAGAGCCCTATGCGGGGTTCAATCCCAGGCCCCTGGGATCATGACCTGAGCTGAAGGCAGACGCTTAACGACTGGGCCACCCAGGCGCCCCCTGGAATCATTTTTTTACCCTACTCACACCTTCCTTCCGAGGTATCAGCAAATCCTTCAAGCTCTTCCTTCAAAATATATCCCCAAATCCAACCACTTCTCACCACCTTTCTTGCTTTGAACTTGGACAAAACCACCACCATCTTTTGTCTGAGTTCCTGCACCTGTCACTCTACCTCCGTTCTTGCTCCCTGACCTCCCTGAACTCTTTTTATCCTTTGCACAACAGCCAAAGGGATCCTGTTAAAACATAAATCACTGAATGAGCTACTTCTTCATAATTCTAAAACATTTTACAAGCCAATTTTGTTTTCTATTTTTCAAAAGAAATCAAAGTTTTCTTTCTCAAATCTTCTTTGCAGTCAGGGAGAAAAAAATTAAGAAAAAAAAAGCAACCATCTAATTTGTTCCCCTAAATAACTTTACTTCAATCTCAATAAAGTGTTGTTCCCACCTGAGGGAGGATAGCCAGAAGGGAGCAAGTCTATCAACCTTTTTGATAAAACAAAGATAACTGAATGCAACAAATCTATGCCCTTTAATCTGATCATCCTCTCCCTACTACTAAGTCTTTTTTATTTATTTCTTTTTCTTTTTTTTTTTATTAACATATAATGTATTATTTGCCCCAGGGTACAAGTCTGTGAATCGTCAGGCTTACACATTTCACAGCACTTAACATAGCACATACCCTCCCCAATGTCCTCAACCCAGCACCCTATCCCTACTCCCCCCGCCTCCCAGCCACCTTTAGTTCGTTTTGTGAGTCTAGGAGTCTCTTATGGTTTGTCTCCCTCCCCATCCCCTCCTAAAGCTCCCTTTACATCTTTACTGCAACTGTGAAACACCCCTTAATAGCCATGCTCCTCTAGCTTTGGATTTGTCTGTTTGTTTGGTTTGGATTTGATCACTTGAATTCCAAAATACCAGAAAGATTGAAAAAGTGTTCCAGGGAGACTTCTCAAGTAAGAGTAATTAAAGAACAATATTCATTACGTTGGAATTATCAACATGGTGACTTGGAACCACAGTCCTACGAGCAGACAGCATTTACTAAGACACAAAAGGATGTTCACTGAAGCATACCACTTCCTAAATTCTCAAGTTCATTTGTTTTTTTTATGCTGGAGATCTTGCTTAAGACTCCACATGGTAAATTTAGTGAGGCTTGCTGAAGATAAAAAGGGTTAAGTAAAATAAAAGATTAAAGTAATCTTTATAATAGGAACAGTATTCATTCAACTTCAGAGCTATTTTAAATGGAAATAAACTGTAGAAACCCTGATTCATCACGAGTTAATGAAGAATGCTCCTTGTAACCCTTTCCTATTTCAGTAAATGGCAACTACATCCTTCCTGTGGCTCAGGAAAAATCTTCAGAGTCATCCTTGACTGGCCTTTCTCCTCAGGTCCTTCACAATGGCCATTCCCTCTGCCTGGAAGTTTTATTCCCCAGATCATCATAGTGTCACCTTCAGCATTTTTCAGATTTCTTTTCAAATGCTGTCTTATCAGTGAGACCTTCCCTGAACAACTTATTTTTTTTTCCTGAACAACTTATTTAAATGAGTAAATTGCCTCCCAACATTGTTACTGCTGTTTTTGTTTTGTTTTTTTTTTTAAAGATTTTATTAATTTATTTGGGGGGGGGGAGATATCACAAGCAGGCAGAGAGGCAGGCAGAGAGAGAGGAGGAAGCAGGCTCCCTGCTGAGCAGAAAGCCTGATGTGGGTCTCGATCCCAGGACCCTGAGATCATGACCTGAGCCGAAAGCAGAGCCTTTAACCCACTGAGCCACCCAGGTGCCCCTGTCACTGCTGTTTTTACTATTGTTCTCAAAACACTGGCATACTTCAGACCTACATATACTGCATATTTGGCTTATTTTACTTGTTTTTCAGTTTACTGTCTCTCCCCACCAAAATGTAAGCTCCGTGGACAGGAATTTTGTCTGTTCTGTTTACTGCTGAATCTCCAACTGGTAGAACACTTGAGACGTAACAGGCCCTCAAATATTTGTATAATGAATGGGGATGACTAAGTAAAATTATGACATTTGCCTCAGGAAAGGCAACCAATTTTCAAATAATTCACTTATTCCTCCTAACAAGCTCTTCAAGGACAAAAACATCCTTCCCGACTGATACTGGTGGTTAACATTTAGGCATAAATTTAGGAAGGAAACATTTAGCACTTTATAGCATATGCGATATGGCTCATTCTCTACCTCCATTAACATAAAACTAGAAATTATTTTGAGAATTATAGGCAGCAAGTGGCATCACAGTTTTACATGACATAGATTTCTTTTAAATTCACCTACATGCAATCTGGTTTTACCATTAGTCACTGAGTTCCCTATTGCTTTAAGTTGCCAAGCATTAAATGAACTAGGTCCCGACTTTGTCTACTCTTACTGGAAACATGATTTCCCAATCAAAATCTTAACATTTTGAATTTCCAAAGAAAAGCTCGAGTACTTTATCTGAGCTAATACAATAAACATTAAAAAAAAAACCAGGTGCTTGAAAAGAAAGATCTCTGCTAAGAGTTTATTATTACCAACAATGCCACCAAACAAGTTCTCAGATTTAAAAAGAACTAAAGTTAAAATATATGAAAAGCAAATCAAAACATTATACTAGTATTGACCAACAATGGAGAGGAAGCGTCACTATCAAGTCGTGATAGACAATTTCTAGAAGAGTTATCAGAACTCTTTCTCAACAATAGAGTACACCAAAAATCTGTACAAAGGTCGCAATTTATTTTCTATAGCACTGCAGAAAAAGAAAGCAATTAAAAGCAATTCTCGAGAAAGGTAAAACATGATTAAAATTCTCTGCCTATTCTGCATGTTCGGCTGACTAAACGGTGCTAAAATATAGGGCTAAAATCGGTCTGTTCTGCTCCATTCCCACGATGCGTACGTCACAAAGTTCTGAGGTAACTTCGTGCAACAGCAAAAGGAAAAATGAGAGAGAAAAAGAAAAGGTAGTAATTCAAAAGCAATGAAAACAGGCCGGTGTGTACACCTCATGTGACCTCTTATATTCTAACAATAGTGGTGCGAACTTCTAACCTGATTGCTCAATCACAAGAATTTTAAGACTCTAGCATTGGTTAAGTTTTTCCACGGCTAGAGGACAACGTCAAGGTCTGCCTTGCATCCCACACCTCCACGACCTCCGTCCCCCAACACTCAGAAAGCGAGGGCCTCGCAGGGCCTGGGCTCCCTCTCACCGTCATTACACTTATACTGGCAGAGCCCATCCTCGCCTCCCAGGAGGTCCAAGGCGGCGTTCAGGTACGTGTCTATCTTGTGAACGCCGTTCCGGATGGTCTTCAGGGTGGCCCGCCAGTCGGTGGTCTGGGCCTGCTCCTGGCACCTGAGAGCGGCGGGCACGAAGAGGAGGAGGACGAGGGCGAGCGCGGGCCGCGGGAGCAGGGCCATCCGCGCAGCACCCGGCCGTGCCCCCACGGAGCCCACGGGGCGCCCTAAGCAGCGGCGCCAGCCCGGAGCTCGGCGTCGCCAGCAGCCTCCATGCCCACGCCTCCTTCGGAGCTGGGAGGCGGGCCCTCACCGTCCTTACTCATCTCTGGCGGGGAGGCGGCGCGGTCGCGAAGACGCGCGGCACGGCGCACGCGCCGGCCTGGGCCCGCGGCCCCTACTGCGCGCCTGCGCGCAAGCGTGGTGCGTCAGCGGACCCGCGAAGCCGGATCGGGGAGTAGTGGCCGCGAGCACCTCGTCGGGGCAGTGCTCGAGGCGCGCCTCCGCCTGGGCTCTAGTTGGTACTGTCTGAGGGGACAGCTAAGTGAAGAGATCCCGTTGACTGGTCAGGGTTCAGCCCTGCAATCGCCATCGCCGCCCACCTCCGTCCCTAGGGACAGGCTCTTCTGGGTGTGGACGCCGTGGAAGAAAGGAGTTCCCGGAGCCCCTTCCAGAGAGCGCTGCGAGGGGTGGAGCTGAGTTTCTGTTCGAGGACGCGATTCTGCCTGACACATGGGCCGGCAGCCGGGTCTCACCCTCGCCGCGGCTGGCGGAGCGGGAGCCGGACTGGTCATTCCCGGGGCGAGGCGGTCCATGAATGGCAAGCGTGAGCTAGAGCCTCATTTAGAAATTCTGGAAGGAAGTTGTTTGGCGATAAAAACTAAGTTTTCTTTCCTGATAAAGAAGAAACGGGGGGCGCTTGGGTGGCTCAGTCGTTGGACGTCTGCCTTCGGCTCAGGTCATGATCCCAGAGTCCTGGGATCGAGCCCCGCATCGGGCTCTTTGCTCAGCAGGGAGCCTGCTTCTCCCGCTACCATCCCCTCTGCTTGTGTTCCCTCTCTCACTGTGTTTCTCTCTGTCAAATAAATAAAATCTTTAAAAAAAAAAAAGAAGAAGAAGAAGAAGAAGAAACAGTACTCTACGCTTGAATACGGTTTTTTAAAAATCTTGATTGGAAGTCAACTGTTTTCTTGCTCACCGTATTTTGTAATTTGATAACTCCGGTGAAGTTTCTCAGTATTTTTTCCCCTGTGCTGTGCAGAATTCTTAAATAATAATTGCAGTAGGGTTTTTTTCCCTTCTTTTTTTTTTCTCTCTCTCTCTCCCTCCCCTTCCTTCCCTCCCCTTTCCCCTTTCCCCTTTCCTTTACCAGAGCTATATCTGCTTATGTTAGAATACCGGAAATTTCTAAGAATTTTACAGTAAGATCCAGGGCAGAATTGCAAGTGTTGGGAATAGATGCGTCCTTTCTTACTAAAATTACCAATAAATTCTAGTTTGGCTTTTGTGTTTGTTACAAACTTCATGAATATAATAAGTTTGCACTAAAGAGTTCCTAAGAATTATATTCCTCTTTACTGAGAACTTACTCTGTGCCTACCATGTACTTCACACAGGCCATCTCACATTCAGAACATCACTTAACAGGGATGGAGACTCGGAAACAAGAAGTCCCTCCTGGCAGATGCAGATAGTTGTAGTCCAACCCCAGGCTGTGGCCCTCAGCCAGGCTCCCTTGGGCTGTGATCTCCCTACTACAATGGAAGAAGGGGAGACCTGTGGCTATACAGAGGAGTTATGTGACATATCCAGTCAGAGTAGGTGCTATTTCTACCATCATGAGATGCCAAAGATTTTTCTTAATTTTTGGACAGCACATTTCAAAACATTCAGAAAAGGGAACATAGAATTAAAAAAAAAAAAGTTTTCTGGAGCATTGGTTTTCTCATCTCTAAAGTGTGGGTGTTGAATTAGATTACCTCTGAGGTCCCACCTAATTCCACCACCCAAACCCTTAAACTAGGTTTGGTTCTTTCAACTCTTCAGAGAAACTCTCCCATATGTGAGTAAATATTCCACAAGAA
Organism: Procyon lotor; assembly: GCA_028646535.1. Taxonomy (NCBI): domain Eukaryota; kingdom Metazoa; phylum Chordata; class Mammalia; order Carnivora; family Procyonidae; genus Procyon; species Procyon lotor. Next base: position 76,424,000 of record CM053604.1, read on the forward strand.
AAGAGAGAATGTAGTAACCTGACTCCAACTCTCAGTGACTCCAACTCTCAGTTACTGAAGCCCCAAAGCTGCTCCTTTTTTCCTTTTCCTTATATATTTACTTCTTGGTGATCTCGTCTAACTTCTTATACCTTAACTATAGCCTCTGCTCTGAGGATTCAGATTTAGTCTTCTCTGTCTCAACTCTCTGGGGATTAAATTCTGAAACTCCATTTCCTTGGACCGATAGAGTTGTTCTCTATGACACACACACACACACACACACACACACACACACACACACACCCCACCCCTCCCACCCCGCTGTCATGCTGCATTGCTCTCTGCCCTCTTTCGTGGTTGGCTGTCTCCTCCAGCCACAGAGCCTTTGCATTTACACCTGCCTGGAAATGTCTTCTGTAATTCAGATTAAGCTCAATCCTGGGGAGGGCTTATTTGACACTTCAGACTGATTTATGAATCTCTCTTGAGTTCTCTCTCTTGTCCCTGGCAAAGTGAAGCTTTATAAATTTTTCTGTCTCCCTCTGGGGCTCTGGGGCACCTGGGTGGCTCAGTGGGCTAAAGCCTCTGCCTTCGGCTCAGGTCATGATCTCAGGGTCCTGGGATAGAGCCCCGCATCGGGCTCTCTGCTCAGCGGGGAGCCTGCTTCCCCGTCTCTCTCTGCCTGCCTCTCTGGCTGCTTGTGATCTCTCTCTCTGTGTCAAATAAATAAATAAAATCTTTTAAAAAAAGTTAAAAAAAAAAAAGATAGGGAGCTCTGAAGGTTAAATATGAGACGATTACAGCGCTCCACATCTAGCGAGCTTTGTTTGTTGAGCACCTTCAGGAAAGGCCATGCTAATAAGGCACAGCAGCAGTAGCGGGAGAGGGTCAAGCAGTAGAGTCCAGTGCCCAGTCTCTGCATGGAGCCTGCGCCCCGAGCTAGCGGCAGTGGGAGTGTCTGATAAGCAGGCCTACAGTGCTCCTCGAGCATTATTCCCAGATGCATAGTCAACTCTCTGGCTTTCCCAGAGATTCTATGAACTGCATATCTTTGAACGCACCTCCCCCCGCCCCACATTAAAGCAATTGGATTGGCTTCTGTGTCATCAGCCAGGAGCCCTTTTGTAGATCTCTTAACTGAGAGAACTGTGGAGTCTGGTCCTCTCTCTCCTGCTGTTCCAGGCTCTGTCACATGGAGTCACTCTGAGGAAGCTGGCTCCTCACTCTTCAGGCCCTGATTCTAGCCCACTCTGCTGTGAAGGCTCTAGGTCCCACGTCACTGTGCAGACTGGCTTGGTCCTTCCAGGGGCCACAATGCTACCTTCTCCCACAATGCTACCTTCTTCTTGCAGCCCTTAGTACTTATATCCAGGTATCTTCAAAGGTGCTACATGCTCCAGGGTTACTGGGCCAGGACATGGTGGAGGTTTTAAAACATGCCACAGATTTTTTTTTTTGACACCCCTCCCATCAAGAGATGGATTGTATTTCCTCCCTTCAACCTGGTCAGGTCTTGTGATGGAAGCGAGGCTAAATGACTTCCAAGGCTGGGTTTATAGAAGCTGTTCTGCTTTGTGGGCTCTCCTGGGACACTCGTCAGCTGTTATGTGAGAAGTCTAGTGCCCCCGAGTCCTCATAGTGAGAGCCCAAATGGAGAAGAGCACATAGAGATGCCTGAGAAGCCCCACTGCCCGAGTTCTCCCAGCCCAAGCACCAGACGCGTAAGTGAAGAAGCCTTCAAGATGATCCTTGCCCCAGCCCTCCCTGTCTGATAGTAACTAGACCAGAGGATGGAAGAAATGGCCAGCTGAGCCCAGTAAATTCCCAGACATGCGAACAAAATAATAAACAATTGTTATTTAACTAAATATGTGGGTGTTCTTTCTTACACAGCCATAGATGACCAAATACTTTCCTGCATTCAATGACAAAAGACCTGGGCAGCATGGGAGGGGAGGGGGAGTTAGTGTGCAATGAGCACAGATTTTTCAGTTTGGGAAGATGAAAAATTCCTGGTTGTACAACAAGGGGAATGTACTTAATGCCCTTGAACTGTACACTTCAAAATGGTTAAAGCAGTTTAAAAAATTGTTATGTCTATGTTACCAGAATTTTTAAAAAGGAAAAAAAAATCAGGTAAGTAAGCAACTTCAGAATATACATAGAAATGGGCATTTCTCTTATTAAAACAATTGGGCTTTATCCAGGACTGAATCCCAGGTACTTAAGGTAACATTTATGTGAAAAATATACCTCAGTCTTTAGCATGATGATAGCTGCATTTAAAATTATTGTAATAACAGCAGCTAATGTTTCTTCACTGAGGACCCCCTATGAGCCTAGTGCTAGGGCTGTGGACAGAAGGAAGACAGTAACTCTTCTCTTGTGTCTTACAGTGTAGTAAGCAGAGGGGAGGAGTGGGTGTGTGAGCATCCTTGGGAGGAAGTAGACAAACCAGGGTCACATGATAGAAAGAGGCGGTGCCCCCCCCCCCCCCCGGGGGAACCCAGTGCCCAGGGTTCCACAGGACAGCCCTGAGTAAATGCCATTTACTAAGAAGGGAGGAACTGGGTAAAGAAGGGGCCATTGGGGGTTGGCTCTGTTTCTTTTGAAATGCTATTGGATGTCCAGATGGAGAAGTTAAGTGCTCAGTGAAATACTAGTCTGGGATTTAAGAAGGTCAGGGCTGGAGATACAGATTCGTGGGTCACTGGACTGTGGGTGGGATTTAGAGCTGACTCTAGGTAAGATCACTAGGGAAAGCACAAACTGAAAGAAGTGACCAGAGGAAGAGACTGGGAAGGAGGCTGGGACCAGCCAGGGGGGCAGCCGCCAGGCGGAGAGTGTGATGTCCTGAGGGGCCCACTGTGTCTTTTGCTGCTAGGGCAGGGGGAGAAGAGAGTAGCTAAGTGACTGTGGGTTTGACATCAAGGAGGTCAGTGGTTGTGTGGCAGTATCTGTAGAGAGGTTTAAAGAGAAGGTCAAGGAGGACTTGTGAAATGGGGAACTAAAGACGAATTTTTTTTTTATTATTATTTTAAAGATTTTATTTATTTATTTGACAGAGAGGAGAGAGATCACAAGTAGGCAGAGAGGCAGGCAGAGAGAGAGAGAGAGGTGGGGAAGCAGGCTCCCCGCTGAGCAGAGAGCCCGATGCAGGGCTTGATCCCAGGACTCTGAAATCATGACCTGAGCTGAAGGCAGAGGCTTTAACTCACTGAGCCACCCAGATGCCCCTAAAGACGAATCTTTCAAGAGAACTTTTAATACTTTAAGAAGCAGAGAAATGGGACAAGAGCTGTGAGGTCAATTATGTTTCTGTGTCAGGTACTATGCCAACATTTCATTTCATTTAGTAGATGGTTTCATTTTTTCCAAATTCTAGTTTCCATTTTACAGGTAGAAAATGAGACATGAAGAAGATAATAAATTGTCCTGGGCCAAGTAATTAGCAGATGGTAGAATTGGGGTTTATTCAATGAACAAAACCTTTAGTATAGTCAATATATCCTTCCTGTATAAGGAGATAATTTAATCACATTTTCTAATAAATAAAGTATGTATGCCCGACTAAAATATTTCTTTGATAATTATACAGTGAAGTTCCAATATGGAAGAAGCTTTGCAGAGACCTTAAAAATATCCAATAAAATGTGCTTTATTATCTTTTTCCTAGAGAAGTACTAATTATGCAGTATCATTTCAACTAAAATCCAATTCCCAAGGGAAAAAGAGCAGAAGGGAGAGATCACACTCCTATACATTGTGCTGAGAAATAAGAGACCTTCCCACATGAAGGGTAATCCAGTCAAAATAATTGGCCACTTTGGTGTAAACACCTGGGTACTCTGGTTTTCCACAGTTTTCGCCCCAACTCACAACACCCCAAACATAAGTCACATTGTTGACATCCTTACAGACTAAGGGGCCTCCAGAGTCCCCTCTACAGGCATCGATGGAACCGTCATCTGTACCTGAAAAAGACAAAGGAAAAAGAAAATCACACATGTCCTTCCATATGTCAAGGCTGCCAAGCCGACTTCCTGTCTCCTCCGCCAATGCATGTACCAGCTTTGGCTTTCTTACAGTTTGCTAAGGGGAAATAACACATACTCTCCCTCCCAGGCCCCTGCAGGGCCCATAGAGGTGGAGAGATGCAAGGTAGGAAATACTTTGTCTTGTGTTCATTCTCCATATTTAATGAATGCCTCCTGTGCTTCCTCTGTTTTTTTGCAAGTTTATACTCTGATGAAATTGCAGTGTAAAAGTAGCATCCAACGCTGACTGGGAAAATGACAGAAATACGTTGTGCTTACTGAGTACTTAATATGTATTAGTCAGTCATTGTTTTGATCCTAAACCATAACCCTATGAGATAAGTATCATTATTATCCTTATTTTCAGATGAGACAAATAAGGCACAGAGGGCTTAACTAATTTGTCCAAGGGTATACAGCTACTAAGTGGCAAGAGGTTGCCCTTGAACTCAGGAAGACAAAATCCTTTGAGCTTTTCCTCTTAACTGTGATAATTGCTTCTTGGTAGGTTTCGTACTATTCTCCCCTTTTGTCTTCTGTCACCCCGAACTCCATTTAAGAAGGGAGGGCACAGGGAATGGTCTGTTTACTTTCTTCTAACTCTTGGGAGGACCTTCTAAGGTTTTTAAATCACTGATCCCAAAAGTTATAGGATGTCAATAACTCTGCCTTTTTCTGGAATACACTATTTATAAGTGGTTTTAATAAAGCATTGTAAACGCATTACCCTGGCTTTGGTTCCCTGCCTTTGCGTCACCACCAAAAGTAGGAACTGTTGTAGCTGTGTCAGTGATGTGGGAAACAAAGACAAAAGAAATGTAGCTTAAATTAAAATCTCCTTAGAGTTAGCAGCCCGCTGAAAGATACCCGAAAGGTGCAGAGCATAACCTTCCTCAAGGAATTCCTGGCTGCCTTAGTGTGTTACTGTTTAAAAGGAACCTTTTCGGGACACCTGGGTGGCTCAGTGGGTTGGGGCCTCTGCCTTCGGCTCAGGTCATGATCTCAGGATCCTGGGATCAAGTCCCACATCAGGCTCTCTGCTCAGCAGGGAGCCTGCTTCCCCTTCTTTCTCTGTCTGCCTCTCTGCCTGCTTGTGATCTCTCTGTCTCTCTCTCTCTCTGTCTCTCTCTCTCTCTGTCAAACAAACTAACAAATAAATAAATGGAACCTTATCTTGGCAGCAGCTGGTTCCTCAAGGTCCTGAAAGCCTTGCTTCCAGATTCCTTGGAGACTTGTGCTATCGCTCACCCTCACTAATTAAAAAGTACACAATCAGTCATTCCTCACAATCCCAGACAGCTCTTTCTGCCCACGGGTTCTCCTCCCATGAATAGGGAGGGGGTTAAGGTCTAGGCAGGAGAGATTGGAGGCCCCTGACTTGCTTGACTGGGTTCAGGAACTACTCCTGGCAGGTGGAGACACTGAGACAGAGGGAGACAAGATATAAGGGAATAAACCAAGACCTAAGAATCTCAAGGCCAGCTTCCCAGTCAGTTCCCAATAAAAGACTGCCAGCACAAGTCCTCAGTGGCAACCCCTTCGGGACCCCTCTCACTCTGGAGAGCTTTTTATTTCCTTTCTGCTCTCACCTTCACTTAATAAACTTTGATGTCACTTCACCCTTTTGTGTCTGCAAGATTCCTTCTCCCAGTCTGTGAGACAAGAACCCTGCAAGCTTGCACCTTAGGTAGGGGCACTAGCACCACTGGGACAGTAAAGGAGACGGTGACAGGGGCCATCAAAAGTGCTGTGGCAATGCTGAGGAGGGAGGATTTACTTTCAAGTGCACATTGTCTGAAATGAGCTCATTCAGATTTTTATTTAGAAAAAGCTGGGGTTTTCAAAAGACAACTGACAGAATGGGAAAAGATATTCGCAAATGACATATCAGATAAAGGGCTAGTATCCAAAATCTATAAAGAACTTCTCAAACTCAACACCCAAAGAACAAATAATCCAATCAAGAAATGGGCAGAAGA
>CM053604.1:76430497-76465456 GCA_028646535.1 Procyon lotor
AAAAAAAAAAAAGGAAAGAAAAAAAAAAAAAAAAAAGAAAAAGCTGGGGTTTTGATCCTGGATCTGCCACTTCTTGTCTGTAAGATTTTGGGCAAATTATGTAACTGCTTCGCATCTCAGTTTCCTCATTTATGAAGATCCCAAATTTTGCAGATGGGAAAGCCTGCTCAGGCCACGTGAGTTGTAATTGGCAAAAACCAGGATATAAACCCAGGCAGCCTGGTTCCAGAGTCTGTGCTTTTAGTCACCTTACAATACAGTGGTGTAAGGAAGATTTTTTTCCTCTTTGAATAAGCATGAGGGATTGAGCTAAGAACAAGGGAAGAACCAGCCAGGAGGTCCGATGAAAGGGTGCATGGCCCAGATCGAGAGGGAGGATTTGGCGAGGAGGTGAGATGTTTTTGTAGGGGGTATAGGCACAGATCTTAGGGAACCCACTGTGTGCTTACCTGCACAGTCCATTTCTTTTTCATAATAACGACCCGGATAAAACTTGGAGCAGTTGTTGATTAGGCTAACTTCACCCCACTGAAGTAAATTGACTTTTTGGTTATCTAAGCAAAGGGAGAGAACAGACCTTTAGAAGTCACAAATGAGAAATCTAAATAAGTACTCTCATCATTTAGTAAGCCATGAGGCATAGAGAAGATGATACATATTCCTTAACACATATATCAACTTTTGAGAATTCATTAACATATTTAATCACAGACTGTTCCTACGCCCAGTTTCTCCAATTGTCTTTTAAAAAATGGTTAAAGGGGGGGTGTGCCTGGGTGGCTCAGTTGTTAAACATCTGCTTTTGGCTCAGCTCATGATCCCAGGGTCCTGGGATTGAGCCCCGCATTGGGCTCAAGTGGAGGGCCTGCTTCTCCCCCCCCCACTCTCCCTGCTTGTATTCCCTCTCTCGCTATCTCTCTGTCAAATAAATAAATAATCTTTAAAAAATAGGTAAAGGGGCGCATGGATGGCTCAGTGGGTTAAAGCCTCTGCCTTTGGCTCAGGTCATGATCTCAGGGTCTCTGCTCAGCAGGGAGCCTGCTTCCCCCTCTCCCTCTGCCTGCCTCTCTGCCTATTTGTGATCTCTCTCTCTCTATCAGATAAATAAATAAAATCTTAAAAAAAAAAATTAAAAAATAGTTTAAAGGGCAGTCCTGAACACATGCCTGAAGTGGTTCTCATTTCACAGAGACTTGGCTGCTCTGAGATGAACAAGATTGCTGGACTCAGCAATCAGCGGGGAGAGCTGGGTAGAAGTCCGTCAGCTGGGTGATCAGCATTTTCTCACATGAATGGCTCCTATCATCTTACATCCCCGGTTTCCTTGAAAGTGCTTGTTAGAGTGAAAGCGACCTTTTAATATAAGAAGTTAAATGAAGAAAATACATATGAAGTTATCAGTGTGTATGTTTTTGTGTGTATGAAGAAGTTCATCTTCTAAGTGATTTGAAAGAGGATTTAGGATTTCCTTTTCTTTTCGGTTAGAGATGTAGGGCTTGAATATTTTTATCTAAGGAGGGAAAAGGGGTAGATACTGTTGCTTATCGACAGCCCAGGAAGATGAGAAAAACTTAAGAATATAGGGTGAGATATCCTGGGTGTAAGGAGCAAGTCTTTGCCCATCTCCCCCTCCCCCTTTCCCCAAGCTTTCAGTGATATTTATGCTCTAGGTCGGCAAGGACTCGACCTGACTGACAGACTGCCTCATGCTAGCACAAAGTAGTTGCTTAATAAATATTTATGTAATTAATTCATCCATGAACTCCGTAATCCAATTACACACTAAACAATTTATACCAAATGCCTTACCTGCCCCCACCCCGACTTACTATAGAAACTTTCAGGGGACAGAGGCTTCTGGCTGTCTTGAGAGGACACCTCCATAGACCCTAGCACTGTAGTGGGTATGTAGGAAACTGTAAAACTAATATTCTTCTCTTCTGAGAAGCTGGGGGAGACAAAAATCCACCCAAGTATACTGCAAATTAGGAAAGAGTTTCTTTTTTTTCTCCTTCAAGTCTTACTTCAAGTTAGTTTTAAGATGCTATCTTTTTTGGATTAAGAGCTTTTTTTTTTTTTAAATTAGTAATTTATTATTTCTTCTAGCTCAGGAGAAGCCTTTAAAAACTGGGAGCTCCTATACCATGTGAACAATTTTTAACACCTCAGGAGATTACTCCCTCTCCTGAACTCTTGTTTTGTATACTTCTTTTTCTTCCCCTCTTTTTAAAAGGGAGAGTGTGAGTGGGGAGGGGCAGAGGGAGAAGGAGAGAATCTCAAGCGGGCTCCATGCTCAGAATGGAGCCCAATGTGGGGCTTGATTCCATAACCCCGAGATCATGACCTGAGCCAAAATCAAGAGTTGAACATTTAACCCACTGAGCCACCCAGGAGCCCCACTGTTTTGTATATTTCTTGAGGCACCTGTCACATTCTGCTGTCTGATGGTGGCATTCATGTTGATGGCTCCTCTGTACTGTAACTCCCTTTAGAGCTGGTCCTTGTCTCTCAATCTTATAGCCTCTATACTCCTTGTTGACTTGGTTCATATTTTCCATCAGTGAAATCCTAGCACATTAGCATTACTATCTCGAAGCACAGTAAGGGCTCAAAAAATGTGTTAAACTATATTTGATTAACGAGTAAAACAATGCATAAGAACCTATCTACTAGTTTATAGGAAATACATGTAATAGAACAATATGTGAAATGTCATATCAAGGATACAACTAGACAAATTCAAGGTGTGAAAATTCCAAAATAAGAATGACTCAGTTTCTTTAATAAATACATTTTAAATAAAAGGAAGGGGTAAGTGTTCTAGATTAAAAGAGACTTAAGAAAAATAGCCACCAAATGCAATGTGCAGACTTTGGATCCCAACGGAAATAACCCTGATTGTAAAAATATTTTGTAAATAATTGAAGAATATTAAACACAGGACGGTTATTAGATGATATTATGGGATCACTTTCATTTTGTTGGGTATGAATGGTGGTGTGTTTTTGCTTTTATTTTTGTTTTTCTAAGTCCTTACCTGGTAAGGATACCTACTAGAATATTCATGGATGAAATTACATTATATTTGGATTTGATTTAATATGCTCCAGGAAAAAATAATGTGTGGGGTAGAGGGAATATGTTCAATTGTCCTTCAGATCCATTCTCCACTCTTCAATGCCATGACCCCTGCCCAAAGAGCCCGATCTGAGGAACTGCCTCGGTAGGAATCTCTTAGCCCCTGGTTTTCAATATAAAACCTCAGCAGAAGAAGGGAGGGTAAGAAGAGAGGATAATAAGATTGGGGGTGGCTATAACCTTCGATCCAAAGTCACTGCTTCTCTCAAGGCAGCCTGCTCTATCTTAGGCTCTTTCTCTTGGTAACTTCTTCCTCTCATGTCTTTGGATCTGAGAGAGGCAGTTCTGGAACTGTTTGTTGGTCCCCAGTTGCAGCAGAGCCCTTGTGGTTCCCCAACCTCCTACCCACATCCCTGTAATTAATCCCTTTATAAATAATCCTTCCTAATTATCCTAATTATCCAATGAGCTTGTCATTGATTCAAAGAGATAAAACAAGAATGGTAGAGTGTTGATAACTGGAAACTGGGTGATGAATAAGTAGGCTTATTATACTTTACTCTTCTGTATACTTGTAAATGGACATAATAAAAGTTGTTTTTTAAGGAACAAATGTAAGGACATAATGCCTTCTAGATAAGCTAATTACTAATAAAATTTAATCTTGGGTATTCAAACATTCTATAAATCCAGGTTAATTTAGACACATATTTTATACTTTTCCATGTAGCAATTTTAAATGTGTTGTAGTATGAGTCTCTAAGACCAATGTAGTGAAGTTATTTACAAAGAAATGTAGAAGGTCAAAAGGGAGCTAAATTTCAAAGCTAATTCTTCAAGATAAAGGGAAAAGCATTGGCTAATTTAATTCTAATCCAACTTCTTATTTAGCCAGTTTTCTAATAATTTGCCCATAAGTGTCTACATAACTTATTCATACAAATGTTCACCTCAAGTCTTCTTAGAAGCTCAAGAAATAATTCTTTAGGTTTTCTTCCTCTTTGTGGAATGTGATGGGGAGGGTGAGGCAAGGAAATGGAGGAGTGGAGGAGAGAACAGAGGGTTGTGGGACTACTGACTCACCTGTACTTTGACTATTCCTTTGAAAACCATTTTATCTTCCATCCATGTCTCTCTAACAAATCCAGAAAGTCCATGCTACATATGTCCCCGTCACTCTGCTTTTTAATTTTTTTTCCTATAAATGGTTACCCTTCAATATATGCTTCAAGATCAGAGTGTGGAAGTGTCCTTTGAAACTCTGGATCAGGATCAGCTACATAATTCTCAGGGCCAAGTGAAAAATAAAAACATGAGGTGGGGGCTGCTGCAAAAATTATGAAGAATTTCATGATGATGACATTGGTGATGACATCAGGGCAGTCCACTAAGCAAGGGGGCCTTTGGAGCCTGGAATGCTGGGCAAATGCACAGGCCTCATGCCCAGGAAGCTAGCCTTGGCTGAATGCTCATTTTTCTGGATTTGATTCTATGTTTCTCCCTGAGTACTAAGAAATTAGCTCCTATCCATTTCTATTCCCATTAATTTCAACCCCTGGATTCTGATGAACAAATTTTAAAACATATACCTTTTTCTCGACCCCAGCCAGAAACAATGCATTTGTCATTAGGTTGGAATAGATATGGAGACCAGGGAACACAGGCAGGGACGGAATTAGGCAGCTCACAATCTTTTCGGTTTGCGTGTTTTCTCAATTCAATCAAAGCTATGTCATTTTGATAGGTGGTTCCGTTGTACTTTTCATGAATAATAATTTTCTTTGCGAAGTGAACAATTACGTCATCATCAGGTCTTAACGAATTTAGAAATGATGCCCATATTTGGTAATGGTATATTTTACTCATGCTATAACAGAAAGGAAAAGGGAGATAAGATATATTGAGCAAAATACCAACTATAAACATGAACATCTGATGCTTTATCTTTATATCCTCCCTTTTAAAGAAATTTCTTCCTTTTTCAAGATTAAAAAAATCTTGATAGAATGAAGCAGTGTGATTAAATTTATGGGGTAGAATTAAAGTCAGTGGGTAAATGAAGAGAAGGAAAATCCTTCTCTTCACCAACCTGCTCAATATCAGGGACATAAAGAACTCACTAACAACCACAGATGCCCAGAAGTGGAATGAGTTGGCTACCACTGGAATGAGAGCACCATCACTGAAGGTGTTCAAGCAGAGACCAGAAAGCATGTAGCCAGAAATGTGGTTGAGGAAATGGGGAATTCAGGACACATATTTTATTATTCTACCAAACCCAGAGGTTCTCAGGGTGAAGATCATAGCAGTCATTGTCCTGCGTTTAAGACTGACTTCATGTTAACATTGCATTGTTTTTATTTGCTCACAAGCCTTTCTTCCTGTTGAACTGTGCTACTAGAGGTCAAAGATGGGGTCTAATTCATCTGTGGATACATGCCTGCATCTAGTATTGTACCTGGCATATATTCGCTGTTTTAAAATTTAGTTCAAATGGTTAATGAGCTAAATATTGGTTGTTCCTGTACTTCACTCAATTTTCATATTCAATTTTTGAATTTCATACTCATACTCACTTCACATACAATTTTCATACTCAATTTTTACTTCATGGTTTCCAGCAAATTGGCATTTACATTATTTTCTTAGGTAATCACCTAACAGGTAAACAGTGTTGTTCTAGGAACCAAAGAGGTGTTCAGAATGCTTTTATTTATACTTAATATTCCGAGAATGTGTGCATCATATTAATTTTGGTTGTTTTTTAGGATCAGAGGTCATGAATATCTTTTAAAGGTTAACCCTGTTTATTCATTCAATTTACTAACAAATAGTTAGTGTGTGCCTACCATACCAGGTACTGTGCTAGCCACTGGGACACAGACATGAACAAAATCAGAAACATTTCCTGCCTTCATGGAGCTCAGGATCTAGAGAAAGATGCAGTAATAAATGGATAATGATAATAGTAAAGACATGTTTCTACTGTGTAAAGTGAGAGGAATGAACAGCACATGGGGTTCTGAGAACTTATCAAGAAGGCTTTGACTTATGGGAGTCAGGGAAGATTCTCTGAGGAAGTGAAGACTGAGCTAAGAGCTGAATAAAGAGTTGCACTAACTAGAGAAACAAGGTGGGAAAAATCATGTCAGGCATGAGAAATAACATATGAAGATCTCTCTGCAACAGGGAGCAAGGTGTACATGAGTAGCTGAAAGAAGTCCAGAGCAGGCAGAGCAGATACAAGAGTTGAAGCTGTGAGGCAAGATGAAATTGGCAAAGGTAATTAGGGGTCAGATCATAAGCAGCCTAATGGGCTGTGTTAAAAATTTTGTTCAGATACTCTAGAAGCAAATGAGCCTAGCAAAACTAGTGTCTGACATTTTAGGCCTCCCTAAGGGAGAAGTAGGCCCTTCCTCCCACCAAAATTCATGAGAATATGCATTAAAAAAGTAGAAACAACATAGATTAAGACTATTGAGAGTGGTGATCCATGATGGCAGTGTAGGAACACCCTGAACTCACTTCATCTCATGGACACATGGTATCTACACCTACATATAGAGCAATATCTCCTGAGGAAGAACGGGAGGATAACTGAACAACTTCTGCACAACAAAAACAGAGGGACCACACAGAGAAAAGTAGGAGAGACAGAGACATGGTAATAATGGGAACTCCAGACTTAATTCAATGATCTGAAGGTGCTGGCGAGTGCCATTGTCTATGTTTCCCCTCCATCTCGATAGCACAGATGGGAATAGGGGTCAGACACTCTGGCTGGCCTATAGCCTCAGTGACCCCAGATTCCTAGCCCTAACATCTCCAGCCATCCCCTATAGGCCGGTCCCTACCAGCATCCATCCCATCTCCAGCTATCTCATTGAGGCTGTCACAATACAATCCACACCCAGACACCCCCTGTTTGTGCCCACTATATCTCCAGCCATCACTCCAAAGTGGCCCAGGTGGAAAGTACTCCAGGACACCTCCAGTCTGCACCTGCTTCAGCTCCAACCATCCCACCAAGGCAACCCGTATATGGAGTGCCTCAGCCTGCCTGCCCCAGCTTCACTTATTCTGCCACATAGTGGCCCTGGTGCAGAGCACCCTGGAACACACCTGGAACACCCAACCCAGGCCAGTTCCAGCTCCAGCTCTCCAGACATCTGGTTCCAGCATGGAGCACCCTGGGACCCCCAGGTCCATGCCCACCCTAGCTTCAGCTGTTCCTGTAGGGTGGCCCCAGTGCAGGATGCCCTAAGAACCCCTGGCCCATGCCTGCTTCAGTTTTGGCCAGTCAACCAAAGCCTCCAGCACACACAGTCGACACAGGGAAGCACCTACACAAGACCACTCCTTCAAGACTGGGAAAGGTAGCTGTTCTGCCTAAGTCACAGAAACAGAGAAAGTCAAACAAAATCAGGAGACAGAGGAATATGTTCCAAATAAAAAAACAAAACAAGATAAAACAACAGGAATTAAAAAAAAAAAACCCTAATGAAATGGAAGTGAGTAATTTATTTAATAAAGAGTTCAAAGTAATGGTCATAAAGATGCTCACTGAACTTGGAAGAAGAATGGAGGAACACAGTGAAAACTTCAACAAAGAGTGGAAAATATAAGAAAGATCCAAAAAGAAATCACAGAGCTGAAGAATACAATAACTGAACTAAAAAATACTCTATAGGAAATCAATAGCAGATTAGACGATCCATAAGAACAGATCAGTGATCTGGAAGACAGAATAGTGTAAATTACCCAAGCAGAACAGTGAAAAGAAAAATAATTTTTAAAAAGCATAGTTTAAGAGACCTTTGGACAACATCAAGTATGCTAACATTCACATTTTAGGGGTCCACAGAGGAGAAGAGAAATAGAGGTGGACAGAAAACTTATTTGAAAAAATAATAGTTGAAAACTTTCTTAACCTGGGAAAGGAAAGAGACATCCAGGTCCAGGAAGCACAGAGAATCCCAAAGCAAGATGAACCCAAAGAGATCCATACCAAGGCATATTGTAATTAAGTGGCAAAAGTTAAAGATAAAGAGAAAATCTTAAAAGCAACCAGGAAAAACAAATAGTTCTAAACAAGGGAAACCCCATAAGACTATCAGCTGATTTTTCAGCAGAGACTTTGCAGGCCAAAAGGGAGTGGCAAGATATATTTAAAGTGCTGAAAAGGAAAAACTTACAACCAAGAATACACTATTTGGCAAGATTTTCATTCAGGATTGAAGAAGAGATAAAGAATTCCCAGACAAGCAAAAGCTGAAGTTCATCACCACTAGACTGGCCTTACAAAAAATGTTAGAGGTAAAGCCATACTAGAAATAAGGAAATACATGAAAGAAAAAAAAATCTTACTGATACAGGTAAATATAGAGTAAAGGTAGTAAAGTAAATTGGCTACTTGCAAAGTTAATATAAAGGTTAAAAGACAAAAACAGTAAAATCAACTATAACTAAAATAAGCAGTTAAGGGATACACATAATAAAAAGATACATCTTTTTATTTAAGAAATCAAAAACTTAAAATATGAAGGAGGGAGTAAAAAAATGTAGTGCTTTTAGAATGTGTTCAAAATAAGTGATTATCAGTTGTGTGTGTGTGTATATATATAGGAAGAGAGAGAGATTGTTACATATGTAGTTAACATATATGAGCCTCGTGGTGACCACAACCAAAAACATACAATAGATATAAAAAAAGTAAAGACAAAAGAACCCAAACATAAAACTAAAGAAAACCATCAAGCCACAATGGAAGAGACACAGAGAATAAGGATGGAACAGAGACAAACCATAGAAACAACAAACAAACAATTAACAAAATAGCAATAAGTACATACCTATTAATAATTAAATGTAAATGAATTAAATACACCAATTGTAAGACACAGAGTGGCTGAATGGGTCGAAAATAAGACTCATCTATATGCTGCCTATGAGAGATTCATTTCAGATCTAAAGACACACACAGACTGAAAATGAGGGGATGGAAAAACCTTTTGTTCCATGCAAATGGAAACAAAAAGAAAGCTGGTGTAGCAATACATAAACAGACAAAATAGACTTTAAAACAAAGACTGTAACAAAAGATAAAGAAGAACATTACATAATGATAAAGGGTAAATCCAAGAAGAAGATATAACATTCATAAAAATTTGTGTACCCAACATAGGAGCACCTAAATATATAAAGCAAGTATTAACATACATAAAGAAAGATACAGTAATACAATAATAGTAGGGGACTTTAATATACCACTTACATCAATGGATAGAGCGACCAGACAGAAAATCAATACGGAAACATTGGCCTTAAGTGATACAGTAGACAAGTTGGTCTTAATAGATATATACAGAACATTTTATCACAAAACTACAGAATACACATTCTTTTTAAGCACAAAGGAATGTTCTCCAGAGTGTGTCATATGTTAGGCCACAAAACAAGTCTTAATAAATTCAAGAAGATAGAAATCATATCAAGCATCTCTTCTGACCATATAAGTATGAAACTAGAAATCAACGACAAGAAGAAAACTGAAAAAAAAAACAAAAAACCCACAAACACATGAAGGTTAAACAGCATGTTACTAACAGCAAATGAGTCAATGAAATATCAAGGAGAAAAAATAAAAAACACTTTGACACAAATGAAAATGGAAAGAACAGTCCAAAATCTATGGATGCAGCAAAAACAGTTCTAAGAGAGAAGTTCATAGTAATAGAGGTCTACCTAAAGAAACAAGAGAAATCTCAAATAAACCTTCTAACCTTATACCTAAAAGCACTACAAAAAGAACAGAGCCCAATACTAGTAGAAAGAAGAAAATAACAAAGATTAGAGCAGAAATAAATGAAATAGAGGCAAAACATGCAAAAAGAACAATAGAACTAAAGGCAGGTTTTTTAAAAGATAAAAAACTTGATAAACCTTTAGCTAAGACTCATCAAGAAAAAGAAAGCCTAAATAAATAAAATCAGAAACAAAAGAGAAGTTACAACTCACACCACAGAAATAGAAATGGTTATAAGAGATTACTATGAACAACTATACACCAACAAATTGTAAAGCCTAAAAGAAATGAATAAATTCCCAGAAACATAAAACTTCCAAAGCTGAATCACAAAGAAATAGAAAATCTCAATAGACTGATTATAAGTAATGAAATTAAACCAGTTACTTAAAAACTTACAACACGCAAAAGTTCAAGACTAGACAGCTTCACAGGTGAATCCTGCTGAATATTTAAAGAAGAGTTAGCACCGATCCTTCTTAAATTGTTCCAAAAAATTGCACAAGAAGGAATACATCTAGATTCATTCTATGAGGTCAGCACTTCCCTGATACCAAAGCCGAACAAAGACACTACAAGAAAAGAACACTACACACCAGTATCTCTGATAAACAGATGCAAAGATCATCAACAAAATATTGGCAAACTGAATTCAACAGTACATTAAAAGGATCCTTCACCATGATCAAGTGGGATTTATTCCAGGGATGCAAGGATGGCTTAACATCTACAAATCAATCAATGTGATACACCATATTAATAAAATAAAGGATAAAAATCATATGATTAGTTCAATAGATGCAGAAAAGAAAATTCAACATCCACTTATGATAAAAACTCTCATCAAAATGGATATAGAAGAAATGTACCTCAGTGTAATAGAGGCTACACAGAACAAATCCTCAGTTAACATCATACACACCAGTGAAAGCTCTTGCCCTAAGTTCAGAAACAAGACAAGGATGCTCACCTTGCCACTTTTATTTCACATAGCACTGGAATAGTACTGGAACATAGTACTGGAATGCTGCAGCAGTCAGACTTAAAAAAAAAAAAAAAAGAAAAAGAAAGAAAGAGAAAAGAAAAGAAGAAGAAAGGAAAGAAATAAAGGCATCCAAATTGATAAGGAAGAAGTAAAATTGTCACTATCTGCTGATGGCATGATACTATATATAGAAAACTCTAAAGATGTCACCAGAAAACTATTAGAGCTAATAAATGAATTTGGTAAAATTACAGGGTACAAAAGTAACACACAGATATCAATTGTTTTTATACACCAATAATGAACTATCAGAATAAAAATAATCCCATCTAAAACTGCATCAAAAAGAATAAAATACCTAGGAATAAATCTAAGAAAGTGAAAGACTATAGGGCATTGATAAAAGAAATTGGAAATGACACAAATAAATGGAAAGATATACCACGTGGATTGGAAGAACCAATATCGTCAAAATGTCTATAATACCCAAAGCAATCTACAATTTAGTGTGATTTTTTTTTTTTAAAGATTTTATTTATTTGACAGAGAGAAACACAGCGAGAGAGGGAACACAAGTAGAGGGAATGGTAGGGGGAGAAGCAGGCTTCCCGCCTAGCAGGGAGCCCGATGTGGGGCTCGATCCCAGGACCCTGGGATCATGACCTGAGCCGAAGGCATACGCTTAACGACTGAGCCACCCAGGCGCCCCATCTATTTTTAATTTTTTGAGGAACCTCCATACTGTTTTCCTTAGGGGTTGCACTAATTTAGATTCCTACCAATAGTGTACAAGTATTCCCTTTTCTTGAAATCCTGGCCAACACTTGTTATTTCTTGTCTTTTTGATACTAGCCACTCTGATGGTTTTGATTTGCATTTCCCTGATGATTAGGGATGTTGATCATCTTTTCACGTGTCTGTTGACCATCCATATGTCTCTGTGTATCTTTGGAAAAGTGTCTGTTCAAGCACTCTGCCCATTTTTTAGTTGGGTTATTTTTTATATTAACTTGTATAAGTTCTACAGATATATTAGATACTAAGTCCTCAGATTTATGATTTGCAAATTTCTTCTTCCATTCAGTAGGTTCTCTCTTTGTTTTGTTGACAGTTTCCTTCATTGTACAAAAGGTTTTTAGTTTAATATAATCCCATGTTTATTTTAGCTTATATAGTCTTAGCTACTTTGTCGTCGGTTAATTGACCATATATGTGTGTGAGATTTTTCCTGGGTTCTCTACACTATTCCATCAATTTATGTGTGTGTTTTCAGGCCAGTACCACAATGTATTAATGATAGCTTTGTGGTATAGTTCAAAATCAGGGAATTGAATACTTCAGCTTTGTTCTTCTTTCTCAAGATTGCTGTGACTTTTGGGGTTTTTTTTCCGTTCCACACAAAGTTCGGGATTGTTTGTTTTAGTTCTATGAAAAATACCATTGGTTTTTTTATTTTAAAAAATCACATTAGGGGTGCCTGGGTGACTCAGTCATTAAGCGTCTGCCTTCGGCTCAGGTCATGATCCCAGGGTCCTGGGATCGAGCCCCGCATAGGGCTCCCTGCTAGGCGGGAAGCCTGCTTCTCCCGCTACCATTCCCTCTACTTGTGTTCCCTCTCTCGCTGTGTTTCTCTCTGTCAAATAAATAAAATCTTTAAAAAAAAAATTAAAAATAGAACTACTATGTGATCCAGCAATTCTACTTTTGAGTATTTACCCAAAGAAAATGAAAACCAATTTCAAGGCACATATGCTGCCTATGTTCAGTGCAGCATTATTTATAACAACCAAGATATGGAAGCAACCTAAGGATCTATTGACACACAAATGGAGAAAGAAGATGTGATGTATGTACACAATAGGAAAATTTTCAGCCATAAAAAAGAATGAGATCTTGCCATTTGCAACAACATGGGTGGATCTAGAGAGTATTATGCTAGGTAAAATAAGTCAGACAGGAAAAGACAAATACCATAGGATTTCACTTATGTGTGGAATCTAAAACACAAAACAAATGAACAAACAAAACAAAACAGAAACAGATTCATAGATAAAGGGGGAGGAGTTGGGAAGTGGGCAAAATAGGTGAAGAGGATTGGGAAGTACAAACTTCTAGTTATAAAGTAAATAAGCCAAGGGGATTAACATATAGCATAGAGAATATAGTCAATAATGTCGTAAAAGCATTGTACGGTGACAGACGGTACCGACAAATATGTTTCTGCTACTGACTAGAAGTGTAACTTTAGCCAAGTCATGTAACTTCTTAGCCTCAGTCTGCTAATCCACAAAATGGGAAGACTAATATTTACCTCTCAGGGCTGTTAAGAATATGAAAACAAAATAACATGTGAAAGTGCCACAAACATTATCTGGTCTGGAAGAGGCACTCAACAAATGACGTTTCATTCATTCAAAAGATCAGAACTGAAGCTGGAATCCCAAACTCTGTCCTCCAGCTGACCTTAACTTGTTATCAACACCTTTTGTGTGTTGCCCTTTAGCCACTGTTATGGACTGAGTTGTGTTCCCCAGAATTTATATGTTGAAGACATAACCCCCAACATGACTAGATTTGGAGATAGTCTTTAAAGAGGTAATGAAATTTACATAAGGTCATAAGTGGAGTTCTAATCCCATAGGATTGGTGTCCTTATGGAGAGAAGAAGAGACACCAGTGACGCCCACAAGCAGAAGCCGGGCAAGCCAGTGCTGGAGCAGCAGGTGAGACAATTAGTTCGGAGTTTTGAGTAGTTCCTTTACTGTCTGGAACACATAATCAAATACATGTAAGGGTCTGTGGAAGGGGCCAAAAAGATTTGTGCATTTGAAGACTTTACATGTATGCAGCTCTTTAAACAACACCCTTGTTGAAGTGAGACCAGAGAAAATGCCAGGTTAGTGTCATCTCTTTAACAACTTTTCAGTCATGGGCTCTTCCTAACAGTTTGGTCCGAACTCTACAAAATGTAGGTAGTATCTACTTGCTTTCCCATCCTGCAAATGAGCCACGTGACATAACTTGGTACCTCTGGGTTTGATCTGACCTTGCCATCCGGGATCATAATTTGGTCTGGGAGGGAAGAACACAATAGGTTCTGGGGGATGGCCTCTGGGGTTCCAGTCATGAATACTGGAGGGGATTTAGCTGTCAAGGGAGTGGAATTTGTCACATGATTTTATCTATCATCTGCCACAAGCTCTTTACCCACCTTCATTATTTCAGGGAATTCAGAATCTTTTTGGAGATATTTTTTTACCTGAGACAGTGTGCAGCAGTTATAATCCAACACCCTCCAATATAAATTCCTCCACATTTGATTTTCTCATTTTCCTTAATCGCCATCTGCCACGGGAAGGCGCCCTGTAAGAGATATTAGTGTGGTCACTGCCATTCTACCAGACGGAGATAGACAGGTGGCTCTAAGATATGCCCACTGCAAAAGTCCCAGTCTCTTATCATTACATATCTCCCCCACCTTTCTTTGTCTTTCAAACTTGGACTGCTCCTGGCAAGTAACAGGTTTACCGTGTATGCTGGCTTTCCTCCTATGACTCGTTTTCTTCGAAGGTGCTCGCTGTTTTTAACTCCACAGGATGCTTTAGGGAGAAATGACTTTATCCGTTTTCTTTCTTCAAGAAAGGAAGAGATTGTATCATTATGATTTTGAACCCACTACTTCTTGATTATTTTTGCCACAAAAACAGCAAAGTCACTGCTAAAACAAAACAGGCTGAATTGATTAATAAATTATTTTAGATGCTAATTGGTACCATTGACCTCGTTTAAAAATTCTGGCTTATCAACAAGGATGGGACTGGAGGAGACCATACTAAATGAAATAAGTCAAGCAGAGAAAGACAATTATCTATGGTTTCATTTATTTGAGGAACACAATGGAAAACATTAGGAGAAGGAAAGGGAAAATGAAGGGGGAAAATTGAACAGGGAGACGAACCATGAGAGACTGTGGACTCTGAGAAACAACCTGAGGGTTTTAGAGGGGTGGGGGGTGGGGGGATGGGTGAGCCTGGTGATGGGTAATGAGGGCACGGATTGTGTGGAGCACTGGGTGTTATACGCAAACAAGGAATCACGGAACACTCCATCAAAAACTAATGATGTACTGTATGGTGACTATCAGAACATAATAAAAAAAATTCTGGCTTAATATGAAAATTGGCTTGATTCTGTGAAGTTCTGCCTAAATGCACATGGGTGGCAAAAAGAGGCTAGCTGAAGGTTTAAACATTTATCAACCTTTGGCAGAAAGATAAAAGATGTCACATGGCCCGGCATACACAGCATGAGGGGCTCATTCAGAAATCATCAGAACGAGCCGACAACATAGGCGCCTATATCCTCTCACTTTCATAGTTTTTACTTTACAGAGGTTGTTCATATGGAATTCTTTTCAGTAATATTAACATTAATGATGTTAATATTTGAGCACTTTCTGTGTCAGTCCCCGTGCTAAATATGTAGGTAGTTTATTTAATCTAATAATCATATTAACCCTGGGAGGTAAATGTGCCAGGGACACATGGACAACCCAGGATCAGTGGGCGAGAGGGTAGTTTTTTCATCACTTGACATGTGACATTTTCTTCCTCTATGAGCATTTAGATGTGTCACAGAGACGTATGGCAGAACGAGTCTTGAGATGTGAATTGGCAAAAGGATTCATGAAAAACGAAGTAAAAATATAAGATGTTTTCCTTACTCTTTCTATATATATATATATTTTTTAAAGATTTTATTTATTTATTTGACAGAGAGAAAGAGATCACAAGTAGGCAGAGAAGCAGGAAAAGGGAGAGGGTGAAGCAGGCTCCCTGCTGAGCAAAGAGCCCGATGCAGGTCTGGATCCCAGGTCCTTGAGATCATAACCTGAGCCAAAGGCAGAGACTTAGCCCACTGAGCCACCCAGGCACCCCAGATTCTTTTTATATATTTTAGCACATCATGAATATTTTTATGAACTTGCTTCTTAGCCCCAAATGAGAAAGGAAAATTAATATCACTGTCAATTACTTTGGGCATATAAGCAGGAGGTAGATCCTTAAGGGAGAGAAGTCGTGAGTGAATATGGATAGGTTTTTGTTTGTTTGTTTGTTTTGTCCCACCCATTCTAAGAACCAGGTTGGAGGAAGAGTGTGATTGAAAAGTTTTAAACTTGTGCTTGGGCCTTTAAAAGAAGACAGACTTCATTTACTGAGGATTTTGGAAGCAGCTCGGGCGCTATCTGAAACATTGAGTAGAAAATAAAGGGTCTTTGGTGAAAATCTCTTTAGACTGATATCTGTGTCTTCAAAATCTAATCTTCTTTCACTCATTACCTGATGAAAAAAAATTGTTAATTAATTTTGGGGCCTGGCAATTAGAAGAGAGTCTGATGTGAACTTCAGCTTCAATTCCCCCTAAAACAGGGAGCTATTTTATATCCAATTTGTAGTTGAGGTTGTTTTTTACTGAAGGTTACATAGTTAATAAATCACTGAGTCAGGATGTAACATAAATCTGCCTGACCCAAAAGCTCTTATTAATTACTGTCTCCTCAGGAACTTAATACTTTAATTTAATTTGGCTCTCGGTGCTAGAATAGAGATCTTCACAGACCTTCTGTTATCCTGGTTTAAAACACTGAAAAAGAACCAGTTAGTTCAAGTAAAGTCTATTATTTTTCTATTTCAAAATGTATGTTATGGGTCATGCTCGAAATCTGGTTGTTTTTGACAAAACTGACATGACAAAACTCATAGCAAATAAAAAAACATTATGTAGGTCTAAAATATTGCTTTCACTTCAAAATTAGCCTTGCAAATTAACTAATTTTTGAAAGCAGTTCCCAAGAAACATTTATGTTTGTTTTCTTAAAAGTGATAAGGAGAAGAATAATGTTATTTTTTTCTATTTGCATTGATAGCAAAGGTAATTATTGTTTGAATTAATTACATATACAGGCATACATACATACACACACAACATCAAAATGTGGATGTAAACCAGGCAAGCACTAGTAAAAAAGAATTTTAATTTACCTTCATCCATATTAGCAGTCAAAAGTTGTGTTTGTTCTATAATAAAACAAAAAGTTCCAATGTTTATGGTTATGTTCATCGGAAAAGTTAAATAATTAAAATTATTAAACTTTGATCGTAATTTCCTATCTTAAAACCTGTCCTGTATTGATTGATGAGAGAGAGAGAAATTGTGCACACATGTGCATGCACAGCTGTGCACAAGTTGAGGAGGGACACAGAGAGAGAGAATCTTTTTTTTTTTTTAAAGATTATTTATTTATTTATTTGACAGAGAGAGAGAGATCACAAGTAGGCAGAGAGGCAGGCAGAGAGGGGGGGAAGCAGGCTCCCCGCTGAGCAGACAGCCTGATGCGGGGTTCCATCCCAGGACCCTGAGATCACGACCTGAGCCGAAGGCAGAGGCTTTAACCCACTGAGCCACCCAGGCGCCCCAAGAGAGAGAATCTTAAACAGGTTCCATGGACACGGGCTTGATCTGACCACCCTGAGATCATGACTTGAGCCAAAATCAAGAGTTGGATGCTTAACCCACTGAGCCACCCAGGTGCCCAAAAACCTATCCTCTGTTTAAAAAGGACAGTACAAATCCTCAAAGCACACCATCTTATTTCCTTTCTATACCTAGGTAACTGTGAAGGCTCAGGATTAACTATGGAGAAATTTTGCAGGTACCAGCTAGAGGAGTCTGTTGGTACAAGTGAATGGTGAGACTCATGGTGCTGTGTTTTTCCCCATTTAGAATAGGCAAAGTGGTTGGGTCAGAGAAGGACAGCTTCTTTTTCAACTCTGATTCACAAAGTCCTTACATAAGATAGGGAACAGTTACTAACACTGCCTGAGAGAGTACTGAGCTGACATCAAAAAGGCCCCTCTGCCTACACTAATGTGAAAGGTGAGTTATTGATTACACCTGGTCATATCATGTGCAATTAATAGCTACATTAAAATATAAGAAAGGGGGCCTCTGGGTGGCTCTGTCGGTTAAGCATCTGACTCTTGATTTCCGTTCAGGTCTTATGATCTTAGGATCCCGAGCTAGAGCCCCACATCGGGCTCCACACTCATGGAGGAATCCACTTAAGATTCTCTCTCTCCTTCTCCCTGTGCCCCTCCCTAAGTTCACTCTCTCTCTCTTTTACACACACTCTCTCTAAAATAAACAAATCTTTAAAAATATGTATAAGAAGATAGCAGTAGCTTTGTTTTGCTTCAATTCTGCTGCAATATTCCAAGAATTCAATAAAATTTTTACCTTGAGCCACGTGTAAAAAGCCCCATGTAAAAGAACCCAAAAATCTACCAAAGCAAAGGGTAATTTTTGAGAAAAATGCATGCCATATCAATGATATTATACATATATTATAAAACTACAAAGCCTTTTCCTTGTATTTAATTCCATAATATAAATTTTCTCTTATAAAAATGGATTTACCTTTAATTTCAGGATGGCTTTTAATTTCAGAATGTCCATTTCCTAAAAGCAAAGCAAAACATTCATTATAGCAAGGAGATAATGTTCACCTGGATAAAATACACATGGATCATTAATATCTCAGAAATAGTATAACAACTTAATTTTTTACAAAGATACAAGGGAATCACAGTACGTCATCTTTCTTTGATTTTTAATACCACATAACAGATGTTTCATATTGCATTTAAACACACACCAATTTCACTACATCGAGGAAATAATTTTTACTTAAGTTTTAAAAAGATGTATATTTTGGATCTATTTGAACACATATGGACAGCAAATTTACTTACAGTTACATAAAATTTGTAACTCTTTGAAACTTATATTTATTAAAGGTGGGCTTTCCAAGATACATGAAATCAAGTTATACTCCAACTTCCCTTGGTTTAGTGATTCTGATCTGTCCACTGAAAGATCAATGAATATATTAAAGTTTTTATTTTACATCTCTTCTCTCATTTGCTCTTGCTTAGAGAGGGAAAAATCAGAACCACTACTGAAATACAAAAGGTGGTGCTCACTTTAAAGAAGGGTAAACTGAAGTAACAATGACAGTTGACTTAATGTATTTTTGATATGGATTCAAGAAATTGATTTTAAAAAAAAGTAAGCTTTATGTTATAGTTATTCCCTGGCAGTGGGATTTTTTTTCTCTCTGATAAGCTAACAAATTGTGTTCTTTGACTTTAAACTTTGGAGTCTTGAATCAGAAGAAGGAGAGGGAGGGAAAACGAACAGAAGAAGAGGAGAAGAGACCCCAAATATCATTATACTGAAAAAGTGAAGTCAAACTGTAGAACTTCAGAGGAAGACAAATACTGCATGATCTCACTCATATGTGGAATCTAACAAAACAAACTCATCGAAAAAGAGATCAAATTGTGGTTACTAGGGGCAGGGGTGGGGGCGGGAAATTAGGTGAACCTAGTCAAAGGCAGAAACTTCCAGATCAGTAAGTCCTGGGGGTGTAATGTATAACACAGTGACTAGAGTTACCATTGTTGTATGGTATACTTGAAAGTTGCTAAGGGAGTAAATCCTAAATGTTATCATCACAAAGAAAAACAATTGTAACTATATGACATGATGGTAAATTAACTAAAGTTAACTTACTTAACTAAACTTATACAGTCAGTTAACTAAACTTACTGTGGTCATCATCTCTCAATATATGCGTGTCAAGTCATTATGTTGTACACCTTAAACTTATATGCAGTGTTGTACGTAGCTCTATCTCAATAAAACTGGGAGGGAATGACTCTCAAGCTTCACTGGCAAGAGTCATGACTTACTATCTTCCTCCCTAAGAGATGTTTGGAAATTTCTTTCTCTCCTCTCTTTACTAAGGTTTTAACTATATTTAATGGACATAAAAGTATTTTGCTCAACTGCTTATATAAACTTCAAAAGAAATAATATGATTTGAGATCCTAAAAAGTATGTTTTTATATTTAAGAACTGATGTCAATGGGAACTTAAATTAAATTTTTTAAATTATTAATTAAATTTATTTATTAATTATATTCAATTTATTAATTTAAAATTAATAAAATATAAATATTTTCTATTTTATTAATAAAATAAAATAATAAAAAATAATTTTGGATATATCCAAAATAAATAAATAATAATACAATTAATTAAAATAAATAAATAATTAATTGATTGATTTTAAAATTTAATAATTAAATTAAATTAAATAAGACTTCAATAAAGTCCAATAATACCAAGCAATGACAAAATATTATTACCAATTCATTCATCCATATATATATCTACTATATATTTAATGCTTAGCTCTAAGGCACATTTGGAATATAAAAATAGATTCTATTTTCGAGAACAGGGCTTGGCACACATAATAAGAACTTAATAAATATTCACTGAGAAAATTAATGAATATAATAACTTGCAGAAAGCACTGACATAAGTGAGAAGTTGGTCTGTGTGACACAGAGTAGGTACCTAGTAAATATTTTACTATCAGAGATTTTCCAATGAGCACCAAAAAACAAAGAGCATTAACTCATTGCTTTGAAACTTGGTAAGTAAAGAGAAAGAATTAAAAACTATGTTTCCTTTCTACTATGAATTGCATTTCATAGAAACAAAATAGCTGATGAAGGAAAGTTCTTCTCTATAGAAAACCAATTAATAAATGTAGAAGAAATGCTGATTTAGAATTCACCATCTTTTAGTTCCTACTGACAAATTGGATCTAGGCAACAATCACACAGGCCACTAAAAACCACTAAAATGAAAGGGTGTGGGGGAACTTTTTAAAGGAAAGATCAAGCTGGTCCAGTGATCAATTTTAGCATCATTAGTAGTGGGATACCCAGAGAACATGACATTTTATGTAATAGAAAGGACACAGCACAACCCACCAAGAATTCTTGCTTAAAATATTGAACTTTGTATCTAATCAAATCTCTATAAATCCAGAATAAGGAACATCCTGTAGGCAAATGACCAAGTTTCTCTAAAAATCAATGGCATGAAGAAAATTGGGGGTGGATGGGTAGGTAACATTTTTTAAATTGAAGTACAGTTGACATATAATATTATATTAGTTTCGAATATATGACCTCATGGTTCAACAATTCTATATATTATGCAATGCTGACCACAATAAGTGTGGTAACTATGTGTCATCATGCAACATACTTATGATATTATTGACTCTACTCCCTATAGTCATCCTCATGATTTACTTATTTTATAACTGGAATTTTGTACTTTTTAATCCCCTTCAACTAATTCCCCCATCCTCCCCACCTACCCGCCTCTGGCAGCCACCAATTTGTTCTCTGTATTTACATTTCTGTTTCTCTTTTGTTTGTTGGTTCATTTGTTTTGTTTTTTAAATTCCACATATAAGTGAAATCATACGGTATTTGTATTTCTCTTTGTGACTTATTTCACTTAGCAAAATACTCTAGGTTTATCATGTTGTTACAAATGGCAAGATGTCATTCTTTTTTATGATCCGAGTGAGTGTGTGTGTGTGTGTGTGTGTGTGTGTGTGTGTATGTGTGTGACATCTAATGGACACTTAGGTTGCTTCCATGTCTTGGCTATTGTAAATCATGCTAGAATAAACACAGAGGTGCATAAATATTTTTTGCATTTGTGTTTTTGTTTTCTTTGGGTAAAGTAGTAGAACTGCTGGATCATATGGTAGTTATATATACATATATATAATTTTTTTTGAGAATCCTCCATATTGTTTTCCATAGTGGCTGCACCAACTTACATTCCCATCAACAGTGCATAAGGATTCCCTTTTCTCCACATGTTTGCCAACACTTATTATTTCTTGTCTTTTTGATACTAGCCATGCTGACTAGTGTGAGGTGATATCTCACTGTGGTTTTGATTCACATTTCCCTGGTGATTAGGGATGTTGAGCATCTTTTCATGTGTCTGTTGGCCATCAGTATGTCTTCTTTGGACAAATGTCTATTCAGTCTTCATCCATTTATTAATCAAATTAGTGTGTGTGTGTGTGTGTGTGTGCGCGCGTGTGCATGTGCGCGTGTGTGTTGAGTTGTATAAGTTTTTTATATATTTTGGATATTAACCTCCTATCAGATATATCATTCACAAATATCTTCTCCCATTCAATAGGTCACCTATTTATTTTGATGGTTTTCTTTGCTGTGCAAAAGCTTTTTATTTTGCTGTAGTCCCAACAGTTTATTTTTGCTTTGGTTTCCCTCACCTGAGGAGATATATCTAGAAAAATGTTGCTGAGGTTGGCATCCAAGAGATTACTGCTTATGCTCTCTTTTAGGAGTCTTATGGTTTCAGGTCTCACATTTAGATCTTTTTTTTTTTTAATTTAAATTCAATTAACTAACATACATTTAGGTCTTTAATCCAGTTTGAGTTTATTTTTGTGTATGGTGAAAGAAAGTGGTCCAGTTTCATTTTTTTGAATGTACATTTCCAGCTTTCCCAAAACCATTTATTGAGGAGACTGTTTTTTCTAGACTGTGTATTGTTGTCTCCTTTGTTGTAGGTTAATTGACCATGTAAGCATCAATTTATTTGTGGACTTTCTATCCTGTACTATTGACCTCTGTGTCTGCTTTTGTGCCCGTACCATTCTGTTTGGATTACTACAGCTTTGTAGTCTATCTTGAAATCTAGGATTGTGATGCCTCCAGTTTTGCTCTTCTTTATCAAGATTGCTTTGGCTATTCAGGGTTTTCTATGGTTCCATATAAATTTTAGGATTCTTTGCTCTAGTTCTGTGAAAAATACTATTGATATTTTGAAAGGGATTGTGTTACATCTATAGATTACTTTGGGTAATATGGACGTTTAAAAAATACTTGTTCTTCTAATCCATGAACATGGTATATCTTTCCATTTATTTGTGTCACTTTCAATTTCCTTTATCAATGTCTTATAGTTTTCAGAATGTAAGTCTTTCACTTCCTCGGTTAAATTTATTCCTAGGTATTTTATTCCTCTGGTGCAATTGTAAATGTGATTGTTATCTTAATTTCTTCCTCTGATGATTTGGTACTAATAAAAAGAAATACAATTGATATCTGAATGTTAACTTTGTATCCTGCAATTTTCCTGAATTCATTTATCAGCTCTTATCATGTGTGTGTGTGTGTGTGTAGTCTTTAGTTTTCTTTTTTAAAATTTTTATTTATTTATTTATTGGGGGGGGGCAGAGGGAGAGAATCTTCAAGCAGAATCCCCACTGAGTGCAGAGCCCGATGCAGGGCTCCATCTCAAGACCCATGAGATCATGACCTGAGCCTAAACTAAGAGTTGGATGCTCAACTGACTGAGCCACTCAGACACCCCAAGAGTTCCTATGTAAAGTATCATGTCATTTGCAAATGGTGACAGTTTTATTTTTTCTTTACAAATTTAAATTCCCTCTCTTCCTTCTCTTTTCTTCTTTCTTCCTCTCCCTCTTTTTCTTTCTTTCTCTTTTCTTTCTTTCTTTTTGTCTGATTATTAGGACTCCAGTACTATGTTGAACAAAAGTGGCAATAGTGGATATCCTTGTTTTGTTCCTGATTGTAGAGGAAAAGCTTTCAGATTTTCACCATTGAATATGATATTAGCTGTAGGTTTGTCATATATGGCCTTTATTATGTTGAGGTATATTCCCTCTAAACACACTTGGTTGAGTTTTTATCATGAAATGGATATTGAATTTTAGCAAATTCTTATTTTGAATCTATTGTGATGATAACCTGTTTCATCCTTCATTTTTTTTTCATCCTTCATTTTGTTAATGTGATGTAGCATACTGATTGATTAGAGGACACCATCCCTGGAATAAATTCCACTTGATCATGGTGAATGATACTTTTAATGTAATGTTGAATTTGGTTTATTAATATTTTGTTGAGGATTTCTGCATCTATGTTCATTAGGGATATTGATGTGTAATTTTCTTTTTTTGTAGTGTCTTTGTCTAGTTTCGGGATCAGGGTAATGCTGGCCTTGTAGAATGAATTAGAAAGTTTTCCTTCCTCTTCCTTTTTGGAATAGTTTGAGAAGAATAAGTATTAACTCTTCTTTAAGTGTTTGGTGGAATTAATCTGTGAAGCCATTTGGTACTGAACTTTTGTTTGTTGGGAGTTTTTTTGATTACCAATTCAATTTCATTACTGATAATCAATTTGTTTAGATTTTCTATTTATTCCTGATTCAGTTTTGGAAAATTGTATGTCTCTAAGAATTTATCAGTTTCTTTCAGGTTGTCCGATTTTTTGCCATATCATTTTCATAATTGTCTCTTATAATCTTTTGTATTTCTGTGGTGTCAGTTCCTTTGACTTTTTGATTTCTGATTTAATTTATTTGACTCTTCTTTCTTTTATTTCAATGAGTCTGGCTAAAGATTTATCAATTTTGGTTATCTTTTCAAAGAACCAACTCTATGTTTCATTGGCATATTTAATTTAATTTAATTTAGCCTTTCTTTCATTTATTTCTATTCTAATCATTATTTCCTTTTGCTAACTTTGGGCTTTTTAGATACATCATTTTCTAGTTTCTTTAGATATAATATTAGATTATTTATTTGGGATTTTTCTTCTTTCTTGAGATAGGCCTGAATAGGTATAAACTTCTCTCTTAGAACTGCTTTTGCTGTGTCCCAAAGATATTGGACCATTGTATTTCCAGGTGGGTGACTTTTAAAGAATAAAAGCTACTTTAAAAACTTAATAATCAAATACAATGTTAGATTCTTTTGAAACTTGATTCAAACACATTACTGTAAAAGGACATTTTTGAGAGGGGCGCCTGAGTGGATCAGTCAGTTAAGCATCTGATGACTGTTGGTTTCAGTTCTGGTCATGATCTCACAGTTGTGGGATTAAGCCCCACATTGGTCTCTGGGCTCAGCTTGGAGTCTGCTTCAGATTCTCTCTCCCTCTCCCTGCTGCTTACTCTCTCTCTCAAATAAATAAAATCTTTTAAAAAATATATTTTGAGACAGTTGGGAAAACTTGAACATGGGCTGTTATAAAACAATGTTAGGGAATTATTATTATTAGGAATATGAATGAGAGTATAACGTGTATGTATAAAGTGTTTCATTAGAAATACATCTAGATGAAGTGACATGACATCTCAAATGTGCTTTAAAATACTCTAACAAAATAAAATAAAATATTCAAACAAGCTGAACAAGACTGGCAAAATACTGATAATTGTTTAAGGAGGAGAGAGGCATATATTGGTTCATTCTCATAATCTATTTTTGTTATGTGGGAGCTTTTCTAATAAAAAGTTCTAAAATAACAAATGTATTTAATAAAAGAAAATTGGAGAAAAGAACATTCCATAGTTCTTCGAATGCCCACTCAGTAGTACTCTTACTGCCAACACTCCCCTATACTCACTTATGATTTACCTAAGAAAGTTTCCGAGTCCCCAGATCAAGTAATAGAAAAACGTAACACAAAACCTTAATTACCTTCACAACCAACTTCATCTTCTCCTGTAATACAGTCTACCTCACCATTGCACTTATATTTGTTTGGAATACAGACACCAGATTTACAGAAGAAACTTTTCCCTCGGCATCCTACACAAACATAAATAGAAGAAAGTTTTTATTTTTGTTTTTTCATACTTAAAATACAATAGGATAGAATCTGAGATTCAGTGGGCGAATCTTCTCCTACCTGTACAGCACAGTTCGTCACTCTGGTCTCCACAGTCGTTGATACCATTGCAGGCTCTCTTTTGAGGAATGTATTTCCCATTCACACAATGAAAGGAGTCATTTGCTGGCGCAGCTGTAAGTTAGGAATTCTCTTTGTGAAATTTATGTATGAGTTGTAGGTGGCATCTCGATTACATTTGGAATATTAATATGAGGACATTAAGATAAAGTCAGGCATCAAAAAGAAAATGATATAAAACATATTACATATTGGTAACATCTACATGATATACATGGTTAATAAGGAAAATAAATGCCACAAGCTGGTTTATGGAAGCCCTTTCATTATCTCTGGAAACCAGTATTTACTGCAGAGGTCTGTACTTACCGAGGTGGGGGGGAAGGGGCTCAGGGATCACAGGCCCTTGCTCACATCTACAAGTGTGGGTGCTCACCCATTCCTTTCGTGCTACTGCACGAATCCTCACTTTCATCCCATGACTTACTTGGGCAGTGTCATTTATATTTTAATGGTACTTTTTTTTTAAGCACCAAAAAAGTGTTTAACCTTTAAAACCATACATGTGACTAAAATATTCCAATGTCAGGAGCGAGGAGAAAAGTGGCAGTGACTGTTTTGAGACTGTGGTCACTTAAATATTTTAAAGACATCTTGAACTGTGTAGGCTGGACCTCTCAAAGGAGATATTGAGGTTTCTTCTGATGTTTGTATTACTTATGTTTGTTGTATTAACTTTAATCCAGATGTTTCAGCAAGCAAAGAGGAGTCAGGCAAACTTGTTCCCCATACAGGAACCTGGAGAGAAGAATTTTTGCATTCTATTTGAATGCAAGATTGCATTCTATTTGAATGCAAAAAGGTACGATAGAGGAAAAGCACCCATTTAGGTTCTAAAGACTCAAAAATGATTTTGCCTCTATTATTGCAACTGAGTAGCTATCATTTGTTTGTTTACTACAGATGTGGTATGCAATAAACAATTTCTTTTCTTTTCTTTTGCAATAAACAATTTCGAAGGAAGTTTTGAAGTTTCAGCCAACTCCTCTACCAACCTGCATCGTGTGTGTAGCAAACCACACCAGCGAAATCCCAGGCATTTTTACTTCTTCTCTTAGTGAAAGTACATTCAGCCAAACTTGTCTCTAATCCTTGACAATGCACTTGGAGACATTCAGTGTAATTTATAGAGAGATTTCCAGGAAACTCAAACTTTTTTTGAATATCAAAAGCACCTCTACAATTAGAATACACAAAACATTAGGGTAGAATGATTAGTACTTTGCATTTACAACCTTACTTATAAAACACCAAAGTAATTTCCTCTAATTTTCTACATATGAGTGATACATTGAACAAGATGCTTAAATTCTCTGAGCCTTAATCTTCACCTGTATCTTCACCTGTAAAAGGGAATATGACACTCTCAGCTAGTTTTGTAAAGATTAATTAAAACAACCAGTTTAAATTGGCTAGCCAAAATTCAAAGGTGGCAAACACTCAGCAAATATTACTTTCCTCTTCTCTGTTTCTTGTTAAGGAGAACTCTTTCTTCCACACTCCTGATATTTCTTTCCAACCTGAGATGCATCATTCTTGGGTTCTCTCCATCTCTTAACTCCTTTTTGTTCAAGGAAAGGGAACAGAATAATCAGTCAGGGAATTTTGGAATTATAAATCAGGCAAGGTTAGCTCACCTTTTCCATCTTTCCTTTTGGACCTCTTCACACACTTCATGCTGTAAGGCTTACCTGGTTGGCCCCGTTGTTACTTAGGATTTGGCAGGTTAAGTTGGTTTAATTCTAGCAGGTTCATTTTTTTTTTTTTAAATGCCAAACCATATCCTCAATTCAGCATCGACAGTATTAAGGGGGGTATGTTGGCATCTATATGCCATTGCTTGGACTTCTCAATTTGTTCAGAATTTGTGCTACCTCTATGACTCAATATACTAGAGATGATGAGTTACAATAAACTATTCTGCTAGAACATTCAATTGCTCCCTGCTTCTCTTTAGAAGGAAATGGTGTTAAAAATAAGAAGCTGGGCAAAGATTCATCAGGTAAATGTAAACAATAACAAAGCAGTAATGGCAATATAAATATTAGACCAATTATAATGAAAGGCAGAAGGAAAACAATTAAGGGAATAAGAAAGGCATTTTTCATGATTTCAGATCAATAATGATGATAAAAAGAAGTCACAAAACTGTGTTAAACAGCATCAAAACAAATGAGAGCCACAGGTAAATAATTTGAAAAAAATCTCAATTTAAAACTATCTAAAAGTATTAGATAAAATGTGTTCAATGAACTTTTTTTTTTTTAAGATTTTGTTTATTTATTTGAGAGAGAGAGGGGGAGAGCACATGTGGGCGAGGGGGAGTGGAGGGAGAGAGAGAAGCAGACCCCGAGCTGACAGGGAGCCCGACAAGGGGCTCAATGAGCTCTTAAAGAAGTAAGAGAAATGCCCCTGGCTAAAATAAGAGAAGTCTGGGGGCTCCTGGGAGGCTCAGTCGGCTGAGCATCTGCTTTCGGCTCGGGTCATGATGCCAGGGTCTTGGGATTGACCCAATCCAAGGTGGGGCTTTTTGCTCAGCAAGCAGCCTGCTTCTCCCTCTTCCTCTGTGATCTCTCTCATATAAATAAATAAAATCTTTAAAAATAAATAAATAAAATAAAATAAGACAAGTCTGTCCATGAGCTCATAGAAAATATGATAACAGCAAAGTACTGGGAGATCAAAGACTGAGAGAGTTTCCTATTAGGTTGAATTATAGGTTATAGGTCACAAACTGTCAAAATCCCAAGTATCTTGTGGCTCAATTTAATAAGATACTCTCACTAATGAACTACTAGCAGATGTAGTTTAGGAAGACAGAAAGTAAATTCAGAATAAAGTTGAGAGATGCAAGGAGCAGCAACAAACCAAGATGTTGGTAAACATGAAATAAATCTGAGTAAGCACTAGTTGAATGACAGCAATAATAATTGCTTATTATATAATGATAGCAATTAACTTCAGGGATATATAAAAATAATGTGGAACTAAATATTGGAAACTTGATAGGAATAGTGACATTTCTTATATTATTCCTAAGAGGGTGAGCTTCTTGACTTCTTCTTGACTTCCTAAGTCAAGAATTCATGGTATAAATGTGATGATAACCAATAAAGGAACAGAAATAGGATGTATATAGTTTACAGACCAATTGGGGGTGGGGGTGGGAGGATTAAAAAATACAACAATTTTATTTAACCCAATAGCAATTAGAATAGGAAGAAACAAGTACACAGAAAAAGCAGGGTAAATAATAATATTAAAATAAGATAGGGAAAATAAATTCAACCATGTAAATAATCACAATAATGTAAATGCACTAAGTACTTCAGACAGTTATTGTCATATTGGATTTTTTAAAAAAATCTAGATACATGCTGTTTTTAAAGGACACATTTAAAAGATAAAGACATAGAAAGCTTGTATGTAAATAAATAGGAAAAGATTTGAATAAAGCAGTTAACAGGCTTACTTATTTTAATGGACAACATATTTATCATATGGAATCCTGCACATGAAACATTTAAAATATCCTCAGCACAAAATAAATAGAATAAAATATACTTAGCACAAAGGAAGTATCAACAAATATTTAAACAATTGTCATCACATAGAGACCCTTCTCTTATTACTTATTATTCTGGGGGCTCCTGGGAGGCTCAGTCGTTTCTCATTCAATTAAATAAGAACTCTATAACAAAAAGTTAACTAAAAGCAAATATATATTCATTAGGAAAGTAAAAAAGAAACTTCTAAATCAAAAAAGCAATTAAAATTGAAATTAAATGAAATTAAAACTGAAAATTAAAAAAATATTTCAAATTGAACAATAAATAAACACCACTTTTATGCCACTGAGACTTATGGCATGCAGATGAAGCATTATCTAGAGGGAAATTTGTGCCTTAAATGCTTATATTAGAAAATAAGAAAAGTTGTAAATCGATGAGTTTTTTTTTTTTTTTTTTTTTTTGTAAATCGATGAGTTAAGTAAGCATTTAACTCAAGGAGTAAGGAAAAATACAGTACAGAAAAGAAGACAGAGAGCCAAAGGGACAACAAACTTAATGAAATTGAGAGAAAGTAACAAGAGACAATCTACATATAAAATGTAAAAATAAAAAACACAATCAAATAGATCTCTTTAAGGTTGATAAAAAAAGAGAAGGCATAGATAAACAATACTAGGTATGAAAAAGTGGACATAATTATAGACAAGCAGAGACAGTAACAAACATATTTACAACTCTCTGAAACTGCAAAGGATCATATCCAGATACTTCAGCAGACTTACAGGTGCTCTGTGCTCAGGGGTGTTCTAAGTGCTAGTGAGACATGAATATATTGAATCCTCATGACAATGCTATGAGGCAGGTAGTTAATATTCTCAGGTTACATATGAGGAAATTAAGGCAGAGAAACAGTGGGTAAATAAAAAGCAAATAGTTGGAGTGCCTGGGTTGCTCAGTCGGTTAAGCATCTGCCTTTGGCTCAGGTCATGATCCCAGGATCCTGGGATCCAGCCCTTCATCGAGCTCCCTGCTCAGTGGAGAGTCTGCTTCTTCCTCTCCCACTCCCCTTGCTTGTGTGCTCGCTCGCTCTTTCTCTCTCGTCAAATAAATAAAATCTTAAAAAAAAAAAAAAAAAGCAAATAATTGGAACAATAAAACCAATTCTGGGAAAATCCACTGACAACAAGCACTTACTGTTGAAATCCAAGGTCAAGACAGGCCACATTAGCCTCTGTCATGCTCCAGAGTTTTTTACATATGAACATTTCCTTATCTTGGTCTACAAGTTTTACTTCAACAATTCCTTCTGAAGTGGTACTTCCATACTTTACAGAAACACTAAATTTTCCTAAAATTTAAATAGAATCCAAAAGAATGAGCAATATTTAGGCATTCACTTTTTCTCTTAATGAAAAGCCTTTAAAATAACAAAAAAGATCATTCCAAGTTAACTCTGAACACCATGAAGATTTTAACAAATAATAGTAAGCAATTATTTCATGAAGCAACCCAGTGAAGGCTACACTGATCATTTATCCCATGTTTACACATAAGGTTAAGTTGCTCGCTCCAGTGGGGAAGCCAGGAATTGAAAACTACCATATTGATCTCACTCCCAAGTGTGTGCTCTTCAATGTAAGTCAAACAAACAATTAGAATGTAAAAAAGTTTTATGTATTCTCATATATTTAGGCATTTTATGCCTTAAGAGAACAAAAGTCTGCCCCTGATAAAATAATCTCCATTATTGCCTCCCTCCTTCCAACAGGCAGTAGGGAGCTCTTTTCTTCCTGCTCCACAGTGCCTCAACCTCTTCACTCAGCATCACACAGATATTTAGGTACTGTGTGCCAGCATAGGTCATGGTACCTTTAAAAAGAATGTTTTGGGGTGCTTGGGTGGCACAGTGGGTTGAGCACCTGACTCTTGGTTTCAGCTCAGGTCATGATCTCAGGGTTGTGAGATTGAGCCCCAGGTCAGGCTCCTCACTGAGCGTGGGCTCTTCTTGAGTTTTTCCCTCCCTCTCCCTCTGTCCCTGCCCACTGCATGCTCTCTCTCCCATGCCTCTAATATGGAAGTATAACTCCATATTAGTATCAATTTCACATAAAGACTTGTTCACTGGATTCTGAACCAACTCAATGGCTCTGGGCATAGTTCTGCTAGCCAAGTCAAAGTGAGGTGGAGATAATTTTGAAGGGCCGGGCAGCAGAGAGTGGCACAGGCACTGACAGGGAAGAGCCTCATGCTGTGGACTTGAAGGCTAACTATCTTCTGTTGACCTGAATTTCTTTGGGTATCACTGCAATTACAATTGAGGATCTAGAGAGGAATTTTGAATTGGCATCATAACATTTCATAGCAAAATTATTTTCTAATAGAAAGTATAGCAGAAAAACAGTTTTCTTCTTACATCATAGATTCAACTAGGCTTTTCCTACCTTCAGCTGTACATGCTCCACTATTTAAAAATTTTGCCCCTGGACGAAGACATTCAAAACTCTTTTGCTGACAGTAAGTTGGGTAGGTTTTCCCGTTAGTTGAACACACTTGGATACCATTCTTTGGGCACTGGTAAGGGAGTTTACAGATACAAGTCCCGTCGATGCATTTCTGCCATGGCTGGCAGAAGACTTTGTTGCAGGAGAGATGTGTGTATTTTTCAGTTAAGCACTTTTTGTCTATCAGATCCTTTTGAGGTATGTTTGGTATCAAAGAAACCTGTAGAACACAAAATAAACATTGACAAACTAAAAATCTTCTTTTGGAAGATGATTAAGTGAAGGGAAGGAACAAAACAGACTCACCTACCCCACAGTACAAATGAGGTGATGTGGTCTAGAGGCTTACAGAATCACAAATGTGACTTCAAGTCCTAGCTTGGTACTTACGGTTACATGCCCTCGCCCTCACGAAATGTGTGTTTCCTCATCTGGAAAATGGGGGTAACAGCTTCTATTTTGCAAGGCTATTGCAAGGATTAGAAATTCTACACATATAATGGTTGACAGGTACTAGGCATGAAATCAATAGGAGCTACTATTATCCTAAAGACAACATAAAGTTCTGCCCTAGAAGAAATCAATGAATCTCAGAAGTCATGTTAAGAAGTAATAAAATTGGTGCTAAATGTAGTCTTGTGGAATAAAATGATGAATGAAATTGGTTAATTTTATTAATAAATGGAAAACCATTTGTTAAATTCCTGCTGTGTATAAAGTTTCCTGAAGATGAACGTACATGGGGCTCTGTCTTCCAAGGGCTTGCTATCTAGGCAATAAGACAGAAACATAATAACTGGGGTACAAGGCAGATTGTGGTAATTGATATAGCAGTGGTACAAATACAACACAGTACTCTTGGAGAACCAGAATGGAAGAGAGTTAGTCTTTCTAGGGGAATTAATCAATCAATCAATTAATTAACTTTCCTAGGGGAATTTAAAAAGGCCTCATGGAGATGGTAGCATTTGAGCAAGGTGAGGAAGGACAGATGCTGGCAGAGGGCTGGTGTTAGCAAAACACAGGAGGGATAGTGCAGAATGCCTTTAGGGAATCATGAGCAGTACCAACTAATGGGCGTATAGGGTTTCGTACGCTTCAAATGGGATGGTCACTGGTCAGGAAGCTGGTAAGAGGCAGGAGGAGTGGAGTACGAGAATAGTTTGGAAAGATACTCAAGCAAGCAAAAGCAATAGTGTTGGATAATTTAATCTATGTAGGGTTGACTGTGGGTCCTAGGTTTTGAGGTTGGGTGATGGTGAAGGTGTAATGCTATTATGGATTCAGTTTGGGACCTGTTGAGTATGAAGGATCTGAAGGACATGCATCTAGAAATATTTTGTGGAAAAGGGATATCTGGTATGTATCTAAAGCTTGGAAGACAGATGATTAGCTCATGTATTAGTTAACTCAATAAATGAGTTAGTAAGAACCAGTCTGTGCCAGAAAACGGCCTAAGGCTAGGACCAGAGGAATAAAACTCCCTATCCAACCCAAAGAGAGACAGGCAAGCCTGACTGACAATTTGCCTGGTAGAGATGGGCTAGGAATGCCATCAGGACAGTGTTCTGGGCCCTGGCCTGACTAAGAGGCTCTGGAACATTTCCTGAAAGAGCTAATCTGGGCTGATTTCTGAGGGCGCTGAGCAGAAGGGACTCACAGAGGAGGTGGTGGGTAGGCACTTCAGGTAGGACTGTAAGAAAGAGAAAAGCAGGCTTGCCTAAAGCTAAAACATAGAATAGGAAGATAAGAGAGCAGGTCTTGAGAGGAACCACTTTAAGCAAGAAGCAAATATGCATTTGAGGAAGATTTTTGGAGACCAGATCAGACAGGCAGGAGGCCAGCTAGACCTGCTGGAATCCAGGGGAAATACGTGGAAGGCTGGGAGTAGACCAGTTGGGTCACAAATGAGTTGTGGAGAGCCAGTGCTGGCTATGTCCCCCAGTTGGCCCATCTGGAGGGTGGGTGTCTTGTCCTTTAATCTCCCCAGCCTCCAGCAACAAGTCCTCCTCTTTCTCAGTGTCCTCCAGCTGCAATAACAGCAGGTGGGGGCAGAAACCAATGGAACAATCTTTAAATGCTGTTGTGAAATCAAATAAAAACCAAACAGTTAAAACCATGCAAAAATTTGCATACACTCTGAGAGTCATTCCATCTCATACGCTTTTCAGTAAACTTTATTAACTCACCAAAGAAACAAGAAAATTTGACAAATTGGTTATTCACTACACTGGCTTTTGACACACTAATCTTTGAAGAAATCTACCAGTCACATACTTTTCACGGTTCCATGTACCTCTTTTGTGGCACTTTAATTAGAAGTTGAAATTTTTGTAATTGCTTAGCTCCTATAGCTTCCACTGAGAAGATTGTAAGCGCCCTGATAGTGAGGACTGTCATCCTTTTACTTATCACCCTTATATTGAAAGAGAGACATTCCAATAGGGTGCAAGTAGGAAACAACTTGATTCTTTCCAGCCTTTATCCCTTTAAATCCTTTCTGAGGTCTCATTTTCTTCTTGCTTTTTTGACAGAAACATGGGCAAGTATCGTAACTTTTCAGTCATTCTTAGATTAGAGCAAAACCAAAAAACTAAGACTTTTAGTCCCCGGAACAGTCATATAACAACTGCAATGTCCAGTTCTCTGTATCATTGAAGCTGATTTTCATTTTAGGTGAAAGCTTCTTTTTTTTCCTAGCTCAGACTTGCTTTAAGGGGTATGGTGGACATGGTATTCACTGAATGATGAAAAAACGCCCAACAAACACAGAACATTGAGGAGAATTTACATTTAAGGAGCTGAAGATGTGGAGCAAGTAAAAGAGAGTTTGCTTCCCTGCCAGAGAGGGGTCCTTTGCAACATATATCTGATGCTGCAGAGAGCTTCAAAGGATGAAGGCTGAAAAGGGGCCACTGAATTAGATGAACAAAGATCGTTGGGACTCTTCAAAGAAGTAGTCTTAGCTGAGTGTTAGAGGCAGAAACCAGAGGTTGGTGAGTTGAGGCCAGAATGAGAAGTGAAGAAATGGAAGCAGAAGTATAGGGAAGCCATTTTGACTGGCCTTGTGCTTTGACATGGGAGATTGAACACAGGCTTTAAAAAAGTCTCTGCTTCTGGGGCACCTGGGTGGCTCAGCTGGTTAAGTGTCTGACTCTTGGTTTTGGCTCAGGTTATGATCTCAGAATCGTGAGATTGAGTCCCTCATGGGGGTCTGTGCTCAATGTGGAGTCTGCTTGAGTTTCTCCTTCCTTCTCCCTCTGCCCTTCCTGTTCATGCTCTCTCTCTCAAATAAATAAGCCTATAAAAAACAAAACAAAAC
>CM053604.1:76465556-76583211 GCA_028646535.1 Procyon lotor
TTTTTTTTTTTTAAATAAGGTATAGCCAATACACCCAAAGCGAATGGGGAAATTGTTAGAGGTGATAGTTAGGTTCTAAGAGCATGTCTGGAGGCCAGCAAAGAAGTCATGGCCAGCTATCAGGAAAGTCAGAGTCCTATCCGGGAAGCACTCCAAAACAAAGCCACAAGAAGTCAGATTAAACCAGACAGGCCCAAGATGGCTGACAAGGGGGATGGGTTGGGTCAAGGCTTCAGGGCCCGAGGTCTCCACTGTTCACCCAGCAACAAGAGGACTACAGACTTGATGTGTTATCAAAATTTTGGAAGCTGGAAAGCAGATAGACTGGTGGTAATGGATTTAGCAGACCAGAGGGAACTGAGAGGCCTAATAAGGGAAGGCCATAAGAATAAATTCACCCCACAGAATCCCAGAAAAATTTAGGAATTAGTACTTTTGAAGAAGATAGAGTGACTAAAAATCCAGGCAATTGTTTAAAACAAACGTTTGTAAAAACTTATTATAAAGGTATCTGATATAAATAGCAGAAGAAAAAACCGAATAGCAGAAAAAAACAGCAATGATTTGAAAGTGGTTGTCTCTGGATGGGGAGAATCAGGGTGTGATAAGGGTATTTTATATGCAAAGATTATTGGTTAATGATCTTATCTGACTGGTCAGTATCTATGTCCAATCAGTTGTTAAACATTTTTAGTATTACCATGGTTTTAAGCCTTATTTGCCTTTGTAAACTATATACATGGATTAATTTGATAAACATAATTAAAATGAAAAAGAATATCATTGTGCTTTCAGCAGAGAACAATTAAGTATTAGGCTCTGAAGGAAAATGGATGGGATAGTAGCATAAAGACACACAGACTGAAGACAGACTTTGTTGTCATTAGGACATAGGAGATTTCACAATAACTATAGGCTAAGATCAGAAATGTAACAGAATAGGAAAGACTGAAGCTTTTAGAGAAAGGGAGCAATATTGTTGAAACACAATTGAGGAAGATGGAGGAGAAGTATACCAGGGAATGGTGGAGAAGATT
Organism: Procyon lotor; assembly: GCA_028646535.1. NCBI lineage: Eukaryota > Metazoa > Chordata > Mammalia > Carnivora > Procyonidae > Procyon > Procyon lotor. Next base: position 76,466,594 of record CM053604.1, read on the forward strand.
GCCTTATAAATTAAGCAGTTTCCCACTCTTACAACTTTTCATTGTTACACTGGGATCAATTTTATAATAATATTACATTTTAAATTTTAGGCTGATGGTAATGGCTAACACCAACACAGTGGCTGTTGCCAATGGCAATAATCAAATGAGAGCTACAAAGTTATTGTGGGGCAGTAGCTGGGCACAGAAGAGTAAGGTTTGTTTATCTGCTATGTAAAACATGATGACAGGCTTTAATGCTGAGGGGACTGGATAAATTACATCCGTCTATGGGTCCTCAATGCCTAGAGTAGTGGGCTGATGATCTCTAAAGATGTTGTTAAAGAGGTTTGTAAATGCATTTGTATACCAGTCTTTGCCTGAAACAGATTATAAATTATACCTCATGTATTTATGCAAACTCATCTTTTCAATGTATGTAGATGCTATTAAGACTAAGAAGCAAAATTATTTAAATCATCACTGAAATTATATAAACCTTGTTACGTCCTTCCCTCCCACAATAACAGATACTAAGAGAACAATTACTACAACGTATGTGGTTGATGGTATAAGATGGAGTGATGGATCAAAAGGTTTCTTAATGTTTATCTTTGTGGTAAAAACTAATACTGTTCACTAAAATCTTATTTTACTCTAATTCCAGGCAAATGGGAAGATTGCATTCCGTGCTGAGGTTGGACATGATGGTGACTTGAATTGGCCAATGAAATGGAAGCCGAAGGAACATGTAATGGTTTCAGGTAGAAGCATTTAATTGCCAATGCTCAACGGCCTGTCCTGACATGGTGAGCATGGAGACATGTGTTGCACAGATACCATAGAACCAAAGCAGCCCATGGTGCTGGGCCAACACATGGAGGACAGGTTTCCTAGAGAGTCACCCAGGCCCACAGTGGACTTTGCATGAGTAAAAATTAACTTCTGTAGTGTGCAGCCACTGAGATTTTGGAATTGGCTCTGACTACTGCATAACCTAGCCAATACTGTGTAACAGAGGCTGGGTATCTAGATATACATAGCTATCTATATCTAGGTGGTCTTCATAATTCCAAGCCTTGAGAGCCACTTATTGAGAAAGTATGGGACCTAAATCATTCTATGTGTGAGCTATGTGTGAGTTGATTGAAGCATGCTAAAGAACTTTTTTTTTTCATTTTTATTTAGCCTGGAGTAACAAGCTATAAAAGACCTACCAAATATATGGATCAGGTTTTCCCATTTGTGGCCCTAGACCATCTGCATCAAAACCACCTAAGGTAAAACAAAAACAAAAACAAAAACAACCCAGCTAAGGTGAATCATCTTGTAAACGCAGATTCTTGGACCCAAACAATAGATTTTCTGAGTTAGAATCTCTAGGGAAAGACCTAGAAATCTCTAGTTTAAACAAGTTCCATAAGGATTCTTATGCTCCCAAAGACTGAAAAATACTTCCGCTGACCAATAACTTTTAAAGTGGGTTACATATAACCTGGGAGTGTGAAGATAATCAGGTAGGAAAATAACAGAAATTATATTATTTGTTTTATTGAAAATGTAGGAAGAAATTAATATTTACTAATATTCAAATGTGGATTGGCATGTGTGCCTGCAATCAACATATTCATTCAGTATTTATTGAGAGCCTACTATGTGCCAGGAACTGTTCTAGGTCCTGGGGATACAAGAGCAAACTGCACAAAGTCATAGAGTTTGCATTTTTAGTAGAAGACAGACAAAAATAAATAGAGAATAAATACAGTATAACATAAGGTGACAAATGTTATGCAGAGTAAGAGGGATAGAGACTGGGGAGAATGAAGGGGAGGACTACCATTTTGAATAGAATTGACAGGGAAGACTTCGGAGGAAAGTTTACCTTGGAGCAGAGATAAGAAGGTGAATGAACAAGCCAGGCAGGTATCTAGATGTGAGGGGTCATGGACAGAACAATTAGCCAACTCTGTAGGGGAGAAGAATATGTGATGTGCTCTTGCTCTAGGAAGCAGCTGTGGCTGGAGGGAGACCAGGAGGAGATGAGGTCAGAGAACTGGAGGGATGGGTGACCAATCATACAGGACCTTATAAGTTACTATAAAGCTCAGCTTATTCTCTGAATGAAATATAAAGCCATTGGAGGGTCTGAACCCTCCAGTATTTAGAAGTTGGGTAGATGATGGAGAATTAATTAGTAAAGGAGAGGAGAAGATGTGGTTAGTGAAGTAAAAGGCAAACAAATAGAAAATGGTGTATGGAGGCAAAGAGAAGGAAGGAGTGACCAGCAGTTGTGTCTAATGCTTCTCTAGTTAAATGGTGACCTTGAAAAATGTAATTTTGGTGGAATGGTAGGAACTCAAGTCTGACTGGGTTCAAGAAATAATGGAAAAAGAGAAACTGGGCACAGTGAATTTTTGAGAGTTTAGATATAAAGGACACAGAGAAACGGGATGATAATTGAAAGGGGATATTGAGTCAAGAGAAGGTTTTTGTTTTAAGATGGAGGATCATATACATGTGCCGGATTAAGGAATATTACTAATTATATGATTTAGTTTTAACTAAATATAATCTTCACAAATGGGTAAGTGGCTTAAAGATTCAAAGCGTGAAATGAATGTTGGATTGAAAATAATGCCGAAGCGCAGCACCAATGGGAAAGCAAATGGCAGAGTCTACAATTCCAACCCCAGTAGAAGCTGTTCATCAGCCACATCATGGGGGTGAAAACAAAGAAAAGTTATAGATATGACAAGAAGTCAGCCCTGTCCCCCAATTAGTAGTATTAAAATGAGTATTAGAAATATAGTTTTATATCTGGTATCATTAATGACGAACCACTCCCTATGTGTTTATTGTGTGTTGGTCTTTCTGAAGTATCTTTTGTAGTTAATATGCCATTAAAACAAATGAAAATTTAAAAAAATAATGAAGTGCGTTTAATGACATTATTCCATTGAGACTGATGAAAATTATTAAGGTATTATTTATGTGCTTAAAATTGAATTTGTTTTTTAAGGTGCATTATTTATATAGCAGTGTATTTATTATTTATTAATAAATATATTCACATATACTAGAAGCATATGTGCAAAAATTTTTAGCAATTATGACTATACTCATCTACAAAACATGACTCAACTCCTTTAGTTACCTTTCTTTTCTGTGTATATGGGTTTGCTTTTGTCTGGTTCGGCTTTGGCCCTTTCCTTAGTATTTGCAATTATATAGCAATTATTTTGATGTAAATTTTGTCTTTTTATTCTAGGCACAACTACAATGACACAATTTTAGATAGATGGTTGGTAATTAGAAAACAAGAAACAAACTCCTATTTACCCCAGTATATAGCTGTATAGCTTTACCTGTGTTGTCTTGGTCCATTGTTTTGGTTTTTCATATATATCCTATAAACAAAGGAAAAAGAATGATCAACTATGACCAAAGCACAGAAAAGGCCTCCACTGCCCCCTTCCACTGCTACGTAACTGTGTGATCTTCAGTTAATGACTTTACTTTCTGATTCTGTTCCTCTATAAAATGTGGAAAATAAAAACAATATTCTCACAGAGCTGTTCTAGGGATCAAATGAAAAATATATGCGAAAACCAAAAAAACATTTAAGACCCTATAGAAATGCAAATATGATGGTCACTGTGGCGGATTGCAAGTGGCTCCAGTTCTACCCTCCCTCCCCTTCCAGTCCTTTGCTGTGCTTCTCACTGGGGGCAGGGTGTATTTTCTTAACTCTAGACTCTGGGTCTGCCCATGTGACTTGAGCTTTAATCAACAGGAAGTCAGCAGATATGACACAAGAGATTGGAAAGTATTTGTCCAGTTGGGTTTGTCCTTTCGCTTCTCTGCCATAGCTATGAGAAGAACATGGCCAGACTAACAAAGAACCACTCTAGCTGAGTCCGGCTTCGATCACCTGATCACCAGCCTACCTACAGACCTGTATACTAAATAAAGTTTTATGCCACTGAGATTTTACGGTGATTTTATTATTATGGCATTAACTAACTGGTACAATCATCCTATCCCTGGAAAACACCGAGGTAAAAAATGGAAACGATTCAAAAAGAGTAAATAATATAGAATTTTGTTTTTCTTCCAGAAGTGAATAAACAGCTCCTATCCTGAAAGTTAATAATCATATGGGAAGTCCTTCCATTGGAAGAGTTTTATATCCTCTGTGGCTTCAGTTTCTTCTCATCCTGGTCTTCACTACCAATTTTTTTCTACATTTTTTTTCTCTCCTTCGATCTGTCCATCTTGTATTATACCTGTTTCTGATACCCCAACAACCAGAACTTAACCAGCAGCCTTTCTCTTCAGATAAAAAAGTAATGTTTCTTTACTAATACATAATGATGAATTGTTTTAATTCACATAAAGAATTTGAATTTTTATATTTTTACTGTTTGTTTTTTATTTATTTATTTTGTTTTAAATTTTTAAAAAGATTTTATTTATTTATTTGACAAAGAGAGATCACAAGTAGGCAGAGAGGCAGGCAGAGAGAGAGGGGGAAGCAGACTCCCCGCCGAGCAGAGAGCCCAATGCGAGGACCCTGAGATCATGACCCGAGCCAAAGGCAGAGGCTTAACCCACTGAGCCACCCAGATGCCCCCAATGGGGTAGTCATTTAAAAAAGAAAACAGGAGTGCCTAATAAATATATTAATATTTATATATATTTTAATATATTGTATATACAATATACAATGTATATATTTATATATAAATATTTTTATATTATATAAATATATGATATTTATATAATACATTATATAAATATCAATATATATAATATTTATATATAAATAAATGTATAAATAGCAATCTAGTTTGAATTGATACCAACCTAACTTCAAGGGGATATAAAAACCCTGCTCTTATATGTTGTTGCGTATAAAACTTCCCCTTTTATGTTGTTATGGTCACACATTACATCTTTATGCATTTTATGCATGTTAATATAGATTTATAATTATTTTTCTACATTCTTCTTTTAATCATGTGAAATAAAAAGTGGAGCTACAAACCAAAAATAAAATTACACTGACTTTCGTATTTACCTATATAGTTACCTTTACTGAAGTTCTTTATCTTTTCTTATGGCTTCCAGCTACTGTCTAGCATGTTTTTGCTCAGCTTGCAGGACTATTTTTCTTAGAGTGAATTTCCTATCTATTAGTAACTAACTTCATCAACTTTTGTTTATCTGAAAATGTCTTAATTTCTCTGTCATTTTTAAAGGATCACTTTGTTCTATACAGAACTGTTGATTGACAGACTTTTCTTTCAGCACTTTAAGAATGTCATTCCACTACCTTCTCCATGACTCCATAGTTTCTAATGAGAAATATACTTTTAATCTTACTGAAAATTCCTTGTCTATGATGAGCTGCTTTTCTCTTGCTGCTTTCAAGATATTCTGTTTTGTTCTTTGGCTTTTAACAATTTCATTGTGGGGCGCCTGGGTGGCTCAGTGGGTTAAAGCCTCTGCCTTCAGCTCAGGTCATGATCTCAGGGTCCTGGGATTGAGCCCCGCATTGGGCTCTCTGCTCAGCAGGGAGCCTCTCTCTCTGCCTGCCTCTCTGTCTACTTGTGGTCTCTTCCTCTCTGTCAAATAAATAAATAAAAAATCTTTAAAAAATTTAAAAAAACAAAACAATTTCATTGTAATGTGTCTTGGTGTGGATTTCTTTACATTATCTTCTTGGGGGCTCGTATGTTTCCTAAATAGGTAGATTCATATCTTTTTTTTAAAATATTTTATTTATTAATTTGACAGAGAAAGAGATCACAAGTAGGCAGAGAGGCAGGCAGAAAGAGGTGAGGGAAGCAGGCTCCCTGCTGAGCAGAGAACTCGATTGGGGGCTGGATCCCAGGACCCTGAGATCATGACCTGAGCAGAAGGCAGAGGCTTTAACCCACTGAGCCGCCCAGGCGCCCTAGATTCATATCTTTTATCAAATTTGGGAAGTTTTGGTTATTATTTCTTCAAATCTTCTCTCTAACATGCTCTCTCCTCTTCTGAGGTCCCTATTATGTATATTTTGGTGTTCTTAATGGTGTCCCACAGGTCTCCCAAAACAGGTCTGTTTCTCTTTTTTTTTTTTCTGCTCTTCAAACTTGATAATTTATTTAATTGACTGATCTTCAAGTTCACTTACTTTTTTGCCTGCTCAAACCTGCTATTAAAACTCTAGTGAGTTTTTCATTTCTGTCATTATACTTTGCCACTCCAGAATTTCTGATTTTTATGATTTCTATCTCTTCATTGATATTCTGTTTTTGCTCATACATCATCCTCCTGGTTTCCTTTAGCTCTTTGAAAGTATTTACAATAGTCAATTTAAAGTCTTTGTCTAGTAAGTCCAAATCTGTTCTTCCTCATTTCTGTTCATTTCTCCCATGAAAGGGCCATATTTTCTTGTTTCTTTACAAGCTTCATCATTTTGTTAAAAGCAGACATTTTGAATATTACAGTGTAGTAACTCTTTTTTTTTTTTTTTACAGTGTAGTAACTCTTGGAATAAGATTTTTCCTTCTCAGGGTGCCTGGGTGGCTCAGTGGGTTGAAGCCTCTGCCTTCGGCTCAGGTCATGATCTCAGGGTCCTGGGATCAAGCCCAGCATCCGGCTTTCTGCTCGGCAGGGAGCCTGCTTCCCCCTCTCTCTCTGCCTACTTGTGATCTCTCTTTCTCTCTGTTGAATAAATAAAATCTTTAGAGAAACAAAAACAAAAACAAAAGAACATTATTTAAAAAAAATTTTTTTCCCTTCTTCTCAAGATTTGCTTTTCTTCCTTGCTATAGATTGTAGCTGTTTGTTTAGTGACTTATCCAAACTGTTTTTGTACAGCAAAGTTTGTTTTTTGTCATGTGTGGTTTCTGAAGTTTCTGTTCTTTACCTTGCACTCAGCTAATGTTTAGACAAATATTTCTTTGAATGGGGGGGGGCAGAGAGAGGAAGGAGAAGGGGAAGGGGAAGGGAAAAGAAAAAGGAAAGAGAAAGAGAAAGGAAGAGAAGAGAAAGAAATGAAATAAAAATAAGAAACTCCTCAAATCAATAACAAAAAACCTCATCTAGACTTTGCAAATTAGCTCTGTGCTTGAGTACTCTCCCTTCAACATTTAGCCAGGCCATTTACAATTCTCTCTTAGCCTTCACTTCATGCTTGCCCTGAGCCAAGAGGTCACCTAGAGGTGTTGGCTTAGGGTCTTCTTAGATCTTTTCTGAACATGTATCCTGACCTGGACAAATGTGTTGCTTTTAAAAAAATTCCCAAGTATTCACAGGGACATTTGAATGGCTTAATTTCTCATAGAAACTCTTTCCCTAACTTTTCCTCCCAGGCTTTGATACTCTACTGTTTGTCTCAACTGTAATCTTTTGTCCCAGGTAGCTGCAGGTTGTTTGGTGCCTCACAATGTTTTTGAGGAATGCCCACTGCCTTTCCACTCTGAGTGAGTTCTGAGTTAGGCAAAACAAAGACAAATATGTTGGATCAATCTTTCCAGTACCCCCCAGGCAAGTTAAAGGAGACAAACACCATTCTTTTTTAAAACAAAGTCTGCTCTGCTCCTTCTAGAGCTAGGGATGAGAGTTCCACATGTAGACTGCCATCTGTATGACTGTCACTGAACTGGGGACAGTGTAGGCTAGGGCAAGTTAAAAGCCAAAGCTTTCTACCATTTTTAAGTTGCCTTTTCCTTCATTCAGTGCTCATTTGGATGCTGTAGGACTTTGATTAATAATTGGAGTTCTGACAAAGTTGGTTCTGACAGTCTGCATGATTTTGTGTGTGTGTGTGTGTGTGTGTGTGTGTGTGTGTGTGTGTGTGTGTTTGGATTTGCCTACTCTGCCATTTTTGCTGACCTCACTCCCTGCATTTCATGTTGCTTCCTTTGCATATTGTCTTTCCATCATCTCTTTACTCTGCTGAACATCACCCTAGTTCTTTCCTTTCAAAATATTACGGATATAAACAGGTTTATAATAAACTTTTAGGGTAAATATTTAAGGCTTGGTCAGAGTCTATGTTACAATACAATACTCCCACAGTAGTAAATAACCATATTGAGTGGTTATCTCTATTTCTATTCTTTTTATACCTTGGTTATTAATACAGCAGCCAATCTCTCTGTGTTCTGGTTTTCTCTCCCAGAGAAACCCGAGTTCCCTTATCTCTATGACTGGGCAGTAAAACCAGAATTCTCATTTCACTATTCAGAACCACCTAGTCTATCCCATTGCCAGTTCACTCCTGCTAGTGATATAATTCACCTTCAAATAAGTCCACCAAGAAGTTTTAATATAAAAAGGGCATGGGACTTTTTATTCCTTAGAGGGAAATCTGGTCCTAGCTTTCAAAATAACAAAAATGTCTCCCAGATTTATATATTTTTTTCATTTAGAAAATGTAGACACATTTTAAAACTTCTTTGAACACATTTATGTTGTCTCTATGGCAACTTCCATTTAAAAATGGTTATCTCAACAAACTGAGGGTTGCAAGAGGTGGGTGGTGGGAGGGATAGGGCGGCTGGGTGATGGACATTGGGGAGGGTATGTGCTACAGTGAGTGCTGTGAATTGTGTAAGCCTGATGATTCACAGACCTGTACCCTTGAAACAAATAATACATTATATGTTAATAAAAAATGGTTATCTCTCAGTATTCCATTTTCTTTTATAAACTAATATATTAAGAAGTTCTGAAATTTTCACAAATATGACAACTCCTACAAAATGCTGTTTTTTTAAAGAAGACAACTTTATTATTGAATGATTATTCAGTAAAAGAGGCTCTTCCCTTTCTGTAAGTGAAAAATACTATTTTCTTTTGTTTTTGTACTGGGAACCAAAAATGTGACTGAAATGTCTTTTCCTCAAAAATAAATTTGTCCTTGGGGTGCCTGGGTGGCTAAGTGGGCTAAAGCCTCTGCCTTTGGCTCGGGTCATGATCTCAGGGTCCTGGGATTGAGCCCTGCATCGGGCTCTCTGCTCAGCGGGGAGCTGCCCACCCCCCCCCCGCCCCATCTGCCTCCCTGCCTACTTGTGATCTCTCTCTCTGTCGAATAAATAAATAAAATCTTTAAAAAAATAAATTTTTCCTTATTGTAAATTAACACACGTTTATTTGGTATTTAAAAAAATGACGAATAAAATATAAATATAAAATAACGATATAAAATAACGAATAAAACAGAATTTCTTTTTTATTTTATTTTTTTAAAGATTTTATTTATTTATTTCACAGAGAGAGAGAGAGAGAGATCACAAATAGGCAGAGAGGCAGGCAGAAGAGAGAGAGGAGGAAGCAGGCTCCCCGTCGAGCAGAGAGCCTGATGTGGGGCTCTATCCCAGAACCCTGAGATCATGACCTGAGCCGAAGGCAGAGGCTTTAACCCACTGAGCCACCCAGGTGCCCCAAAATAGAATTTATTAATTCTGAAAATTCACAAATGTATAAAACAAGAAATAAAAATCACCAGTAATAGCATTACCAACTGGTGTCTGTTTGATACATACCCTCCAGGAACTTTTAAATTGCTGTTTATATGAGCAGCTATATGTGGGTATTTGTGTGTATGTGTGTCCATATGTACCCACACACACAGATACATAAATGTATACTTTCTTCTCTAACAAAAATAAGATTTTAGTAAGGGTTTTTTCTCAACAAATATAAAATGCATCATTTTTTTTTAAAGATTTTATTTATTTTTTTGACAGAGAGAGAGAGGGTTCACAAGTAGGTAGGGAGGCAGGCAGAGAAAGAGGGGGAAGCAGGCTCCCTGTTGAGCAGAGAGCCCGATGCGGGTCGATCTCAGGACACTGAGATTATGACCTGAGCTGAAGGCAGAGGCTTTAACCCACTGAGCCACCCAGGCACCCCAAAATGCATCATTTTAATAGCTACATGATAGTTCATTTGTAGATGTACAACAATTTAATCAATTTCTTAATTTATTTCCACTTATTCTCTGTTACAAGCACTGCATATATATTTTAGAAGTTATAGGAAACTTAAAGTCAGTAATTCTCATTTCTTAGTTTTCTTTAAATATTTGCTTCTCTAAGCTGGCATTAAGACAAAACAGTTTTTGTAATCCTGTTTCAAAGTGCTTTGATCACAAAAGTAGGCAATCATCAAGAGTTGTCTAAGATAGGGCACCTGGGTGGCTCAGTCATTAAGCATCTGCCTTCAGCTCAGGTCATGATCCCAGGGTCCTGTGATTGAGCCCCGCATCGGGCTCCCTGCTTGGCAGGAAGCCTGCTTCTCCCGCTACCATTCCCTCTGCTTGTGTTCCCTCTCTCACTGTGTTTCTGTCAAATAAATAAAATCTTAAAAAAAAAAAAAAAGAAAAGAAAAGAGTTGTCTAAGATATCTCAAACCTATCTAACCTTAATAGATGACCTTCCAACTTGGCTATAATCTGTCATACCAGTTTTTTTTTTTTTTAAGATTTTTAAAATTTATTTATTGGACAGAGAGATAGAGATCACAAGTAGGCAGAAAGGCAGGCAGAGAGAAAGAGGCGGAAGCAGGCTCCCCGCCAAGCAGAGAGCCTGATGCAGGGCTCGATCCCAGGACCTGAGATAATGATCTGAGCTGAAGGCAGAGGCTTTAACCCACTGAGCCATCCAGGTGCCCCTGTCATACCAGTTTTGACTGCCCAAGTTCCCCGCAAAGTTTCCATTCTAATCAAATGGATTTATTCACCTGGAGGAGACTAGGGCTTTTCTGTCCTTCTACCATAGCACTTGCTGCTTTATCCAGGCTGAAAAGTATGCAAATCACTCTGTTTCTCTACACTAATCCTGAATTATGAATCCAGCTCAAATCTCACTTGGTCCATAAACTCTTCATGACCTCTCAGCAGGAAGGGATTTTTCCTCTCATTAAAGTCCCTTGACACATGATATTTGTAACATTTTTGGCAATTAAATGTCTTGCAAAAGTTCCTTCTCAAAAGTTATTTAAATCTTGCTTATTATTTCCTCATTGTCATGTTTATGTCATCTTTCTACAACCGTACTGAAGGGCTATTGGAGATAAGACATGCTTTTTGCTCAGTGCTATACCTTGCATGTAGAAGGAGTCTGGTAAATATTTTTTGACTTAATATGATTACTATAAATTACAGATCTATATTAGTAAAATTCTCATTCAGCTCAATTTCTATACACAGATAAGAATATATGAAAAAAGCAATTTTTAAAGCTCCTTCATCAAGATAGTAACATAAAATCTGTTATTGACTATATACTGCTGCTGTTGGTATCTGAACTATGTAATCTCAAAGTCAAAATCCTTGAGATTTCTTATTTTTTTACTCTTTATCTTATTTATTACTTATTTTCAATTTTATTTTATTTAAATTCAATTAACACAGTGTATTGTTTCAGAGGTTGAGTTCAGTGATTCATCAGTTACATATAATACCCAGTGCTCATTACATCATGTGCCCTCCTTAATGCCTGTCACCCTATCCTCCACACCCCTCTCCTCCGTCAACCCTCAGTTTGTTTCCTATAGTTAAGAGTCTCTTATGGTTTGTCTCCCTCTCTGATTTTGTCTTATTTTATTTTTTCCTCCCTTCCCCCATGTCTTTAACATTTTGCTTACATTTCAATGATATTTAAAAATCTAATTAAAATAATCTACATAAATATTGAGTTACTTACCTTGCAAAAAATTATGCAGAAGCACAGATGTAACAAAATAACATAAGCAACCTTCATGTTGGAGACTCTCAGGGTCTGTCGGTCTTCCTCACGCTGGGTATTCTTTGGAAATTTAATTTTTAACCTTTGAAAAAACATTTAGAAAGAGCCAGTGTCCTAAAGAGCTTTGTACTTTTGAACTCAGAGAATTTGGCTAAAATCCAGAGTTTTACCGTAACTGAAACCAAAAAAGACTTTCCCAGTAAATAGCTGAGGGAGGTGACCAATAGGGAGTATGTTTCCTCCAGAGAAAACTGATTTCCCCACTTCGTTACTAGACAATGCCTCAATTCTGTATTCCAGGGAAGACAGAACCACACTGGGAGAAAACTTCTTATGTTTTTAGTAAAATAAAATTATGGTTTTTCCCTTAAGGGTGAAGACCAGGAGATAAGAAGTAAAAGTATGTTATATTGAAGGCTGTGATGACTACATTAAAAATCTTCAACAAAACAGTTCTTTGCCATGCATCAGTTATGCTATGATCAAATTATGTCCCCTGAGCATAGAAAACTCTGTAAGGGTTCTCCTGAAGCAGAAGTGAGACAGAGTTGGGGGTACAATATACGTATTAGAAATTAACTCCTGTGAAAAGAAGGGAGGAGAAGCAGGAGTGATCAGAGAGAAAAGTGAGACTGCAATACAGGTTTAACAAAGCCCCAGTCAACTCATGGGGAGCTCTGGAGTGAGTGTGGCCTGTCAAGCATCTCTGGGTCAGGTGGAAATGGCTAGATCATGAAACCCTGCCTTGCTCAGTCACCGGGAGTGGGTTGCCCAGGAAAGGCCGACACTGAAGGATCTGACATTTTAGTTGCCATCAGAAGAAGTGTCTGCTTTTCACAGCGAGGACAGCAAATCCCATGAAGCAGGATCTGGGAAACTCATCTTCTTGTCTTCAGAGTCCACCATTTGCACGTCTTAGATCTACTTTTCATACACACTCCAAGAGTGGCTCCTTCAAAATTGCAGGAGCCCTTGTAGTGGATCTCAAGGCTGCAGGTGATACTCATCCTCTGCCTCTTTCCTATCCATTTCAGATTCCTTTCACCCCGAGTTTCCACCTCTGCCAGCCTCAGTTGTTTACCTAATGTCATGACTCCCAAACTTCCTGGATCATTACATTTCCTGCTCAGACCATAATAGCTGTTTTCATCCTTTAACCGTCACAAGAGGCACCCATGGAGCCCATACGGTTCCATTCATACTCCTCCTTTCCCTCATCATAAAATAGTAGCCCTACTTCCTCCAAATGAGCAGGGTCAGTTATCCCTGTCAACATGGCGGCTCCTCTTCTTTCTTGTTGGTCCCTAGACACAAGAAGCCCAATCAATGTGCACGAGTCAGAAGGCTTAGCTTATAATTCATTGAGATTCTTGTTGTGCCTCCTGGCAAAAGTATGCTTCCTTTGGGGAACAGGAGCCCTAAGTCTTCAAAGGCTCCAGTTGTGGAGACAGGAAGCACCAAGCTCCCAGTTAGTCACTGGGAGTGACAGTATATGTGGTCATTTCTGCTTCTATTCCTCAGCTCCCAGACCTCCACCTTCTTTCTATTGGGGATACAATGCTAAATGAAGGTCTTTGATTCCATGCATATATTGCTTGCTGGAGGACAGCTCCCAGTCCTCAGTGTCCTAAAGAGCTTTGTACTTTTGGAGTACAAAGAATTGTACTCCAAAGAATTGCCTTTAAATAGCACCTCATTTCTGCATTCGGCAGGCTGTTCCAATGCTCCATAAGGCAGCCAGTTTTCCAGTGGGGTGGTATGTGATATGACCAGTGAATCGCACAGTCATTGACCCACTCTCAAATCTCCTTTGCTGTCAGGTGGGTTCCCTTGTCTGACAGGATGTTAGAAGATTAAATATACTGAAATCCTTTGGATTATGACTCTAGTTAAGGCCCTGCAGGCAAGAAGGGCACACCTTAACCGGAACATGTGTCCATTTCTGTGAGAATGTACCACTGGCTCTTTTAAGACTGAAAGGATTAACTGTGTCAATTTACCTATGAGTGGCTAGTTGGTAGCCCTGATGAATTGTGCTGTCATGGGGACTCAGCATTAGTCTCTGTTGGTTTCATATTGGACAGCATCAGCCAAGTTAATCTTAGGGGGCCCATGATATTGGCCTCCTGGCTAGACTCCATTTCTGCTACTATAGCCACTTTATTCTTGTGCCCATTGTGCTAACACTGGGGTGGTTGCCGACACTGGCTGATACCAATTGGCTGAGTCATTTTGTTCATTATTTAGTATCTTTTCTCTGGCGGAGGTTCACTAGTGAGTATTATTAACACATGATACAAATATTTCTTTCTTTTTTTTTTTTTTAAAGATTTTATTTATTTATTTGACAGAGAGGAGAGAGATCACAAGTAGGCAGAGAGGCAGGCAGAGAGAGAAGGGGAAGCAGGCTCCCTGCTGAGCAGAGAGCCCGATGTGGGGCTCGATCCCAGGACCCTGAGATCATGACCTGAGCTGAAGGCAGAGGCTTTAACCCACTGAGCCACCCAGGTGCCCTGATACAAATATTTCTATACTTCATTCCCACTCTTATATGTACATCCACATGTTTCTACCCTATATCTTCTTGTTCTTAATCCTTGAATACTTTTTATTCCAGGAAAAAAGATGGTCAGGCAATCACTATTGCCTGTGATTCCATATATAGTCTAGTTTGGGGCCATCAGGTTTTCCACACAAAGTGGGTGACCAGGTGTATCATCTGAAGCTCTGCCTATCATGAAGACTTTCCCTTACCAGTATCTTCTAAAACCACTCTCAAGTTTGGCTGTATTGCAGCTGCTGTCTGTTTTCAAGTACGTACAAGCTACATAATTGTATGTAGCTTATATCTACATACTGTGCCAACCCCTCTGTAAACCAAACACGTTTTTTCCTTCCTCCTGGTCGTACCGTATTTCTTATAGAGCAATACGTGTGAGCTGAGGGAAGGACTTGGGTGCAACAGTTTGGATTAGGTGGGCAGGGGGGAATTTGAGCTACCAGCTGATGCACTTTGCTAGTGCCCTTGGTCCGGTTTGTATTTAGTTCTGGATGTTAACACTTCCATTTTATAATACATTTTTGCTAGGCCTGCCCAACCTTATGTTTTGTGGGTCTGTTAGGACCCGGCTCACAACGGGCATTTCTGGTCACATGGTGATACAGTGTCCAGTGTTCAGTAATTCCAGAGTTACCAGGGTCCAGTACACAGTTGTTCCTCAAAAAGAGTATAATTGTCTGCCGCAGATAATTCATGGCTTTGCTCCAGAACCCCAGGTTCTCTATTGTAATTCTCGCAATGTTCTTTATGCAATGTTTTTTTTTCCCATCAGTGACAATTCTAACATCATGGGCTCTGTCAAATCATTGCAGAACTCCTTCTTGCTCTGGCAACCATGAGCAGTATTTCTGTGTTTTGTGCTTCTTTCTTTGTGAAAGACAGTTCAAGATGAAATAATTTGTCTTTTAATTTAGAGAAGATATACTAGCAGGTTTCTAAGCACTGGTTTCCTAAAAATTTTATTGATGTGCAAGACCTTGTCTCTTGCCATCTGGAGTATATGCGTCTTTTTTTTTTCTTTTTGGAGTATATGCATCTTATCAAGGCCTTCAACATGCTAGCTATCTCTTGCTTACCTGCTCTGATCAAGGTAATGCCATCAATGTAATGAATGTAATGGAACAATGTGATGTTTTACAGGAAGTCCGGAGGATACAGATCTCATCAGACTTAATTACAATGGAAAATGGGAGATAAGTCCTATGGAAAAACTGTAATGTATATTGTTGCTTATCCCATGTGAACAAGAACTGTTTCTGATCTTCTTTTCCGTTTAAAATACTTATAGTGGTTCAAGGTTTCCTGACCAAATTCTTATTCATACACTTTATAATATTGCTAAAACTAGAATCAAGATTCTTATCTCTAAAAGAAATTCAACTGAAACAAGTATTAAATCTTAGGTAAGGGGAAGGACTCCTGGGTGGCTCAGTTGGTTGGGCTGAGTCTTCAGCTCAGGTCATGATCCCAGGGTCCTGAGATCGAATCCCGAATCAGGTTCCCTGCTCAGCTGGGAGTCTGCTTCTCTCTCTGCCCGCTGCTCTCCCTGCTTATGCTCTCTCTCTTTCTGACAAATAAAATCTTAAAAAAAGAAAAATAAACCTTAGGTAATGATTTCTAAGCTTAGAAAGAACAGAAGAAAACAACAACGTGGGATGCCTGGGTGGCTCAGTTGGTTAAGTGTCTGCCTTCAGCTCAAGTCATCCCAGGATCCTGGGATTGAGTCCCGCACCCAGCTCCTAGCTCAGCAGGGAGCCTGCCGCCCCTTTGCCTGCCACTCTTCCTGCTTGTGCTCTCTCCCCCTCTCTCTCTGACAGATAAATAAAATTAAGAAAAATTAAATCAAAGAAAAAACAAAAAAAAGACAAATATCCAAATTATATTTAAATTTTTTATAACAACAAAATCACTGAAAAAAGTGAACTAAGCATACAATTCAGGATAGCATTAAAATAAAATGAATCAAAAGTGATAGAAAGGAAATAGTGAAGACATAAGCAATAGCAAAGAAATCAGAAAGTAAAAAGGTAACAGATTTGATACATAAACCAATGAATCATTTTGAGAAATTAAAATAAGAGAGAGAGTAAAACAATTTTAGAGGAATATTGAAGTGGAAATTTTTAGGGGGCCACCCACACCCATTTTCCTTCATAATAGGTTCCCAATTTTCTTTGTGAAATGATCTGTCCTCTATTACGGGTTGTTTTGGTGGAAGAATAATTCCCGGCACCTGCTTTCCAAAACGGAAGTTAAGAGATCCATATCCAGCCTCTTCCCATTCCTTTTTATAGACCAGGGACTGATGAAAGAGTCTCTCTCCTTGGTGTTTGAATCTTAAGTGAAGGATAGGCGAAGAGAAGAACCAACTGGGAATAATTTATTGAAGTGGTAGCGGTAGCAGCAGCAGCAGCAGCAGCAGCAGCAGCAGTAGCAGCAGCGTACTACAGGTCAGATGGTGTAGCTGTTGGAACACAAGTTTCCCGTGATTCCTTTTCATCTTCCGGAGTGACTATCCTCAGTTCTTAAGCCTAGTTTCTTAGCCTCCAGTCAATAGTGTGAATATCCTATTATCTTCCAAATGAATTTTCTTTTACTAAAGTTAGCCATAGCTGGTTTGGTGGCTTGTCATTTAGAATCGTAAGTGATAAAAGCATGTGTACTTTATCAAATAATCTGAAGATTTAGATGAAAATTTCAAAGAAAATAAAGTGATCAGAATTTACTCAGGAAGAGGTAGAAAACTCAAATAAATTAATAGCTAAGGAGAAACAGAAAAGTTAAAGATTTTAACTCCCTCAAAGACACTAACTTTTACTCTCTCTTTTTTTTAAGATTTTATTTTTAAGTAATCTCTATACCCAACATGGAGCTTGAACTTACAACCCTGAGATCAAGAGTTACATACTCTACTGACTGAGCCAGCCAGGTGCCCTTTTTTTTTTTTTTAAAGAGCTTATTTTACTAACTCTTTTAAGAAAGATCATTCTTCTGTTATTTAAACTTTTCCAGAACACAGAAAAAGATGAAAAGCCCTCCAATTTATTAGCAATACTCTGATACTCTTACTCCAAGCTGGTAAGATGGGCCTCTGAAAGAAATCTATAAGCTAATAATTATAATTAATTATTCATTTATATGCGATGATCCTAAATAAAATATTAGCAAATTATACATTATAAACGACAGTATGTTAAAAACAATATAATGACCAAGTGGGGAGCATTTAGGAAATTTACAGGGATATTCAACATTAGGATATCTATTAATGTACTTAAATTAGTAGTATATTTATACTATTTATAATACTATATTATAAATACTATTATATATAATAGTATATATATACTATATATAGTATATAATATATATTATATAATATATATTAATATAATATAATAAAAATAATAAAAACATATATTATTATATATAATATATTATAATATAATATAATAGCTATTATATTATAATAGTATAATTTATAATATAAAATATAAAAATATAAAAATAGTAAAATATAAATTATACTATTATATATAAATTATAATAGTATAATTTAAAGTATATTAAAATCTTTAATTAATTAAGATAATAAGATAATCTGTATAATTATATCATAAGATATGGAAAAGCTGTTTCATATGAGTTTAACATAAATTCTTAATTTTTAAAAAGTGAGAAATCTAGAAAAAGAACAAATATCATTAACCTGATAAGGGTAGAAACCAACAGTAAACACCATATACAATGGTGAAACAAGAGGCAAACCTAGAAACATCAAAGATGGTATATTTCAGTAATGTTGTTGTTGTAGGCAATAAACATGAAAAAACATAAAATATTGGAGTGGAAGAGATAAAATGGCCATTATTTGCAGATGAAATGACCATCTACTTAGATAAAAGTACTAGGAAAAGTATTAGACCTAATGTCAAAGTTATTAAAATGACTGGATACAAAATCAATAGAAGAAAATTACTTTCCTATCAGCAATTAAAAAGGAAAGGTAATGGATGGTTCATAATGAGTGACATGGTGTATAGTTAATTTGTATCTCTTCCCTCCTAACATGTCATTGAGAATAAATATAAAATTAAAATAATTCCAGGGTACCTGGGTGGTTCAGTCAGTTAAGCGTCTGCCTTCGGCTTAGGTCATGATCTCAGGGTCCTGGGATCCAGCCCCAAGTTGGGCTCCCTGCTCAGTGGGGAGTTTGCTTCTCCCTCTCCCATCAATCCTCCTCCTGACTTGTGCTCTCTGTCATAAATTGAAAAAAAAAAACTTTTTTAAAAATAAAAATAAACACAAATAATTTCATTGCACCATCAAAAACTGAAGAGGGATTCTACCAGTAGGAAATAACAGTGAAGAATTACTGAAGATGTACAATAGAAAGGAAGAGATTAAACTTAACAAAGTTTAAGAAATGTTATATAGGTGACCATGAGACATCCAGAACAAGGGAGACCACAAAATAGAGATAGTGGAAATCTGGGAGAAGTGATAGACTAGGTGTCAATTAAAGAAAGGTCAGAACAGTTGAACCAGTACCCCATTCTTTTTTTTTTTTATTTTAAATAATCTCTACACTCAATGTGGGGCTCAAAATCAAAACCCCAAGACTAAGAGTTGCATGCTCTACCAACTGAGCCAGCCAGGTGCCCTGAGCCAGTACTCCATGCTCGGGACAACTTACTTTAGCATTTGCTCCAGGATAAAGTCTACAGAAGGCTCTCTGCCCATCATGTTCAAACTTAGCACTTCCTGAGTGGATAGTGGGGCAAAAGAAGCAAAGAAGCATTCCAGGTATATACAACTTCATGGGGGTTCAGAAAACCTCTGCATTTGAAAAACATAGGCAAGTTCTGGAGACCTCACATCCTATCCTATCCCTCTCCTCCTGCACAATCATCCAGAGAGATCCTAATAAGGATGTATACGACCAAAATATAGAGCACAAGAAAAAGAAAAAGAAAGATCAACCTCCTTTATGACTATAGCTACAAAAATTCCAAATAAAATATCAGCAAATTGATATAAAGAAAATCTTAAATGTGATTCAGCAGTCTGTAAATAACAACATCAACACTTGACAATTATTTTACACACACATAAACACATATAAACACACGTCCGTAGGCTCAAGTAAATAAGTAATTAGGTTAATGTCATAATTCAAGGGTAGAAGAGGCACAAGTTTGAATTCGAAGCAGCAAAAACATTGTAGTCTTAACTTTGAATTGAAAATGTCAGAGTGAACCATAATTTCTTTCTTTCTAAAAATATATACCTCCTACCTGTATTCACCAATAATGTCTAGAAGTTACGATAATCTGGAAGCAAAAACCACCCCATTGCGTCCAGATCGTGTTCTTTACATACTATTTCTCATTAAAAGAAGGAAGGGCTCCTTGGAGAAAGGGCTGAGGTAGGAAAAATGTGGTCAGAAAGACATCTTGTGTCAGAAAGCAAGAAAGTTATTAGAGGCTACTGAGTGGTATTAAAAGACATAGGACCCAACCTGAAGGGGCTCTCACAAGCCAAAGATGAACAAGTTAAGCACTTGAAAATAATAATAATAACAAAGGGTTGAAATAAAAATAAATATTAAAAAATGAGGGAAAGTTCTTTGTCTCAGCTAATCGCAGAAGGAAAGATAAAATTAGCATATCACCACACTGTAACCACTTATAAACCAATAAATCTAGGTGATGATCATCAGTTGTTGCTAAAACCATTAGGTGAAAAGCTAAAACTATTAGGTGAACTTTCTAATAGGCAAATTAGGCTGATACACTGAACTCATTGATCAATCTTAATATTGCCCAGAGAGACAACTGGATGCCAAGGGCAAAAAAAAAAAAAAAAAAAAATTGAACTTTGAACATAATCAATTTTCTAGATCTCACTACCAGTTAACTACCAGTTTTTAGGAAATGCAGAGGGTACAGAAACATGGTTTATACCACCAAGAGGTTGGAAAATACTACGAGAAAAAAAGATTGTTTCTTCAACAAATAAAGGCCATGAAAAACAAACAGGGGGAGGAAACTGATCAAGAATAAGAGACTTAGAGACATATCAATCAAATGTAATGCGGAGGCATAGCTTGGATCTTTACTTGCTCAAAGTAACTATTAACAAACATTTTGAAATAGGGAAAATTCTACATGGACTGCTATTAGCTGATACTAAGGAATTATTCCTTTAGTTGGGTGTGATAATGGTACTGCACTCATGTTTAAAAAAATCTTCTGTTGGAGATTTATGGGTGAAATGCTATGTGGAGTTTACCACAAAATACTCCAGCAAAAAAAAAAAAAAAAAAAATATATATATATATATATATATATATATATATAATTTATAGTAATTCATAAATAATCATAAAGTAACTTATAAAATATATTTTAAAAATAAAATTTATTTTAGAAATAAGCTTATATATAGTTTATAATAATATATATTATATATATAGTAATGAAGGGATAGATGAAACAAGATTTGCAAAAGGCTGGTAATTGTTGAAATTGAATTATGGGTACATAGAGGTTCCTTGTACTGCTTTCTGAAATTTTATCTTTGAAATTTTAATAACGAAAATTTTAAAAAAGAAAGTCATGGCACCTGGTTGACTCAATTGGTTAAGTGTCTACCTTCCGCTCAGGTTATGATCCCAGGGTCCTGGAATGGAGCCCTGCACTGGGCTCCCTGCTCAGTGGGGAGTCTGTTTCCACCCTCTCCCTCCGTGGCTTCCCTCTGCTCTCTCTCTCTCTCTCTCTCTCTCAAATAAATAAATAAATAAATAAATAAATAAATAAATAAAATCTTTTTCAAAAAAGAAAGTCATGAGTTCATATTAATGTTTCCAATATATAGTCAACTATGGCTGAGTTCATTTTAAATTTTGTTCTAGTATAGGTTTTTCAGCCCTTTCTCTTCTCTGTTGTTCAGAATATCCCTTTACCAAGTATTTTAATTAGATTTCCTAACTTTACAGTAGCACAAATGGATGTATGCCTTCTTAGATCTTGGATCTTATAATTATGCTCTATTTTATGTCCTATCTCTTTTCCCCCTCCATTTATTTGATAATCTCTTCGTCTATTATTTTGTTGTCATTTGTTGACATGTACAATCTTAATGGGTGGGCAGAAATTCAAATTATAGAGTTCAGTTCAGTCAACAAATACTGGGCATTAGTTTTTTTTTAAATAGGCACTGTGCTAAATGCTTAGGATACAAAAATAAATAAGATGTGGTGTCCACTCTTCAGGAACTTAGAATCTAGTGTAGATGTCTCAGTTGGGGGGCTGCAGATGCCACCAGGGGCTCTGTAAGAAGTTAGTAGGAATTTCAGAAAAGGGGAAAATTTTTAATTTTTTTGTATTTCCTTTCCCATGCAATGCCAGTACTTGCAGTAATGACTAGTAATTAAGCAGCTGTTAGTAATTTTGCTAAAGATTTTTCAGCTGTATGGCAATGTCCGCATGACTGTGTCCATTTGATTGAGTCCATTCTGTTTTTGATATGATAGGGGATGTTAGTGTAGAAGACATATTGTGATTTCTAGTATTTCATAGTGAAGTTTACAAAGTTTACAAAGTTTTTTCCGAATCAAAATTAGCCCTCTGAAGTAGGTACCAATCTCTGCCCTTTCGAAGAAGCGTTCGACTGTGTCAAATACCAAGGCAAGGTCTCAGAAAATTCTGGTGTAAAAGAGACCAACCAAATTTAACAAATAGATCACTAGCTTTCTTTGGAAGAGAAATTACACTGGAAGCTGAAATTAGATATGAAGGGCTTCAAGGGGAGGAGGGGCTTGCAGCACAGACGGTACAGAGCCTGTCAGTGCTAAAAATGTACTGGACAGGGGCGTCTGGCTGGCTCAGTCGGAAGAGCCTGCCACGCTTCATCTCCCGGTTGTGGGTTGGAGCCCCACGATGGGCGTAGACATTATTTAACTAAAACATTAAAAAAAAAAAAAAAAAGCACTTGACAAATTGAATAAACCATTTGGTACAAAAGATACCTGGCTTTTTGTCACATAAAATATACTTTTAAAGAAAAAATATTTTTAAAGGAAAGTACACACATACACGCAGTTTTTTCTTTCTTTAACTGGTGAGACCGCAGGAGAAGGCAGGCGCAGTCAGCTCACAACCGTGCATACTTCAAAAGGTCCGGGAGAAACAAACGCTCCGAAGAACGCAGGAAGCCCTCGCACTGGGTTGCAACGCCACCAGATCCACCTCTGGACAGAGCTCAGTTGAAAACTCCTTAGAGATGTGGGCGGCAGAGTTGCTGGGGCTGGCAGCGAACCGACAACCGAGGAGATCATTTTGCAGCCTGAAAAGCCAGGGATCACCGCCAGGCCCCAACCACCTACAATCCGCAGGCTCCCCAGAAAGGGGGCGGATCACTAACGCCAGCCATCTCCCAGGGCAACATCGCGACGGCACTTCCTGCAACTTCTTGATTCAAAGGACGCCACTATTATACGTCATTTCCTACGGAGGCGTAGGCAAGTTGACCGGACTGTCGTGAACTAGGGTTTGAAGTTAGATAGTATTGCTGCGCTCCCAGCGCTGAAGGCTGTTTTGGAAAGGCGACAGCACCCCGGGTTCTGCCGGTGACTGGCTTTTTTGTAAGCCAGTCTTTCGAATTTCTTGTCTCCCCCTCCCCCCGCAAAACACACACTGTGTGCGGGTACGGTGTCCGAGGAGGCTCGTGTACAGCGGAAGTACAGGCAGGTGGGTGTGCGCAGCGGGGCCGGAGGTGCACGTGGCGTCGGTGAGTTGCGGTAGGGAGCAGAACCATCCGAGAATGGCTGGACCCGGAACCCAGCTGCGGGAGGGTGGGAGGAAGGAAGGGAATGCGGCGTGAAGACCTTGCTGCTTGCTCGGGGAAGAGGTACTAATCCCGGGCGACGAGGCTGGTAAGTGGTCCAGTCAGCGCGCACAGGGCTCTGGGGAGGTGACACTCCTCACGCCTCGGGTTCATCTCTGGCGGCTTGGCCGTGCGGGAGGTGGCAAGGTTGCTCTACTTATTATTGTCCCCCTGTATGGTGTTCTAAGCGTGGCCCAGAGGGGTTAGGTGGTGTACCCAGAGGCTACAATGACGAAAAGGTATTCATTGTTTTTCTCACCAGGTAAAGTAAGCATGTCTTTTCGAGGCGGAGGTCGGGGGGGCTTTACTCGAGGTGGCGGCTTCCATCGCGGCGGCAGCAACAACCACTTCCGAGGTGGAGGCGGGAATTTCAGAGGCGGCGGTGGCGGCAGAGGAGGATTTGGACGAGGAGGTGGCCGCGGAGGCTTTAACAAAGGCCAGGACCAAGGACCTCCGGAACATGTAGTTTGTATGTCGCCTTAAAGCCTAGCCTGCTTGGGGGCGGAGGTTGTGGTTTTAAGTTCGGGGATTACGGGCTGAAAGATACTTCTAGCAGCTCTCATACGGAAGTTGCTGCTTGGTTGGGGAGTCAGTTCTGGAGATGCTGTAAACTGACTTGAAGTAGTGCTGTAATGAGAAAGGGAAGATGAAGAAAGCAAAAGAACACTTAGAATGCGTTGATGGAGGTGGAAATTGAGCTTGGGCTGAAAGGAAGTTATTAAGTAGGTAATACTGTGTGTTTACTCCTACTGTTCCCGTTTTACAGGTAAGAAAACTGATTCAGGGTTAGGTTTCTTGGCTGGGATCATAGTAATAAGTGATCAGTTTGAGATACAAAGCCAAGTTTTCTGACTACAAAGCCCATATGCTCTCAATTGCTATTCATAAGTAAGAGAAATGTGAAAAAAAAAAATTGTTTGGAAGGGAAACTACAGATGGGAAGCAAAAAAAAAAAAAGACCTCTAATTAGAGTAGTTTTTAAGTAAGTATCAATGAGGTGGGATGGAAGTTAGATTTGACAGTAGAAACCTATATCAAAAAGGAGAAAGGATGAAGAGAGTTTAATATAAAGATGAGGTTGGACCTTAAAGCAGTTGCACAACATGGCTTGAATAGTGCAAAGCCTAGAGTCTTAGGTCCTAGCCTACAGCATGCAACAGTCCACGCATGATGCACTTTGAGAGTGGTGGAAGTGAGAAAAAAAAAAAGGAAGGGTTTGATGGGAAAGAGATTTCAGTGGAAACAAATTCAGTAGAACTTAGTTAATACTTAGGGATAAAAGGTTCCAGGTTTTGAACTTGGATGATAAACTTGGATGATAGGGATGAAGAATTGGTTTTGCAGGGATGTGAGGAGTATTTTTGTTTGGAGTGACAGAAATAATAGTAGTTATTTTGAGATTCCACACTTCCCTGAAAAAGAGTGAAGAGTCATCGGTGAAGAGGTGGTAATGAGAAGTTATAAAAGAGGTGGGGAAAAAAGGAGAACAAAGACTGATTTACAGTTAGGGATTAGGGAAATGAAGAGACAATAGAGTGTATTCATGGTGTTTAATATAATAGTTATTGTTATAATAAAACACCTGTTAAGAGTTTGGTCTTAATGTGCCAGGCGTTTGTCCAAGCACTTGACATTTATTATTGTGTTTATTCCTCATAATACTGTATGTTAGGTGTTGGTACTGTTACTAGCCCTTATTAAAGACAAGGACATTGAAGCAGAGAGTTAAGAATCTTACCCCAGTTCACATAGCTAGTGTGGAGTTCTGTTTTGTTTTTGTTTTTGTTTTGCCTCAGAGGAGAACAGATAAAGTGAAATTCCAGGTACCCAAGAAGAAAGCTTCTAGGTGATATTGGTCAATAATATCATTTGAAATTGTTTTATATTTTAACATTTTCTTGTCCTATTTCAGTATTAGGAGAGTTCCTGCATCCCTGTGAAGATGACATAGTTTGTAAATGTACTACAGACGAAAATAAGGTGCCTTATTTCAATGCTCCAGTTTATTTAGAGAACAAAGAACAAATTGGTAAAGTGGATGAAATATTTGGACAACTTAGAGATTTTGTATCCTTTTTAATTAGAAGATCCAGTGATCTCATTGAAGGTTACCATTTGCTTTTTCTGGAGCTAAGCCTTGATTTAATTAGACTTCCTGCTTCATTAAATTGGACAGAGTATTGCTAGGATTGGACCATAAAGGGGAATCAAGAGAGCAGAAGGTGTTTGCACATACTGAAAAGGAAGACCCTGTAAGAGTGACTTCCTTTTTGGAAGGTTTTAGAAATGATTGCCATTTGGGTAAGTGCTACAGGATTAAGGTACTTTGTTTTGATTATGATGATGCCACCGGAGTAGTATGGAATTAGAAGTTTTAAAAACAAAAATTTCATTTTCTCTTGGAAACTCATTTCTTACCTTTCCTAAATATTCCCATATAACTCTGTTTTTAAAATTACGTATGAATTCAGAAGGTTACCTTCTTTGATCTTAATTGCTTATTCCTTAATATAACTAATAGTATTTTTCTGTTAAATTGTCAGAAAATATGAAGGCATCTTCATTTAAAAAACTGCAGAAGGTGAGTCAAGCTTATGATAACTAGGATCTTTGGTTTTATAAGTGAATGACCTTTCTTAGGACAGTGCTACTTAGCAGTTGAGACTCGCCCAGTGTATCACTAGTGAAACTCTTAAATTTAGATGTTCTGTACTTCAGAACTTCAGAACTGTACTTCAGAGGTTGAACTTACTGATCTTTAAAAGTAATTTAATATTTTGGGGTGACTGGGTGGCTCAGTGGGTTAAAGCCTCTGCCTTCGGCTCAGGTCATGATCTCAGGGTCCTGGAATCAAGCCCCGCATCAGGCTCTCTGCTCAGTGGGGAGCCTGCTTCCACTTCTCTCTCTGCCTGCCTCTCTGCCTACTTGTGATCTCTCTCTCTCTTCTTGTCAAATAAATAAAATCTTTAAAAAAAAGTAATTTAATATTTATTTAAAAATAAATATTTATTAGCAAATTCTGTAACTGCTATATTTTTTAGTTTATGTAAAACTTCTGGAAAGCTTATATGGCCAAACATTCTAAGTAAAATGTTAAATTATGAAACATTATTTGGGAGATTGAGACATTAAATGATTTCTGTCGGAGCCAGCCAATAGTCAAACAAGCCCAAAGTGGGGGGGTGAGGAAGAAAGAAAAGACAAGAAGACAGAAAGTTAACCAGGAGGGCTGACAGTGAATATTGTAGCAGCTGCTTTATTTAGCCATTCTCTTATATAGTCTGTGCAGACAACTCAAAAGGAACAGCATTACATTCTGCTGCTTTCAGTGTTTTTTTCTCACGTGTCCTTGAGACATTGTTTGTACTTATCGTGAGCTCTGCTGATGTCTTGTTTTCGGGCTGCTGTGCAAGCAGGCTAAGCTCTTAGATAAGGGACGCAGCCTCCAAGTTCTCAGCAAGGCACATAACCATTTCATGTGCAGTCTCCTTTGGTCCCCCACAATTTCACAAATATTTCAATAACATTTTGATACCTGGTGTGAAGAAGAAATACAGATTGCTATGAGAATGTTAGTAGTGGGACCAAATTTAATATATTGGATTTCTGAGGAAGTGAACTAGAAGCTGAGATCTGAGAGTTGACTAGGGGTGATTCTCAAACCTCCTTGTTCATCAGAATATCTAAGGGAACTTTTAAGGTCATGTGTTTCTTGATCCCACTCTTAGAAATTTGAGCGTAAGTCTTAGGTAGGGATCAGGATTCAACTGTAAAAAGGCAAGCTCCTGGATAATTTTGATGTAGTTAGGTTAGAACTTGGGAACCACTGCTAGTCAAAGAGGTGGGAAGCACATTGCAAGTAGAGAAAAACAGTTTGTACAAGTCGCTGAGACAGCCAATTTAAGAATCTGAAAAATGCAGAAGTGTAGCTCAGACACAGAGCATTTAGATGAGACTAGAGAGGTAGGCAGGGGATGGGTTACGTAAGGCCTTTAGGTAATGGGAAAGAGCTTAGACTTTAGTTTTGTTTTTAAATATTAGGATAAATACAGTTAAGTTATAATAAAAAGGAGCACTGGAAAAATAAAAGAACACACTGGAAAGGGGTTAGTACGGTATGTAAAGGGGCCAGGATAGAGAATTGCATTAAGTCCTGGAAGAGATGGTATTTTGGACTAGGGCAATGGTGACAATGGAAATGGAGAAAAGTAGATGGATTTGTGAGAGATACAGGAAGTAGCATCGATCGATCTTGGTGGTTGATAAGCGGTTGAAATTAAAAATATCACCTGTGCTCGCTTCGGCAGCACATATACTAAAATTGGAACAATACAGAGAAGATTAGCATGGCCCCTGCTCAAGGATGACACGCAAATTCGTGAAAATATCACCTTCTGGGGCCCCTGGGTGACTCTGTCAGTAAAGCCTCTGTCTTCAGCTCAGGTTGATTCCAGAGTCCTGGGATGGAGCCCAGTGGCTGGCAGCTGGCTCCATGCTCAGCAGGGGTATGCTTCTCCCTCTGCCCCTCCCCCCCATGCTCTCTCTCCCTCTCAAATAAATAAATAAAATCTTAAAAAAAAAAAAAAAGCGCTGTCTTTCAGATGTCTGGTTTCAGCATCATTGTGGATGATGTCACCATGTACCAAAATGGGAAACATTGGAGAAGAAGGGAATTGGGGGAAGATGGTGAATTCAATTTTAGACATAGTGAGTTTGAAGCACTTGTAAGATACTCACATAGTTTGGAGCTCAGAGTAAGAGCCTGGATTAAAGATGGAATTGGAAGTTGTCATTGTACAGACAGTATATGGTACATTCTAGGAAGAAAGAAAGAAAAAGCTTTAGGATACCTCCTAAATTTATATTCTCTCTTGGAGAACGAGAAGTAATGCTAGTAAAGGAGGAGGCAAACCAGGAGAGTTTCATAAAAGTGGTTATCACCAAAGTCAGGAGAACAGAAATGCTCAACTGTGGCAAAACGCTGCTGCAGAGTGTTCATTGGATTTAGCAACAGGGAGGGCTAAATGTCATGGAGCCGGGGGAGTGCTGGGCCCAGAACCCAGACTGGAATAGGAGATGAGGTGGGGACAGTGCCTTGTTGCTGGCAGAGGCTGCTACTGACTGTAGTAACCCTGGCAAGTACCCACTGGGAAATTGACTTGCTTCAGGTGGGCCTGAAAGCCAGGCTTCTCATTTAGTGAGCTGAAAAGAAGAATTTGCCTGCAACAGCCACTTAAATTCCATCTGGATTTCTGCCTTTTCTCACAGTATTATTTATTTGAATATATATATATATATATATATATTTAAAGATTTTATTTATTTGAGAGAGAGTGGGAGAGCAGGTGCAGGAGGAGGGGTGGAGGGAGAGGGAGAAGCAGATTTCCAGCTGAGTGGGGATTCTGACGTGGGACTCAGTTCCAGGACCCTGAGATCGTGACCTAAGCTGAAGGCAGACGTTTAATAGACTGAGCCACCCAGGTGCCCCCGTGGATTTATTATTTACTGTTTTTTTTTTTTTTTTTTTAAAGATTTTATTTATTTATTTGACAGAGAGCGAGAGATCACAAGTAGGCAGAGAGGCAGGCAGAGAGAGAGGAGGAAGCAGGCTCTCTACTGAGCAGAGAGCCCGATGCGGGGCTCGATCCCAGGACCCTGAGATCATGACCTGAGCTGAAGGCAGAGGCGTGTTAACCCACTGAACCACCCAGGTGCCCCTATTTAGTGTTGTGTTTTGTTTTTTTTTTTAAATCACAGATGCTAAACTGGTACATACCTCTGCCCATATCTAGATTCACTGTTCACGTTCAGGTCTTCCTTATCTAGCCTAGGGTCTCTCATTTAATTTTCTGTGTTGATGGAAATACCTGCCTAGTACAATAACCACTAACCATTTGTAGCTGTTGAGCACCCAAAGTGTGGTAATGTAACTCAGGAACTGAATTTTTAATTGTTAATTGAATAGCCACATGTGGCTAGTGGCTGCCATATTGGGCAGTGCAGAGCTAGATGGTATTTCTGAGAGAATAGGTTTGAAGGGAAGAGTGATAATGTGATATCTAAAGAGGGATTCAAACATGTTACAAGTAATACATTATCATTTGAAACTCCTTATGCATGTTTTATATAAAATTGTGAATTGTACCTCATTATGTTTATTATGAAAAATAACCTCTTTAAGTCCAAGTAATAGAATGGGTTTAGTTTATGTATATCCTTTATTACTTTGTATGTTCAGCAAATAGTTACTGATCTGATCCTTTATTCAAGTTTTGAAATAACTAGTATGTGCTTCATTTTGAATTTTAACGTTAAATTTTTAATAGTTTTCATTTTAGGGCAATTCTATTGAGTGAAAAGGTAGTTTATTTTTGGAAGGCATCTATTTATAAGGAGAAATGAGACTGAATTGGTCATAGTTTTTTATATGCATGTAATACTGTACGAAGTTTAAGTGCTTTGTGTACATTACTCTTTTGATCTTCACAAAGACTGTGGGGTAGGTACTTTGTTCTCTTCATTTGATCAGAAAACTAAGGCACAAAGAAATCAAGTCTTCACCTTTTAAGTCTAGTGTGTAGATTCTTCATGATTATACTGTATTGCTTCCTAAGTCGTCACACTAATTGTTTCTGTTATACTTCCAGTTTTACATAGACCCATATAAACTACTACCACTGCAGAGGTTTTTACCTCGACCTCCAGGTGAGAAGGGACCTCCAAGAGGTGGTGGCAGAGGAGGCCGAGGAGGAGGAAGAGGCGGAGGTGGCAGAGGTGGCAGAGGTGGTAAGTTACTTTGGGGGGAAATTTTCTAATGAGATTTCCAAGTCGCAGCCAATTCATATAGTACAATTTAATTTTTTATGTAGGCAAACCTCTTTTATGCTTTTTTTTTTTTAGAAAAGCTATTTTTAAATCTTGCTAGATTGTCAGTAATAATGCTCAGTTTCAATAACTTATTTAAAAAATCTAATGAAGTATAATTTTAAGGGATTTTATCTTTTTGGGGTTCATGTTTTGTTGAGCATTTTATAAAGTATAAGATTATCTTGACTGAATTTTACTTATTTATTTATTTTAAAAGGATTTCATTTATTTATTTGAGAGAGAAAGAGCACAGAGGAAGAGGGAGAGGCAGACTCCCTGCTGAGCAAGGAGCCTGGTATGGGGCTCGATCCCAGGACTCTGAGATCATGACCTGAGCCGAAGGTGGCTGCTTAACCAACCGAGCCACCCAAGCACCCCTGAATTTTAGTTTTTTAGTTAATATTACTGCGTGTTGATTATATGCTGAGAGCTGGTCATTTTCTTTTAATATTCATGTATATTCTTATAATATTCAGTATAACCTAATGAGATAGGTGATAGCCTTATTTTAGGTGAGGAAATAGGAGGCTTACAAAAGTTAATTTGCCCTAATCAGACAATTGGCAATCTAAAAAAATAAAACCCCTATCTTCTGATGTCATATCACAGACTTGCCAATAAGCTCATTGCTTTGATTTCAGCATTTTGATATGTGTATTTCCTCAAAGTTTTGGTACATTCATCATTATGGGTGGTTAGATGATGAACAGGGTTGGGGATAAGGTGCAGTGCAGCATTGAGAATGCCTAAATCTGTGAGTAGTGGTGTGGGGGGTGGGTGATGGGATGAGAGCAGAGCCTAAGTGGTTAGGAAGGCAAGTGGAAAACCAGTTGGATATCTTCTGTTACTGAAACAGAAAGGAGAGAACTCTGTTTTTACCTTTGCCTTTCTCAATTTAAGTATTTCATTCTAAATGTGCTTTTTTGGGTCCAGATAGCTAGGAGACAATCTCTTTAAGAAGTCTGATTATGTGTCTGTTAAGTATTTTTGAGAATCTAACGAGATCCTCCTCATTCCCATTCTGTATTCAATCTCATACATAACATGAAAAAAAATGCACTCATCTGTTTTCTTAAAACTTTTATATTTGTATACCAGTATTTTAGAAATATATTTTTCTTCTTGTTACATCATTGCTTACAAAATTAGCCAAAAGAAGTAAAAATGGAGACTGAAATAGGAAGCTAAATGTGTGTTGGATAATTGAAAATTTTAAATTTTCTATTCAACATGTGAGCATCAGTGATTGTCCATAATATAGCTCAATTAACTTTAAATAATTGTTTTATTATAGGATCCCCAGAGTGAAATCACCTCTGTTTGCTTACCCCTTTGTTCTTATGATAAAAAACCTTAGTTCAATTAAAAAAGTAATTAAGCCTGGGCACCTGGGTGGCTCAGTGGGTTAAAGCCTCTGCCTTCAGCTCAGGTCATGATCCCAGGGACCGGGGATCGAGCCCCGCATGGGGCTGTCTGCTTCCCCCTCTCTCTCTGCCTGTTTCTCTGCCTACTTGTGATCTCTCTCTCTCTGTCAAATAAATAAATAAAATCTTAAAAAAAAAAAAGTAATTAAGCAGAAGTTGAGGGACTCCTACACATAACAGTAGGGCTGAATGGAACTTTAAAGTAACAAGCTTTTGTAATTCATTATAGCAGAATACTTGTTAAAAAGTTCTAATCTATGGTATTAGACTTATCAGAATAGGCTAGGCTATAGTAATTATATAAATATTTATTTTTAGGTGGTTTCAGAGGTGGAAGAGGAGGTGGAGGCTTCAGAGGAGGAAGGGGTGGTGGTGGTTTCAGAGGTGAGTGTGAAACAAAACAAGTCTTGGAATCACTCAATTTCTGAACTGGTGTTATCTACCTTTTTAAATTTGAATTCAGTCTTATTTTGGTTTCCCAGCGTATAGAGCACGATGGTGTTCTTTGCTTTAGCCTAATTTATAGCTTTATTTTTATCACTTTCTTGCTTTTCCCTTTGAATTTTTTTCACCTACTTCTAATTTGTTTTGCCGTATTAATTTAAAAAACAAAAAGGTGTAATATGAATGACAGTTAAATTTGGTAAATTGGTTGGCTAAACAGTATAAGACCTAATGCTGACTTTGAACTTGAGATTTCGGGTATAGTGCTAATAAAAATTGATTTTCTGTAGCCTTAATACTGTGATTTTCTCTCAATCAGGGAGAGGACATTAAGTGTAACAGTAGACGGAGAAACTTTCTGCATGATCTACTTCTATGGATCAGAAACTTGTTTCCTGGGCAAGTCTTGAAGAACTGGTCATTTTCTGACAGTGGAACTAAAATGTCAACGCCATGCAAAAATGAGTACAACAGAACAGGCGATTTTGCTCTAAAAGAGTATGAACAAATGTTTTAATGTTTTGTACAATGCTTGGAACTCTGTGGGTGCTTAATAAATGGGCAATTTCCATTTGAAGCGTACTTGGAATTTTTAAAATAAAATGTTTTATTTCTTTAAGTTATAACAGAGCAGCTGTGTTTATTAAAACAGCTATTTTGGAAGCTAAAAGAAACAACTAAGCTTAAACTCAGTGGATTTCAGATAGAAAAAATGGTTTACATATATAGCTGATCTGTAAAAAAAGTAGGTTAGTGGAACAGTACTTTAACGTTATTTATAAATTAACACCCCCTTTCAAAATCTTTGTCTTTCCTATATGAAAACATCAACACCTTTTATTACATTTCACTTATCTATGTAAGAGTTACTAAAGCCATGTCTTTAATTACAATTAATAATTGATTAGCAAATTTTGGTTTTGATGATGAACCTATTGAAGTTGGAATAGCTTTGTTCACCTGAGAACTGAAGTTCAAAAAATTTCTGGAGAAGTATTCCATTCTCATTCAACACAGATGGAATCTTGAAAGTTTTACTGAATGTTTTTATTTTACTTTTTAAAAGAAACCCTAAAGGTTTAAGATGTTGTTTATCATAAAAAAAGATATTATTCATTATAAATAAATATTTGTTCAGATTCCTGGCTATATGTTCAGAATCATGGATAGGGACAATATAATGAAATTGGTTTTTGATCCCCACTGCTAGTATAGTATCAAGAAGTAACTAGAATAGCAAGTTAGAATACTGTGATAATGGGACCATTTCCCTGCCGTTGATTCCCCCTCGCCCCGACACACACATATCCGTTCTCAGAAAGAATGATGTTTTCCATCTTAAATTTTCTAGTGTGCTATACCTAATTATATATTTTTTAAATATTTTATTTATTTATTTGACAGAGAGCACAAGCAGGGAGAGTAGCAGAGGCAAAGGGAGAAGCAGGCTCCCTGATCAGCAGGGAGCCCGATGTGGGGCTCGATCCCAGGACCCCGGGATCATGACACAAGCTGAAGGTAGCCGCCCAACCAACTGAGCCACCCAGGCACCCCTATACCTAATATTAATACTCGGTTAACTCTTGAATACTTGTTTGAGTAGCATATGGAATTGTCTATGTCAGTGATTTGGGTTTTATCTTTTTGGATTAATGGAATTGTGGCAGAATTAATAAATATGTAGGCCATAAATATATATGATGAACAAATACATTAAAATTACTTTTTTGGGGAGCCTAGGTGGCTCAGTCAGTTAAGCGTCTGCCTTTGATCATGATCCCAGAGTCCTGAGATCGAACCCCACATCGGGCTTCTTGCTCACCAGGGAGCCTGCTTCTCCCTCTCCCTCTGCCCCCTGCTCATGCTCTCTCTCTTGCTCTTTCTATCTCAAATAAATAAATAAAATCTTTAAAAAAATAAGAAAATTACTTTTTCACAGGAAGAAGCGGTTGTGCTTTTACCACTTGGGAAGGGAGGCTATTTGATTTTTTAGAAATGCTGGATTGGGGGCACCTGGGTGGCTCAGTCATTAAGCATCTGCCTTCGGCTCAGGTCATGATCCCAGGGTCCTGGGATCGAGCCCCGCATCGGGCTCCCTGCTTGGCAGGAAGCCTGCTTCTCCCGCTACCACTCCCTCTGCTTGTGTTCCCTCTCTCGCTGTGTTTCTGTCAAATAAATTAAAAAATCTTTAAAAAAAAAAAAGAAACGTTGGATTGAAATTGGGTAGAGAGTTACAGCCAGAGTTTCTACTCTTGGTTTATAAAAGACATAGCACTACAGGGGTGATATGGCATTGTCCAAAGAACAAATAATAGTGCAATTGTTCTACACTTTTTTTGACATTTAGAAGTCTCAAATGGCTATGATGGAAGCAATACGTAGGTTGGTAGACAAACTATTTGAAGGTTTATAAGATTTATAAGATTAACCTTAGGTATATCTTTTGGTCACTGGTTATCCTTACACTTTTACTTTCACATCTTATTTCCCTCTTTCTTTCTTTACAGTAGTTCTTTCTGGGTTTTCTTTGGGGCATTCAGTTTTGAATCAAGTTCACATGTTTAGGGAGCCTAACAATGAATTTGGTACTGTGGTGTGGTTAAAATCACTGAGTTCCATTTTAAAAGATGTTTTGATGATTCACATATTAAATCTTTTGAGTTATTAACTAACATCTTAATTGCTAAAAATGTACTTGTTGCCATAGTAATTAAACAGTTTAGTGAAATACAAGCAATATATCCTGATATGCTTGGAAATTTGGGAAGAGTTATAAAAGGATTGACTTTAGGTCAGTTGAAGTTTATCAGATTAAAGAATTGTGAGCCATATGTAAACATGATATGCTTATAGTTCTATTTTAGTATTCTAAGCCTCATCCCAGTATAGCTTTTCTGTGTCAATCATGAAGGAAGGATGAAAAAGTACTTCGAAAGTACTTAGAACATTCACACTTTTATTAAAGCTTTTATCTACAGCAGATAAATTTGGAATTATTTTTCTTTAGTTCTTAGAAATACTTATTTCTGGAAAATTTAAATGGACATACAACTAGGGATAATCCATTACAGAAAAGGAAGGGAATATGAACCTATGAACCAAAGAAAACACAAGTAATTTGTGTTTTATTCTACATATTAAATGCAAACAAAACAAAACAAAATGTAAAACCCAACAACTCAGAGGATTTTTTTTTTAAAGGGAGAATTCCTCTTAGAGGTTATGTTAACTGCCTTAGGTCATTTGAAAATATTGATATTGGAATCTGATGAGATTCACTTTCCTAATACAGATACTCTTTGGAGTTTTAGATTTATACAAGTTTGAATACTGGTAGCTGTAAGATCTGGGACAGATCAACCTGGCTCAACTTCATTTTATTTTTTAATTTCTTTTAAAAAGATTTTGTTTATTTATTTGAGAGAGAGCAGGAGAGAATGCAAGTGAAGTTGAGGGGGGAGGGCAGAGGGAGAGGGAGAAGTAGACTCCCCATTGAGCAGGGGCTCTTTCCCAGGACCTGGGACCAGGACTTGAACTGAACACAGACACTTACCCAACCGAGCCACCTAGGCACCCTTCAGCTTCATTTTATACATAGTTGGAAGAATTGAGGCAAAGGATTATCTTGAGTCCTTTCTTGCTGTGCCATTCATTCTAGGAGTTATAAAATTAAATTAAGTGGGTAAATATAGCCCTCTAGTGGTTCTGTTACATGTTTACACTGTTAACTGACGCATCTGGCCTTTCTCTGAAGTTACGGATTTTGAAAAATTAACTTGAATCAGATTTTAGTAATATTACATGACATAAAGAATATGGGGGGGAAGGTGGTAGGGATATATATATATATATATATATAATTTTATATATATAAAAATATATATATACATATATTTTAGATTTTATTTATTTGACAGAGACGCGGCAAGAGAGGGAACACAAGCAAGGGGAGTGGGAGAGGGAGAAGCAGGCTTCCTGCTGAGTAGGGAGCCCTATGCGGGGCTTGATCCCAGGATCCTGGGATCATGACCTGAGCCGAAGGCAGATGCTTAATGACTGAGCCACCCAGGTGTCCCAGGGATATCTTATTCTAACAATTTTTATGCTGGATTATAACCTGTTTCTGTAACTACTTTTTGGGTTATTACAAGATGGCCCAGAATATTAGAATTGCCCTGTACTTTACAAGATGAATGCTTGAATCCAGATTCTTTGCTGATAGATGCTACGATTATTATCTGATAATTATTTGTGCATATCAAAGCATGGGGTAAATTAAGGTGGGCTGTGAAGTAGATCATATATATGCATGTGATGAAATACAACTATTGGGACGCCTGGGTGGCTCAGTTGGTTAAGCAGCTGCCTTCGGCTCAGGTCATGATCCCAGGAGCCTGCTTCTCTCTCTCTCTCTGCCTGCTGCTTCCCCTGCTTGTGCTCTCTCTTTCTCTGTCTCTCAAACAAATAAATAAAATCTTAAAAAAAAAATACAACTATTAATGAGTTAGACTTAGGTTTATTGGCCTGGAATTTATTATACAATTTAGGGAAAAACAAGTTACAGAATGATTTTATATATGTATATCTCCCCATTTTTGCTTAAAACAAAAAAAAATGAGAGAAACCTTAAATCCTAGTATGAATATATATTTGTGTGTGTGTGTGTGTGTGTATATATATATATATATATATATTTGTATAAGCAAAGAAAAACTTAAATCCTAAATTTAAATTCATACTAAATCCTAAATTTAAATTCACCCTAAATCCTAAATTTAAATTCATACTAAATCCTAGTAGGAATATATATTTGTATTTATATATATATATACACAAATATATATATATATATATATATTTGTATAAGCAAAGAAAAACAGAAGATACATACCAAAAAATATTACTACCTTTAAGAAAGTGAGATTTGAAATTATGGAAGGAGATTACTCCTCTGTTTATGTCTGATTATTTGAATTGTTATGGAAAAAGAAACAAATGGAAAAACTTGAAAGGCTCAGCAGGAAGTGGAGACCTTAATCTGAAAAGTTTTAGGAGACCAAGGCCAGTTCTTCATTTCAGAACTGATTTCCAGCAGTAATCAGTTAAGTCAGCTCCAGCTGATTTTGAGTTTGTTTCTTGTTTGAATGGGAGGTGTGCCCTTGATAATCTCCTTAGATACAAGACTGATGCCCCAATTGTTTAAAATGTGTGGTGCTTGGTATTTCTCTTTATTTTGCTAATAAGCTTTTTCCTCGTCCTGGGAATTAAAATCCTTTCCTCTCCAGCCCAATTAAGTTTGTTAAGGGGGAGCCTCTATGAAAAGGCCCTTCTTTGAGGTCTTTAAGTGGAAATGATTGATTCTGAAAATTCTTCCTTCATTGGTTCTTAAACTATTTCAGAATTATTGAAGGCTCATTATGAACTCTGTCTCAATTTCTTCCCTCCAAAATGCTAAGGAATAATTTAGACAACAGTACAGACTCTAAACATGAAGATGCCTCGGTCTTTTCACAGACTGAACACAACATTGTTGCAGCTTACTTGATCACAGCAGGTATGGATGTTTAACAGTTTATTAATTAACCATTAACCGTTATTTTGTTTCGAATGGGTGAAGAAAAGCTGAGGTTTACAGCATAAGATTATAGAAAAAGCAGGGGTTCAGAAGTGTTTCAAGTTCCATATTGTTGGCCACTTATCCTTTCTGAGTTGGGGTGCTTATGTGGCAAATAGGAATGATAATACTTGCCCTATTTCTTCACTGTGTAGTAAGAGAATGCAGGTGAAAGGATAAATAAAGGCATTTTAATGGTGGTTAATGAGGCAAGTTATTTTGAATCTTGATAGACAATGTAACATTAGTGAAGTGGGGCTGAGAAAAATTTTCTATAAAATGAATAATTCTTTTATGATCATCCATGTATTTGGTTATTGTCAAGTTTTTATTGGAGAAGAGTGTGTACCATGGCAAAAATGTATTTTTATGTCCTTTACTATTCTCATATATACTATTCATAGTCTTGTCTTTGGTGGTGGACTTCAGTTAGGATGAAAAGATCTTGGAAAGAAAATTAAAGTTGTAAAAAGAGCAGACTCTACTGTCACTGAGGACAGAGTTTGAAAATTCAGCTCATTCCCCGAATATGCTTAATTGGGAAACCCTTGAGCTTTGGATTTCATCTTTTAGTATCTTACCTTCGACAGTGAGCAACTTCCTTCAGCTTTTTGTTCTTACGTTTTCTTATCTGAAAACAGGATAAGAATAAGAAAACTGTCAAGACTGTTGATGGGGCACCTGGGTGGCTCAGAGGGTTAAAGCCTCTGCCTTCCCCTCAAGGTCATGATCTCAGGATCCTGGGATCAAGTGCTGCATCAGTCTCTCTGCTCAGCAGGGGAGCCTGCTTCCTCTTCTCTGCCTGCCTCTCTGCTTACTTGTGATCTCTCTCTCTCTGTCAAATGAATAAAATAAAATCTTTAAAAAAAAAAAGGCTGTTGGGGCGCCTGGGTGGCTCAGTCGTTAAGCGTCTGCCTTCGGCTCAGGTCAAGATCCCAGGGTTCTGGGATCGAGCCCCGCATCGGGCTCTTTGCTCGGCAGGAAGCCTGCTTCTCCTGCTACCATTCCCTCTGCCTGTGTTCCCTCTCTCGCTGTGTTTCTCTCTGTCAAATAAATAAAATCTTTAAAAAAAAAAAAAAAAAAAGACTGTTGAGAAGAGTAAAACGAAATGACCTACATGATACATATAGTAGGTGTTGGAAATATCCTTGTTTCTTTCTCCCATGTGTACATACTCACTGATGTATACTGGATTAAGATAAAGGCATATTTATTGGAAAAAAGGGATGGGGAAATGAAATAGAAATTGTCTAATTATCTTTTTAATGTATAGGTTGAGTGATATAAATTTTATATTGAGCAGTCACTTCATTTCCAACTTTATGGTCACTAATGAGTTTTAGAAGTAACTGTTATAATGGCTTATTGTTATTTTTTGGATTGACTTACATGCAATTCTCAAATATATTCAAAAGTGGAGGGAAAAGTATCACAAATCCTACTATACCCAGTTTATTCTTCATAGTTGCTTACTTTCCCTATAATTTACAATTACTTCTGTGCTAGAAATTGTGGTTCTTCAGTTAATTTTTGTAAATTTTAGTAATATGCTAACTTGTTCACTTGGATACTTCTGTATGATAAAGTTCTATTTTGTTTTTGATTTTTGTTGTTGTAACAATAGACAAGTTCTATTTTGTTTTTGATTTTTGTTGTTGTAACAATATGAAAAAGCAATCTGCTAATTAAAGAGAAAATCTTATTACAACTACATAAAAATACTTTGTATACAAACTTTTGGTTCAGTTAGTTTGTTGTAGAAGACCAAGAAAAGCCGTCTTTTTCTTTTTTTTTTTTAAGATTTTATTTCTTTGACAGCGAGAGAGCTCACAAGTAGGCAGAGAGGCAGGCAGAGAGAGAGGGGGAAGAAGGCTCCCTGCTGAGCAGAGAGCCTGGATGCAGGGCTTGTTCCCAGGACCCTGAGATCATGACCTGAGCCGAAGGCAGAGGCTTTAACCCACTGAGCCACCCAGGCGCCCCAAAAGCTGTCTTTTTTGATCTGTTTACAATAGTAGCATGCAAAGAAGATTTCTTGTTAAGAAATTGTTCTCTCTGGTTCTTCTGTCTGTAGCAGTAACAATAATAGGAATTTTACGACCACTACTATGACAATGATCATTACTACCACCATCACCGCTAACCACCGTGACTGTTATTTGAATACTTGCACTGTTCTAAACACTTAAGCATATAGAATAATTCATTCTTACATGAAGTCAGTAAGTGAATCAGTTTTATCTTCCCTGTTTATATAGACGAATAGTTTAAGTAACTTAGCCAACACACACACATCTACTAAGGAGTTATGCCAGGATTTGAACTCAGGCATTTTGATTCTAGAGCCCTCATGTAACCTCAACAGTCAGTTTTATTAAGGAATACCTTGGGTATGTGTTATTTGTGGTTTTGGTAGATAAACTGAATGGAGCATATCTAACCTCTTTATGCTTCTGTTGAAAGATTTATTGTTCTTTAGGCCCCCTAGTTTTCTTAGGTCCCCTTTTTAACAAAACCCACTTATATTTCCAAGTCAAAACCAAAGCTATGAGAAGAATTTAAGGCATTTATTTTATTTGTTACTTTTACTAAGAATTTATTAGATTTTTTTTGTTTAAAATTTTATTTTCAATTTAATATTTCTCTTAGATTTTAGTTTTTACAAACTTTTACCGGCTTGAGCACTCTCCCTTTCTCCAAGTAAGGCTGGGAGGCAAGAGGACGTGGTAAATTGAGGATCTGAAATACATTCATTATGGATGAATTGTAAATTGAAGGGTAAGAGATACTAGGCTGCAGAGGAGGCTGTGTACCAAGTAATGAAGAATCACCTAAGTCATAAAAGTGATGAGGAGTCTCTGAATGACATGATTCCATTTGCATTTTAGAAATACGCTATAGTAGTAGCTAAGAGACCACATAGGAGGCCCCTGTGTGATTAAAAAGGATCCTGAGGAGGTAGAAGGGGCAATCAGGATGGAAGTAAACATATTCAAGAGCCAGAAGTTAGAATTGATGGCTGGATGTGGCAGCTGAGGGAGAGGGAAAGAGAGTGTCAAAGAAGACAAGTTTTCTGTTTGGGAGCTCCTGTGGTTAGACGGTGACGCTATTCAGTAAGATAGGAATACATGTGGGAAGAACAGGTTTGAAGAAGGAAGAGAAAATTCACTTAGTTCAGAGTGAGAGATGTCCAATAGAAAGCTGGACACGTGGGTTTGAATTTTATGAGATCAATTTGGAAAGGAGCAGCACATAGCCTCAGATATGTATGAAATCACAGATTATGTGGTCAATGTGAAAAGAAAGGGGGTCTAAGAAGCTTGGATGATGCACATATTTAATATAGTAGAGATGGAGAAGGAAAGGCCAGGTGTAGATTAAGTAGGATCTACCAAGAGATTATAAGAAAGTCAGAGGCCAAGAGGAAATTAATTTAGATCTAACTATTAAATGATCTATTGCTACCCATTAGGAAATATCTGCAGTTATGAAAATAGAGCAGAGAGCCTGAGATAGCTGCTGAATGAAAAGAGCAAAAGGCCAAATTGTTTGACTCGTACCCCCCATTATAGCTAAGACCTCCCCCAAAGTACAGTTACTTTATTCTGGTTGTGTACTTGGTAGGCAACAACTTACTGTACTATGTCTTATCTGATTTTCAAAATCATCAATTAGTAGTTAACTTAGAAAAATTCTTCAATTCATTAAGCTTTTTGGAGTACTTCTTGTATGCATGCTACAGTACTTGATGCTAAAATTAGAGCCAAAGAGGGGCACCTGGCTGGCTCACTGGTAAAGCAAATGACTCTTGATCTCGGTTGTGAGTTCTAGCCCTACATTGGGTGTAGAGATTACTTAAAAATAAAATCTTAAGAAAAAATAAAAAATCAAAATTAGAGCCAAAGAATCACCAAATTTGCTATCATTGTGCCTTACTTATGCTTTGTGGGAATAATAGAAATGAAACAATATGAGTTTTAGTTGTGGTCTGTTTATTAAATAAATCTGCTATATGCCACGTACTCATAGAACACAGAAGTCATTAGGAACCTGAAATCTAGATGAGAAGACTAGGAGTACCTAAAAGTTAAATATAGCATAATATGAGCAAGCACTTTGGGAATTTAGAGAAAGGAGAATTACTGTGGGTAGGAGAAGATTCTAGAGCAGAGCTGGGCTCGAACAGAACTTTGAAGGATGAGTAGCATTTCTATAGGTACAGGAAAAAGGGTGTTCCAGGTGGGAGAGGCTTTACAACAAGCCT
Source organism: Procyon lotor (assembly GCA_028646535.1). Lineage (NCBI taxonomy): Eukaryota > Metazoa > Chordata > Mammalia > Carnivora > Procyonidae > Procyon > Procyon lotor. The sequence continues at coordinate 76,508,376 of CM053604.1, forward strand.
CGTGTATTTGATAGATAATTAGAATGGATGGCTTGTTTGGCAAGTGTGGAAATTTGCTTAGAGAAGGTGAAAACAGACTGAGGCAAAACCTGGATATCAGGTTGGGACATGTGGGCTTTCATCCCACAGGCAGCGGAGAGTATTGAAGCTCTGAGAAGAAACATGGCTACGTCTCTGTTGTAGCTAGCGTATTCTGCCAACAGCACAGAGGGGAAAGACTAGGAATCTGGAGGGTTAGTGTCACAGGATGCTAAAAGGAAATTTCCACTCGACTGAGGTGCCACGATGAAATGGAAGTTCTTCCTCAGCTGGTACTTTTGTGTGTTGGTGCTTGGAAACCTTCCCTTTCTACAATTGTTGGGCGCTGCTCACTCCCCCACTGTTAGGACCCAGTATATGACCCACATCTGGCTTACAGGATATTTATGCACCCTTTGCAGCCTGTAGAGGTCGTTGATTGGGCTAACGTGAGTGCGCGGTTCAGTCAACAATACGCTGCCATTCTGATTATGAAGTTCGGTCTTCTATCTACCTGAGTCCGGCCCATTCGAGGGCATTGACAACAGTGAGTTTCTGGACCCCCAAGGCTGAGAGTCAGATCCCAGACTGTGGAAACTTGACTAGGAAGGTGTCACCTGTGAGACTTCTCAATGTACCTAAAAGCCACCCTGATTCCCTTTCTGAATAGTCAAACCTTGCAGTGTGCCTTCTGTAGGGGTGTGTGTGCGCACATTGAATGAGGTACTCAGATTTGGACATGCTGAGTTTCCAGAAATACTGGAATAGTCATATGATCTTATACATGGTGGATCCCTCGTAAATGTGTAATGGCAATGAGTTGAATGAAAAGGGATATGGAACTGGAGCATGGGTCAGGGCTGGAAAGTGATAGAAGAGTTGTTAGGGTAGAATGATAGGTGGGGCTTGAGAAAGGAAACTAGAGAGAAAGAAATGCCTCAGGCCTCAGGAAGGAGGAGGAGGAAGCTAGATTTCCAAAAGAGATGGTATGGTCATACAGATATCTTAAAAATCAGCAGAGGTGGTAACATGAAAGATGGAGGAGGAATTTCAAGGACAGCATGACCCACAGTGAGGACATTAAAACCAGACTTCAGTGCTCTGTATGCAATTGGTAGAATCTTCATTTTAATTTTATTATTTCCATTTCACAGAAGGGCCGGGAAGATACTACAACCAGTTTTAAGAACACTTGGAGCTCCTCAAACAAATGAACTAAAATGGATTTGCTATGTTTTTGAGGGGACTTAAATATTTACTTTTGATACTACTTTTAAATATTCACATTAAGCAAAGTGATTTTTTTTTTAATATGTTCTCAGGTATAATAAGTATTTTCAGCAACCTAATAGTTCTCGGCATCTTCATTAAGTACAAGGAACTTCGGACCCCCACAAATGCAATCATCATGAACCTGGCTGTTACCGATATAGGGGTCAGTAGCATTGGCTATCCCATGTCAGCAGCTTCAGATCTGTACGGAAGTTGGAAATTTGGATATGCAGGATGCCAGGTATTGGAGATCTTCGGAATGAAAGGAAAATAAAATATTAAAGAGATGTAAATTTAAATGTCTAAAAAAAGAAATTCTAAGGGTTTCAATCAAATAGATCATGTAGGATAATAAAGTGCTCTTACTGAAAATAGCTCTGGAAGTGACTGGAAAATATATTACTTAATAAGAGAAATAACATTCATTATATTTTCGAAATTTCCCTAACCCAAAGGAAAAAATTAGCATTCAACTAGAGAAGAAAAGTAAAAATTTGCATATTAAAAAAACTCGCATATTGCAAATTCAAGAAGAAATATCCTGTTTTCATTGGAAACAATAAACTATTTAATGACAATATCATAATATCTAAGTATTGTAGTTAAGCTCTCAGTTTTTTCTCCCTCTAAGAACAGTCCTCCAATGGCCTTGCAATTAATTATATCCATTATTATTTTTACTGACAAGGAAATATATTAATTCATATTAGGAGAGTAGACAGATAAGATTTTTGACCCAAGTTTTTAAAACAGTTTACTATTTTAAGCTATAAAATGATAGAGAATAAAATGAGAGTAATAGAATAATGAATGCTCATGTATGTACCACCTGGTTTTGTCAAATCTTAATGTTTTGCAGTATGTGCCTCAGGTTGTTAGCTTTTTAAAGATAAAAAACTTGTCCTCGCTTTGGCAGCACATATACTAATGATAAAAAACCGGAGGAGCACCTGTGTGGCTCAGGCGATTAAGGGCCCCTTGGTTTCAGCTCAGGTCATGACCTCAGGGTCGTGAGATTGAGCCCTGCATTGGCTCCACGTGCTCCTAAAAAATTAAATTTAATGTCAGAGCCTGTTTAGAGGCTTTTTCCCCCCCTGCTTTAGAGTCTTAACCCTTTTGCTCCTGCACATGGGTGTGTGTGCTATCTCTCTCAAATACATAAATAAAATCTTAAAAAAAAGATCTAAAACTTGAAAAATACTATTGAAGGCCATTGCATACGATCCCCAACCTTCCTTCTCTTCCATGAATGTTTTTCTATCGTAGTACATATTTACCTGCACATGAACTAACTGTCTGGATATTTCAAATTCTGTATAAGTAATATATTGTATATATATAATGCAATCTTATTATATGATACTATGGGGTTTTTTTTACTAACATATAATGTATTATTTGCCCCAGGGCACATGTCTATGAATCATCAGGCTTACACATTTCACAGCACTTACCATAGCACATACCCTCCCCAATGTCCACAACCCAGCCACCCTATCCCTACCCCACCCCCTGGCCTTCCAGCCACCCTTAGTTCGTTTCATGAGTCTAGGAGTCTCTCCCCATCCTCTCCTGATTCATTTCTCTCCCCCACCCCCCCAACAAACCCCCGCCTTTCCTCTCAAATTCTTCATATGATACTATGTTTTTAAAGTTTATCCACGTTGATGGATAAAATGAGTTGATTACTCATTTTAACGGCTATATGATATTCCATTTTATGAACATACCCCAAAGTATTTATTTTTCTATTAAGCATTTCCTCCCGTTTGTTTTCAGTCACAAACATGGCTTCAATAAGCATTCTTATGTCTCCTACAATGTGTAAGAGTTTCTTTAAACATACTGTTTAGGAGAAGGATGGTTGGGTTGTAGAGAATATTGATCTTTAATTTCATCAGATGTGGCCAAATTGCTCTCCAAAACGGTATGCCAATTATGAGAACTTCTATTATTCCACATTCTCTCCAATGCTTGGGATTGTCAGATTTTTAATTTTTTATCATTTTGATGGGTATAAAGTGGTATCTTAATAATCTGCACTTCTTTGACTATGTATTGTGGTTTACATCTTATATCATAAACATTCAGGTTTCCCCTTGTGTGAACAGCCCATTTTCCAGTTTGTCTTTTTCTCCTGTTGAATTCTCTATCTTGTGAACACTAGTATTTTGTTGGTTATCTGCACTGCACCTAACTTACAGTTTGTTTTTGCACTATGTTTATTGATTGTGCATTATATGCTGTATAAAAGTTTTAAGTCTTAAATTTTTTTTTGGAGAGGATTATTTTATTTCCTGAATCTCATGATATTACAGACTCTGCCTTCACTAAGTCTTAAATTTAAAAAGTTTATTTTAATTAATGAAGACCTAAAACACTTTCTATACATACCTTTAATAAGTCAGTTACAACATGACAATGGAAAATGTATTCTAAAATTATTAAAATAAAAAAACAGTCAATGTCCTTAAAATGTTTTCTAGCCATGGGATAAAAATGTAAGTGTCTCTTTGGAGGGTGTGTAGAATGGTGAATAGTGTATTCTTTCCAATTTTGATTTCTAGATTTATGCTGGACTGAATATCTTTTTTGGAATGGCAAGTATTGGATTACTCACTGTTGTGGCCATAGATCGGTATCTGACCATCTGTAGTCCGGACACAGGTATAGCCCTTCTTTCAGCTTTCTCAATGAATCCATTTCTCGCCTAAGTACTACTCAACACACATGCACTTTAAAATGTAAATGTAATGATTGGGGTGCTTGGGTGGCTCAATCGGTTAAGCATCTGCCTTCAGCTCAGATCATGATCCACCATCTGGCTCCTTGCTTAGTGGGGAGTCTGCTTCACCCTCTGCCCCTCCCCTGCTCATGCTCTCTCTCTCTCTTTAAATAAAATCTTAAAAAATACATAAATGTAATGAGTTGCATTAAGACTAAATGGTCAGTCTTGTTTTTCTGACAATCCTTGTTCAAAAGTTTAATGATTTCCTATGATACTTAGGATAAAACCCAAATTTCACAGCACAACCTCCAAGGCTCCTGGCTATCTTTCCTGTTTGGGCTGGGACCCCCTCCCTTTAGGGTACTGGCCTAGGCCTTTCCCATTTCAGGATCTTTGTAAATGCTGTTTCCCTAGGCCTGTAGAATGCTTCTCCCTGCTTTTCCTCTGGCTGATCCTTTTTATCATTCAGGTGCTGGTTTAAATGTCATTTTTTTTTTCTGAATATGAATTCATGTAGAAGACTCTGAGTGAACTAAAGTGCTTTGTAAAGAATCTACCTGACAACAACTTTGAATAATCAGTTAAAACAAAGTGAAGATAGGAATCCTATCAGTGGCAAATGATGCTAATATTTCATCTGTTGGCTAATAGGAAGAAGAATGACCACCAACACTTACATCGGCATGATCCTGGGAGCCTGGCTCAATGGTCTCTTTTGGGCTTTGATGCCTATCATGGGTTGGGCTAGTTATGCCCCAGATCCTACCGGGGCTACTTGTACCATAAACTGGCGGAAAAATGATGTGTAAGAGACACATTTTCACTTTACGATAATCAAATGCTTCTAACGTAGACATTGTCTCATCATTTCAAATTTAAGCTCAGATCAAATGTTTTCCATACACAGTGTGACCAAGTGCTTCCTCCATAGTGATGGTGTGATTCCAGTATTGAATTACGCTTGTTTGCAAGTAAAGGTCACCCAGCTCCCTTGTTTCCTTACCCTCTTCCGTCCTCTCCTGTGGCAGCCAAGTGGGTACAGACCATCCTTCAATATTGGTATCTCAGGGGTAGAATCTGAAAGGGAAAATGGAGCATTAGTATCTCTAGACAGCGTGTGGCTCTGCTGAAAGCCCAGCCGGACTCCCTGCTATCTTTTCAGGATGACCTGGTGATAAAGCTGAAACGACAAGGCAAAGCCACAGTCACCATAAGGACTTGCTTGCTCCTTAGTGATGCTCTTCTGTATTTACCAGGGAAAAAAGGGTAACTTAGTTTGTTAAAGAAAATGAAAGGTGACTCAGAAAAACGGGTAGAAAATTTCTAAATCTCCAACTAAATCTAAATCTTAAACTTTCTGTAAAAGGTCAACAAGAAAATATTTTAGACTTTACAGACAAGACTGTCTCTGTTACAATTGCTCAACGCTGCCTGTGAAAGCAGTGGTAGACAGTGTGTAAATAAACGTAGTTCCAGTAAAAGATAATTTACAAAGGCCATAGTTTGCCAGCCTCTAGTCTAAATGAACCAATTAAATGTCCTTCCTACATTACTTAATAATATAATGACTGTTGAACAGTGCCACGATTATTTTTAATAATCATTCCGTTTCCTTTCCCCTATTCAGCACAATGAACAAGTAGTGATTTGGTGATTCCGTTTTCTTACTTTCAGATCTTTTGTTTCTTTCACAATGACAGTCATTGCAGTAAATTTTATTGTGCCCCTGACGGTGATGTTTTACTGCTATTACCATGTCACTCGATCCATTAAAAGTCATACTACTAGTAACTGCACTGAGTACCTCAACAGAGATTGGTCAGATCAGGTAGATGTAACAAAGGTAAGACATTAAAATCCTTAATTTATACAACTTGGCCCATATTACAATCACCTCTCCCCAACACTTGATTCTTACTCTCTGCCTCTTTTTCTTGTGTTTGTCTTCATATTTCTAAATGATGTGTTTATCTGCTGTTTCAGATATTTTGTTTGCTATTACTCTTGATTTCCTACTATGGCTAGTGAGAATTTATTTCTCTTACACCATCTTTCCTATTCCTCCACCCCAATCTTTCTCTCTCCTCATCTTGTCAGCAAAATGTTAAGAATATTTGGTTACATAATTGTACCTTATTGTAATTACCTAAATTTTGTTTATTGCAGATCTCTGTATGGTTCTGTGGTTTGTATTTTTTAAATAATTTTTTTTTCTTTTGGGGTTAATCATTCGTTTTCTTTCTCTTCCTCCTCTCAGTCCCCTCTTCTGCTCCTTCTCTATCTCCCCCCACCATAGTTTTGTTTGCTCACTGTTCTTTGTATGGGTCACTAATTCATCTCCAGACTCCCCAGCAGAAGCGCCAATCTCTTCTCCGTATTCTTAAATTCATTGGAGACTAATTGACTTTATCCTTCTCTTGGAACTGTCCTTCCCAGTGCTGCTCTCAAGAATCTTGCTCTACACTGGCCCTTCTCTAAGACCACTGCGGGCATCCTCAGATCTCCTTATCGACAGCTGAGAATGCCTCTGGCCTCTCTCCTGGGTTGGATCATCTGTTTTCTGGCTTGCATATCTTCCTTTTTTTTTTTTTGAGGGGGTATACTTGCTCTCCTTTGGTGGAGCAGATTGTCAAATAGATTTCTAAGGAGGTTATAGGGAGATAAATTTTTAAAGATTTTGTTGCCTGAAATTGTCTTAATTCTATGAACATATTTGACTGTCTCACGTGGAATTTTAAGTAGAACAATGACTTTCAGAGAATTTTGAAGGCATTGCTCTGGAGTCCCCTAGCTTCTAGAGTTGCTATCACAAAGGCTGACAATATTATGGTGACTGCCCCTTTGTCGTGTTCTATGTGTTCTCTCTGGAAGCTTGGAGGATCATCTCTGTGTCTCCAATTTTCTGGAATTTCATGCTGATGTGTCTTGAGGGGGCTCTTTATTCACCAATATTCTGGGTACTTGGTGAGTGCTTTCAATATGAAGATTCAAGTCTTCCCCTTCTGGGTGATTTCTTGTATTATTTCTCTGGTGATTTCCTTTCTACGTTTTATTTTTTTTCTGTCCTCTTTTTCTGGAAGGCGTTTTTTTTTTTTTTTTTTATATTGAAGCTCCTGAAAACAACTTCTACTTTTCTTATATTTTCTCTCCTATGCAGTCCCTGTCTTGGACTTTGTTTGTTTTTGTTTCTACTTTCTGCGAGATTTTGTAAACCACGTCCAAGTCTGGGATTGGGTGAGAAAAGTGAGGCTCAAGTCTTGGGTGCAAAATTTAAACAGGCATCAAAAAAACTCAGCAATTCCCTCCAAAAAAGTAGTTAATGTAGTATTTTTAAAAAATTAAATTTAATGTCACATCAGAGAGGGAGACAAACCATAAGGGACTCTTAACTCTAGGAAATAAAGAAACTGAGGGTTGCTGAAGGGGAAGTGGGGTGGGGGGTGGAGTAACTAGGTGATGGGCATTAAGGAGGGCACTTGATATAATGAGCACTGGGTGTTATATGCAACTGATGAATCACTTAACTCTACCTCTGAAACTAATAATATACTATATGTTAATCAATTGATGTTCTTTATTTATTTTCCCCAAATATGTTTATTTTATTTTTTCAGTGTTACAAGATTAATTGTTCATGCACCACACCCAGTGCTCCATGCAATACGTGCCCTCCTCAATACCCACCACCTGGCTTGCCCAACCGCGCACCCCCTCCCCTCCAAAACCCTCAGTTTGTTGCTCAGAGTCCACAGTCTCTTATGGTTCATTGACCCCTCCGATTTCTCCCCATTCACCCTTCCCTTCCTTCTCACAATATCCTCCATGTTTTTCCTTATGCTCCACACATAAGTGTGGAGATATTAGATATTATAAGATAATATCTTATAATATTATAATTATATATATATAATTATTATAAGATAATTGACTCTCTCCGCTTGACTTATTTCACTCCGCATAATCTCTTCTAGTCCCGTCCATGTTGATACAAAAGTTGGATATTCATCCTTTCTGATGGAGGCATAATATTCCATTGTGTATATGTACCATATCTTCTTTATCCATTCATCTGTTGAAGGGCATTTTGGTTCTTTTCACAGTTTGGCGATTGTGGCCATTGCTGCTATGAACATCGGGGTACATGTGGCCCTTCTTAATCAATTGACTTTAAATAAAAAATTAGTTTAAAAAACCCATATTGAACAAAATATAAAATTTTGAAGACAGGGTCTGACCCTGTACTTATATGACTCACCTCATTACCCTAATCCTAGCTAACCCCATCATTCAAACTTTCTATTGCATTTTTAAAATTCTGCCCTTTTTTAGTTAAAGGATAAAAATGGTTATTATAGATAAAAAGTTAATTTTACATCCTCTACTCCTTTCCAATTGCCTCCTCTTCTTGTTTTATGGATGTATATCTTCTCTCCTTTCTGTGATGGTATTATGTACATATGTACATTTTCCTTTTGTTCATCACATATTTTTTGTTTCCCCTGCATTTCTGCACCACTTTTTTGGTATCTTTTTAAAAAATCTTACTATTGAAGTATAGTTGACATACAATGCTATATTACTTTCAGGTGTACAACATAGTGATTCAATGATTCTCCACATTATACAATGTTCATCACAATAACTGTAGCTACCATCTGTTACCATGCAGTGTTATTACAATATTATTAACTATATTCCCTATGCTGTACTTTCCCTCCTTATGACTTATTTATTATTTATTTTATACCTGGAAGTTCGTACCACTTAATCCCCTTCCCCTATTTTGCCCATCCTCCTATATTCCTCTCCTCTAGCAACCTCCAGTTCTCTGTATTTATGAGTCTATTTTCGTTTTCTGCCTACTCATTTGTTTTGTTTCTTAGATTCCACATATAAATGAAATCATATGGTATTTATCTTTCTCTGTCTGACTTATTTCACTTAGCATAATACCCTCTAGGTCCATCCATGTTGTTATAAATGGGAAAATTTCATTTATTTCCAGATTGAATTTACAAAGCTAGAAAGTTATTTTTACAGATTAGCAAGTAATGACAGTAAGGGGGAAAGCACAATGCCAGCAGTTCACAGCACAATTACTAGTATGGGTTAGGCATGCGTTTTCATCTACCTCTCATCAAAGCCAGCTTTTGTATTCTTCTCTAGCACACTAAAAGAAAGAGGACATGCTTTACATTGTTTAATGTTCTATCCATTTGACAAGCTCTTGTTATCATAGAGGACTTGAGGTGCACAAGCAAAGTACAATGAGGTTTGGAAAAGTCCAGATTTTCTTCTATGTCATCAACAACATAAATTTATTCAAATTCCTATCCAGATAATTTTTCATGCTATGTTAAATATATTAGCTATTCCAATATTTTAGATATTGGGTTTGCCAAATATTGATTTATTTTACAGATGTCTGTGATGATGATACTTATGTTTCTGGTGGCATGGTCCCCTTATTCCATCGTGTGCTTATGGGCCTCTTTTGGTGACCCTAAGAAGATTCCTCCCTCCATGGCCATCATAGCTCCACTATTTGCAAAATCTTCTACATTCTACAATCCTTGTATTTATGTGGTTGCTAACAAAAAGTAAGTAATGTTTAAAATGCTTTTAAATTGGGGTGCCTGGGTGGCTCAGTGTGTTAAAGTCTCTGCCTTCAGCTCAGGTCATGATCTCAGGGTTCTTGGATCGAGCCCCGCATCAGGCTCTCTGCTCAGTGGGGAGCCTGCTTCCCCCTCTCTCTCTGCCTGCCTCTCTCCCTACTTGTGTTCTCTCTCTCAAATAAATAAATAAAATCTTTTTAAAAAATGCTTTTAAATTTAAAAAAATGGATATAGAAAGATTGTTAAAAAGATTTTTGGAGAGCTAAGTGACAGAAACTCCTTTAAACTGGGGTAAACATTATTTGGCTCATGCACCTAGAGAAACATCTAGGCCTATAAATGCCTTGAACTCCAGTTCTATGACAGCCTCTTCCCATATGGATGGGAGAGGACTATAGCAACCTACAACCCAAGTTCTACCAGCTAAGCCTCCCCAAATTTGTTTCATCTCAGATGGCTTTCTGGCCGCAAAGCTGCTGGAAGGTGGTTCATAGGCTCAGCTAGTTCTCATGGTTACCCCCACCCCAATACTTGGAATTGTTTTTCCAAAGAAAAGAGTGGTTCTATTATCAGAAAATGGACAAAGTGAGGAAGGCAAAGTTGGGCTCCATAAGAGGGTGGTATAGTTGCATATTTATTAGAGAGAAGATATTCAAATGCAAGAGAAAAACTGTGCTAAAATAAAAGGGCTTCAGGAGTGGGTAGTTATTCAGGATAATAAAGAATCTTTCCTTCTTCCTTTGTTGGAACTCAGCAAAGATTTCTGTCTCCTCAGTGAAGCCTAGATTATTTCACTTCCTGTTACTGCTGAAAGATGGAATAGCCATTTATTGTCCTTAAATATTTGATTTAAAAAGTCTCAGTAGAGGTCAGGCGATTTGATCCTGAGATGCAAACGTTTGTATTTAGACACTTGTTTGAGAGAGCAACTTTAGCTACAGGTATACAAAGAAACATAAAAACTTTTTTTTTTTAATATTTTTTTTTTAAATGATTTTATTTATTTATTTGACAGAGAGCGAGAGATCACAAGTAGGCAGAGAGGCAGGCAGAGAGAGAGGAGGAAGCAGGCTCTCTACTGAGCAGAGAGCCCGATGCGGGGCTCGATCCCAGGACCCTGAGATCATGACCTGAGCTGAAGGCAGAGGCTTTAACCCACTGAGCCACCCAGGTGCCCCAAAACATAAAAACTTTTAAGACCAAACAGATCACATAAGAAGAATAAGGAACATACTTTAAATTCAGAGCCTATTGGTAGTTCTTTTGGAAAGATTAATCAATCTTAAGCTCCCCTTAATTTCAACTGGCCTTTGCTCAGAAGAACAAATGTGTAAAATATACATCCTTAGTTCAAAGTAAATTGTAACTGACATTTGAATTGTCATCTTAAACAGACATACTTATTGATTTTTATTAAATGTCTTCAATGTTTATAGTCAATGGGGCCAAACTAGTCTTTGTATCGTATACTTTATACATTTACGAATGTTCTTAACAGGAGATGTTAAAGTTGGAGGCAAAAATTTATTTGGAGATGTCAGTTAGCAGTAGAGGCATCTTAGCCATATTCGAAAATGCTTTAAAAGTTCCAAGTCCTTATAGGGTAATGCCAGATTTCTCCTGTCTTACTTTAGATTTCGGAAGGCAATGTTTGCCATGTTCAGATGTCAGACTCACCAAGCAACGCCCATGACGAGTATTTTACCAATGGATGTATCTCAAAATCCACTGCCTTCTGGAAGAAACTGAAATAAGAGAAAAAGTACACAGTATCAAAATATTTTATTTACTTTTTTCCCCAGTGGTCTAGTTTTATTTTAAATACGGTCCTATTTACATCAGATGCATACATAGATTGTCTTATTAGACCTTAAATTCCCCAAGAGTAGCTCCTAGTTCTCCTGTTTGTGGGATGGCTATTGTAGTGATTGTTTATTTTCTTCATATAAACTTACCGTTCATCTCTTTTGATTACTCTAGGCACATGAGATTAAGGCTCATTCTCTTTCTCCCAATCATGGCATTCATTACACTATATCAGTGACCTGGTAACTTGTCTGGGTTCTCCATTAGATTAGAAGTAGCCACTATTTTAATGTTAAAATAAATTAATAATAATAATAATAGTCTTCAATAAGCAAATTACTGAAGTGAGTCGTTGGTGTTCCTAGGTAGATGGAAAATATTTAAGCATTCACACTTTTAAAATTGTAATACAATTATTAACTTCTATTTAACAAAAATATTAAACACTATTGCTTCTAAATGACAGTAGTTGATGCACATATATACCTTACATAGCAATGTCATCTCTGTGCATATTATTATGTATTCTGCATTTTTAGTTTACATTTTTCTGTGTATGTATTTCCATATATTTGCCACTAGAATTAATTTAATCAATAGAGGTTTATATTTGTTCTCTTTTTCCCATTCTGTTTGTCTGAAATTTATTTTATTGCAGCAAGAACATGTCTCTGTCCTCTTGACCAGTTTTTACATGTACAATACAGTATTAGTAACTATGTGTATAGCAGATCTGTAGAACATATTGTCCTGCTTAACTGAACTTTACGTCCTTTGATAACTGTATGCTTGTTCTTTGATGTATCCTGAGCAGGTAGATGCATTTTGCCTGGTACATGGTAGGGGTTCAATAAAAAACATTGTTGAAAGTTCAATGCATTTGTAGACTCATGTATTTGTTGTTTTAAATAACCATTGTTTAGTGAACATTTAATATCAGCAGTATTTTAACTGAGCAAATTTTTCTGACTTTATTGTTTCTATATGCATCCTATCAATTTTAAATAACATTTCCCATAATATTCTTATTTTTACAGATTTGATTTTCCTTTGAAAGGGTTTTTGGTTTAACGATTGTTGATAGGACCACCATACAATAACAAGATTAAATACTATATATGTGTGTTGGTTATCGAGCAGGGCCAATCAGGAGGTACTTGATATGCCCAGAGATACATAAGATATACATAATACATATATGTGTATGTGTGTGTGTATGTGTATAAAATCTATACACAATTGATTGTCAATTGCCATGAGAATTTTCCATCTTATGTATGTGGAGGTAGTTTTTAATGATTGAATTTAATTTTTATTTTCTGATAGAGCTAAAAGATGTGACAATTGATCTTCAGATACAGCTTGATGCCTGTATTGAGAAACTAATTTACAAAAACTCAAAACATACATATTTTTAAAGGTTTTTATTTATTTATTTGACAGAGAGAGAGAGATCACAAGTAGGCAGAGAGGCAGGCAGAGGGCGGGGGGAAGCAGTCTCCCCACTGAGCAGAAAGCTCGATGTGGGGCTCGATCCCAGGACCCAGAGATCATGACCTGAGCCTAAGGCAGAGGCTTTAACCCACTGAGCAACCCAGGCACCCCGAAAAAATATATTCTTGAACAGAGGTCATGGCCCTTCGTTACAAACTGCTAGGGTAACCTTACACTGCTTCAAAGTGACTTGGGAGAGCCAGGGTCTTAGTCCTGCCACTCAGTGGTGGATTGAAGCATTTTGCCTAAAAAAAAAATCTAGGTACTTTACTTTGTTTTTGGAGACCATAAATGCAAATATATATATATATATATATATAATGTTATAAATAATCTGCAATATTTTCTAGCATCTACTAAAAGACTGAATTATTCTTAACATTAAGTGTATCTTCAAGATATAGGAGCAATTACATCCATAGAAAAAGGACTTAATAAGCATTTCCTTGCAAATCTGGATATGGGCATCTATTGAAATTTTCTTGACATGTGCTTCAGTCTCATTTTTCTTAGAACGTGTTACTGAGCAGAAACCGTATTCAAAGTCTACGTAGATTGATCCCCTGTAAAATACACTTGAAGGTTAAGTAACTACAGATCTCAGCTAATCCCACGTAATCTGCTGTTACTAAATGGCTGTTTGTATTCCTGGCACACCAGTTTCTGAAGCTTACGGTTTGGTTTTTACCTTTGTTCAAATAACCTCTAGAAGGAGCGATGCGTCTCTCAGCATGTCTGTGCATTGTATTTATTAGCTTTTTGGAGAGAGTCAGCTGTTCATGTCCTTCACAGTGCACCTGCGATTATCAAGGCAGAAATGACGGCACGGGATCAAGGTATGCTCCTCTCCTTGCTACTAAGTGTTCTAATGATTCTAAGGAATAGGATTCCCATAAGATAGCCTTATTTTGAAAGCAAATTGTTGACCAGGTATCAGAGGAGAAAAGGTTTAATTTACATAAGCTTTAACTTCATTTGCCCACTCCGATGTTTTCATTTTGAGCAGTTGAGCTCTTAAAAGCCCCTCCCATTATTTGAGACTCTCGAATACATTCTGTATTACAAAAATATCTGTTGCACTTGTATTCACAACATGTCCCCGTCAGGTCAGACTACCGAAATGAGTGTGGCCAGCTCAGCTTGTTTATAGAAAGGAAGCCCAGGAGGGAGGGCAGATCTGGAGGTACTTGACATGCCCAGATGATTTGCTTCCCTGATTTCCCATTTCGTTTTGAAGGTTATGCATGCCAATTAGATAGATTTTAAAAAGTAGGAAGGAAGATCATAAGAGTGAAATTAGCGAGGTTCGTAATTAAGATTTTTATTTTAAAGGTTAGGAGTTTACAAAGAACAGAAGTTTGAAAGATGTGGATCAACCCTGTCTGTTGCAGATACTGAGGGCGCCCCACAGAAGTTAGTCACCCTCTGGGTTGCTTTAGCATCTACCTGTGAATTGAGAATAATTAATACTTTTAATATATGTGAGTCCTTTGAGATAGAAGTTAAACACAAAACAGGACTTTTTTTTTAGCTAAACATGGTAGTACTTGATTTTTTTTTTAGAGGATATTTATTTATTTATTAAAGACTTTATTTGAGAGAGAGATAGCAAGGGGGGGGGAGAGGGCGAGGGGGAGAGGAAGAAGCAGGCTCCCCCTGAGCAGGGAGCCCCATGTGGGATTTGATCCCAGGACCCTGGGATCATGACCTGAGCCGAAGGCAGATGCTTAATGGACTGAGCCAGCCAGGCGCCCCTGGAGAGGATATTTAATAACAAAATAAGATTATTTTGAAACTTGATTGAAGTGAACAGTGAGCCTTTTACAGAAAACAATTCGTTAAAACAATTACCCAATTTATGCCATACAACTTAAATAAATAAAACCTATTTTTTTTGAAAAATTTTTTTTAAAGATCTTATTTATTTATTTGACAGGAGAGAGATCACAAGTAGGCAGAGAGGCAGGCAGAGAGAGAGGGGGAAGCAGGCTCCCTGCTGAGCAGAGAGCCCGATGTGGGGCTCCATCCCGGGACCCTGAGATCATGACCTGAGCCAAAGGCAGAGGCTTTAACCCACTGAGCCACCCAGGCGCCCCAATAAAACCTATTTTTAAGTAGTTTGTCTTATTGTATGAACTTTACTCAACCCACTGATGGTATCTTTTTGAGATATTCACTAAAGACAAAGGGAACAATGTAACAAATTAAAGACCTACTTGGCAAAATATATGAAGCAGTTAATGACTCAGGGCCGGGTATTTTTTGAGAAGACAGTCACAGAAATGTTTTTTTTCTTGGTGATGGCCCAGTTATTGATGGATTTTGTAAAAACCATAGCGTATTATGCCTGGTAAGGACTCTAGAAATAATCTAGTTTGACTGCTGTCATTTTATAGATAAAGAAACACAACCATACAGAGATTATATGCCTTGTCCAAGGTCACAGCACTGAGTTGATGCGGGGACTATTTGGTAAGGTCTTTCAGTTTCCTATGCAGGCTTTCTTCCATTACACTGGAATGCTAACCTAATGAGTAGAAATCAGATCATTCCCATATAAAGTAGCAATGGAATTTGTAATACAGAATAGAGATGAAGAATAAGAGGTATTCTTAGAGAATTTCAATGATTCCATAGGGCCATCTCCTAAAGTTACAGAAAGGAGATGACCCTCTCAGTACACCCCAGCTTTATGCTGTCTACCTCTCTTCACATTATACACTGGCTTTTGAAATTCACTGATTTAATGTCATGTGTTTAATATTTTTTATAAACATATAATGTGTTATTTGCCCCAGGGGTACATGTCTGTGAATCATCAGGCTTACACATTTCACAGCACTCACCATAGCACATGCCCTCCCAGTGTCCATAACCCAGCCACCCTATCCCTACCCCCCCTGATAATGTCATGTGTTTTTATGGCATGGCTGTTTCATTGTTACTATGTACAACAAGTATAATGTATTTCTACGTACAATGTACTTATACATTATACAATTTAGATTGCTTTGCAAAATTTTTATCATGTTTTCAGCAATCCAGTGGGGGCAAGTATATATTTTTAAAGATTTTACTTATCTATCTGACAGAAAGAGAGAGAGATCACAGTAGGTAGAGAGGCAGGCAGAGAGAGAGGAGGAAGCAGGCTCCCTGCTGAGCAGAGAGCCCGATGCAGGGCTCGATCCCAGGACCCTGAGATCATGACCTGAGCGGAAAGCAGAGGCTTTAACCCACTGGGCCACCCAGGAGCCCCTAAATAGGTCTTTTTTTCAGGTTAAAATGAATCTCAATTCTCTGATTCTTCATACTTTACACATGCCCATGGGACAGGCTTGTTTTTCTATGTCTGCTTTATACGTGCCACTAAACAAGATCACAATGTGACTTATTCAAGGTCACTTCAGTTAGTGAGTGGTAAGAGGAATAAATTCACAGTTCGATTTATTCCTTAGGCTGAAAGCAATGCACCGGTCACATTAAGCATCTAGTGTGAACAACTTGCTCTTTTTTCTCTTTCCTCCTTCCCTCCCTTCCTTCATTTTTAAAATTAAATTATCTTCTTAAAAAAGATCAATTTATAACTTCAACAGGGGATTTTTAAAAAACAGACCATTTCCTAAAGAAGTTAAGAGTGTATACTTTGGAGTTGGATAGGCGTGGGTTTGAGAGGAAGCTGTGTAACCCACTAGCTATGTGACCTTGAGCAGTTACCTCGTGTTGGTGGGCCTCAGTTATTTTCTCTGTAAAAAAGAGACTCCTAGACTCACGAAACGAACTAAGGGTGGCTGGGAGGGGGGGTGGGGGGGCTACGGATAGGGTGGCTGGGTTGTGGACATTAGGGAGGGAATGTGCTATGGTAAGTGCTGTGAATTGTGTAAGCCTGATGATTCACAGACATGTACCCTGGGGCAAATAATACATTATATGTTAATAAAAAATAAATTTAAAAAATGAGATTGATGATAGAAATAGCAAACAGCCATTAAGTGCCTATGATGTGTCAGGAAGGTATAAATTTTACATCCTTTTCACTTAATTATTGGAACAGTGCTATATGGGAAAATGAAATGGGGGGATTGGTGACGTGGCTTTTCATGATCACAGAGGAAGTGGCCGAGCTTGGATCTGAACCAAGATGGGCCTGACCCCAGAGCTGGTGCCTTTACCTCTTTTACCCGGTAACTACCTTCTAGGGCTATTCATGGTAAAATAAGGCTTGACACACAGAGAGCTCCATCTGTGTTAGGTTGAACCCCATGAAATGGCTGATATTTGCTCATTTTTAACCTATAAAAATGACCGTTTCATATGGTTCAATCTAGAAGAAGATGAGGAGGACAATGGTGAAACGTGAGTAGGTCAGTCAGGCTGAACAGCTGTTTTGTGAAAGCCAGGAGAAAATGAAAAACTGATGCATGTTTCCAGGATTATTTTTTCACGTGGGTCTCAGAAAGCAGGTTTCCTTCCATTGCTCTTGTGACACTAGGTGGGTGCTATGTAATGACCTGGATATGAACGAGGTCCCTATGAACTTCCCCGTGGACACTATGAAGCTGCGTATAGAGAAGACTGTGATCCGCAGGATCCCCGCAGAGGCCTTCTACTACCTGGTGGAGCTCCGGTACCTCTGGGTGACTTACAATTCCGTAGCCAGCCTTGAGGCCAGCAGCTTTTACAACCTCAAGCAGCTGCATGAGTTGCGCTTGGATGGAAATTCTCTGGCTGCTTTCCCTTGGGCATCTCTGCTGGACATGCCCCGTCTGAGGACCCTGGACTTGCACAACAACAGGATAACCAGTGTGCCAAACGAGGTGGTCAGGTACCTGAAGAACCTTGCCTACTTGGATTTATCGAGCAACAGGCTAACCACACTACCACTGGATTTCCTGGAGAGCTGGTCCCACGTACTTACGACGTCATCACGGAGCCTGGACCTTGCACCACGAAGAATTGTTCTTGGTAAGCTCACAAGCCTCTGGGCTTCTCGGGTCCAGATAATTTGTTTTGCATGCCTTCAGCTGCCCAGTCTTTTCATATGTATCGAATTTGGCTTCTTACTCTCTACTTGCACTTTTGATGGGATGGCACTTTATCGGTTGACCTAGGTCAGTTGACCTGTTGACCCAGTGTAAGGTGTAATGGCTCTGTGTGTGCGCTGAAGTGAGGGCAGTAGTGTGTGTGTGTGTGTGTGTGTGTGTGTGTGTGCTGGAGGGAGAGGAGAGAGCCTCATAAACTGAGAGACTAATGCTGCTGTTAGAGGGCCTGGGGCTGAGTGATAAAACCCACCAACCTGCCCCGACTCTGAGAGCACATCAGTGCTCCATGCCCTGCCACAGCCAACCTGCTCTGTTCTCTGTTCAGCCCTTCATCAGGCTCTTCAGGACTGGAAGAGGAGCACTGGCATCTTTATGAGGTGGTGGTGGTTTTATGAGTTCGGGAGAATAGCTTCCAGATTTTCTTAATCTAAAAAGAAATGATGAACACAATCTTCTAATGGATTAGTGTAGCTATGTGATTTGTTTTGTAGACTTTGATCTTGACTTTGTTTAGGTTCTGTGGGTATTTGTCTTGGGTTCTTAAAGTGTAAGCTCCTTCCAGTAAGCCTCTCTCTTCCTTTTTTTAATATCTTCCCACAGTGCTTTGCATGGCGCTCTGCACATGGAGAATGCCCAGCAATTGTGGTTGCCAGACTGAAATCAGTGAACCAAGACCCTTCTTAGGGGTACCTGTGGGCAGTGAGGTCTCCCATGCTTTTGTGTGAGACACAAGCCTAAGGCTCTGATCAGTCAATATGATCTCCTACTAGATTTTTTTTTTAAAGATTTTATTTATTTATTTGACAGAGAGAGAGATCACAAGTAGGCAGAGGGGCAGGCAGAGAGAGGGGGAAGCAGGCTCCCTGCTGAGCAGAGAGCCTGATGTGGGGCTTGATCCCAGGACCCTGGGATCATGACCCGAGCCGAAGGCAGAGGCTTCAACCCACTGAGCCACCCAGGCGCCCCCTCCTACTAGATTCTTGCTCACCCAATAAGGCTGTGTTGTCAGTTCACTCATGATGTCCATCAAGGCCACGGAAGAGTTCTATTTCTCAGGATGAAAAGAACTGAGTGTTTGGCCAATGAGATGACTTCTAAGCCTCTTGGCATGAGAAGCAACTCGATGCTGAATTTGTGCCAGGAATCCCTACTGACCAATATTACATGCTCAAATATTTGCTGAAGTCAAGTATAAATAAAATAAAGATAACTTGAATTTTTTTTATATATAAAAAGGAAAATGCCTTGGCAGCACTGAAATGATTATAGCATTGCTTCGGTTGAAATGTAAATGCATTTTGGTGCTTATGAGACTAAAAGCATGAGTGATAAGAGCCAAACAGAAAGAGGAAAAATCATGTAATTATTTATTCTATACCTATTTTATGTTTGCCTGCTGCTTATCTAGTGCTTCAAACATTTTTATTAAAGAATAAAAGTATTGTAGGGTCAGCTAGGGAAAAAAACATAAATTTAACGATAGTTGTGGAGTCGTTATTATGACCACCGTGATAGGCACTATGTAAACCTATACTATTTATTTACTCTATTTTAGCCACTAATTTAGTCCTTGTGACTAATAGCTAGAAACTGTCTTAATTTAAATATTGAGATTCTGTTTCTCTACCCATTTTTCTAAGTTTCTTTAGATTTACCGAAAGGAGCTACATAGTAGAAAATAAAATCAAATTACCAAATTACTATTAATAGCTCTCTAATAATTAGTCACTAATATTGCTAATATCACTGTAAAGAATTGATTTGCAGGACATTAATATTTTTCCATTTTGAATTAATCCGGAAGAAAATTTAGGGATGAAATGGAAAGGGTTTGAAATTTCACTGTCCATGGAGATAAACAGCTTTATCTGTTATAGGGTTCAGATTCTTCAAAAGCAGATTCTTTAAAGGGGTAACATGAAAATGATTTTGGTATAACATAAAAATTTAAAAGCAGGGTGTGTCATTGTACACGATCATAACCATTTTAAAATGTGCAAAGGAAAAGACCAAAAAATACACTAGCTGGTTAACTGTCCTCTTTGGGTGATGGGACATCTTTCCAGTATGCTGTATTTTCAAAATGTTCTGCATTGATCATGGATTGCTTTTATAATAATGATGATCATCATGATAATAAATAAAAGATATTTTGAAATATATCCAGTCATATGTGGCAGCTGATCTTAGCAAAGCCATGCCTGTTATGTAATGAAAGGGGAGAAAGTACTCTCCCCTAAAAGAAGACTAGCTCACATGTGTGAATCACACACAGAAAACACGTTTTCTCATCTGGAAAATGGAGGTGGGGGGACTCACTCCCTCCTGCTCATAGGATTGTAATGAGAATATTATGACAAAGTTTATGTGACAGTTCTTTAGAATATGAGGTGAACAGTCTCTAAGGTTATGATTTCAGATCAACAATAAGCAGCTGTGATTGGGATGGATGGGAATATCTTATAAAGACAGACTCCTCTATTTTGGCTTTTTCTGTTATTTTTCCTGTATTTGAGTCTTCCAATTTCATCATTAAAATACGGTGATGAAAACCAGTTCTAGCTTTTCTAGAACTTGGTGTTTAACTGTAGCAATCATATCTTTCAGGTACCCTGTAGAATTTACTTTTCTATTATTACAGTGGAATATATCCTGCTTTTATTTGTTAGAATACTGTGTTTATTATTGTTAGCAGATGGAAGTTATGTTTGTAACAATAACAGTGACAGCTAGCTAATATTAATGGCGTGCTTACTCAGGGCCAAACCTAGTTCTTACACTTTACAGCTATAACTTGTTCCGGTCTCATGTTAACCCTGTGGTAAGTACCATTTCACTCCATTTTACAGAAGAGGAATTGAGACACACAGTAAGCCAAGTGCCCAAATTTACTCATCACATAGTGGTGGAGCTGGGGTATGAATACAGGAGGTTTGACTCCACAACTCATGCTGTTCCCCACTCTTCATCAGGCAAGGTGTCATATGTAATAATACCAGAGTTCTCTTCCTCACATTTGCATTACTGATCTCTTTAAGTCTTTTCCATTACTCCTCTTTTCTACATGAGTAAAAATACCAACTTAATAACACTGTCCTCTAATGTAGCATACAAACATAAACTAGTGTCCTGCAAGTAAACATTTAAATGAACTGTGATTGGATTTTTTAATTTGAAATACAGGTAAATTTCCCTGGCCTCTTCCTCAGGAAGACACAAATATTTACACAGGCAGACTCTGTAATGCCCAACACTCTTTGTCTTGGAAAAGCTTGCAGGAGGAGAGGACAGAAAATGCTTTGTTGGGTGCTTTTTACTGGCACTTGAATTTGCTCAGTTGCAAACATGAATTCTTTTCCTGTTCGGAATAAAGTTTACCTGAAGCACAGCAGCCACACGAGTATTCCCAGAGAATTTTTCTAAAATGGCATTCATTTAATTCAACGAACACTCCTCAATCCCTGTTGATATGCCTGGTGTTTTCGAGGCAGAGAGGAGATCAATCCACATAGATAAGTGAACTCCTTGCCAGGGGCTCTTTTGAGGACTCCTTGGTAGTATCTCAGGACAAGGCTGTAAAGTGGGTCTGTAATTATTACCTGCTTTGTACAGATGGTGAAGAGGCGAAGTCAGGCTTCAAGTTCAGTCCATCTCCAGAGATACCATTCTTTTGTTTTTTAAGCCTTTTCTAAACTGAGAAGTTGAGGTATACTTTGCATAATGTGGATCTTAAGTGTACAGCTTAGTAAATGATGATAAATGATATACCCCACGAAACCCACACCCTCATTAAGATATGGAATAATTTTAGCACACTGGAAAGTTCCCTTGCACCTCTTCTCAATGTCCTTCATTTCAAGCAACCACTGTTTTTATTTCATCCCAATAGGTTAATTTTGTCTGCCCTAGAATTTTACCTAAACGGAATCATGTAAGATGGCCCTTGTGCCTGGTTTCTTTCATTTAGCATTATTGTTTTTGAGATTCATTGACGTCATCGCATAAATGGGTAGTTCCTTCTGCTGAGTCATTTTCAGTTTTATGAATATACGAATTGTTCATCCTTTCTCCTGTTTTTGGACACATGGGCGGTTACCAGTCTTTAGCTATTATGAAGTAAGCTGCTATTAACATTCTTGTGCAAAGCTTTTTGTAGCACATATTTTCATTTCTCTTGGATAAATTCCTAGGCTTCAAATCGTTAGGTCATAGGATGGTTATATATCTTTTTAAGCAACTGCCAATTTTCCAAAGATGTTGTACCATTGTACACTCCCACTAGTATTGTACAACAGTCTACTTGCTCCATATTCTTACCAACACTTGATGTTGTCAGATTTTTTCATTTCCACCATTCCTGGGGGTGATGGGTCAGGCAGTGATTTGACATTGTGATTTTAATTTGCATTTCCCTGATGACTAATGGTGTTGACCATGCTTTCATTGGGTTATTGCTCATTGCTATATTCCTTTATGCCAATACATAATTTTTAAAAGTTTTTTAACTTATTTAACACAAGCCATTTGTCAGTTATATGTGTTATTGATATTTTCTCCAAATCTATGATTTATTTATTCATCTTCTTCATGGTGTCTTTGGTAAGAAGGTTTTAAATTTTTTTTTTTAAGATTTTATTTATTTATTTGACAGAGAGAGATCGCAAGTAGGCAGAGAGATAGGCAGAAAGAGAGGGAGAAGCAGGCTCCCCACTGAGCAGAGAGCCCGATGAGGGGCTCTATCCCAGGACCCTGAGATCATGACCTGAGCCCAAGGCAGAGGCTTAACCCACTGAGCCATCCATCCAGGCACCTCAAGGTTTTCAATTTTAATGATATCTGATTTATCAGTTTTTTTCTTTTATAATTAGTGTTTTATATGTCTCATCTAAGAAATATCTGCCTACCTATAAGTCATAGAAGTTCTATTTTCCTTTTAGTTTTAACTTTTATATTCAATTTCTGGCTTTAATATTCTTAGCTTTTACGCTTATGACTGTGGTCTGTTCAAAACAGTTTTTGAGTACAGTGGGAGGTAGGGGCTGAGGTTTTCTTCTAAGCAGATGTCTGGTTGTTCCCCCACTATTTGTCAAAAAGATTTTACTTTCCCATCTGAATTATTAAATGCCACTGCCACCCCAAAACTGACCAAGGCATGGTTTTTGCTTTCAACAGCTTATAGTTAGCAGAATTACTTTTGTACAGAAATTTATTGCTGACTTTTCACAAAAAAAATAGCACATTTAATTCAACTACTGTGATACATGGAAAATATTATCCTTTTAGAAAAGGAATAAGGCAGAACTTATTTGCCCCTATCCAAGAAGAGCTAGGTGAACTAAATTAATTAGTGCAAATTACTGTGATTGTGGTTGGTATGTTGCCTTGAAGGAATGCAGTACAAATTACAGTTTAACTTCAGGGAGTTTTTGTACCTTTGTCCCCAAAAGGAAAAAAAAAAATGAAAACAAAACATTTGATGGATGAGTTCAGCCCTCAGGTTGCTATTATTATTCAGGTCTTTAAAGTTGTGCCTTTGACCTTGATATTTCAAAGCTAGAATAAACACTCTATTTTTGAGGATTTAAAAATATTTTCCTTTTATATAACTTTAAGACATGGCCAGTTGGATTAATTTTTAAAAGAATTTTGTCTCAGGGGGCCCTGGGTGGCTCAGTCGGTCAAGCATCCGACTCTTGATTTTAGCTCAGGTCATGATCTCAGGGTTGTAAGATGGAGCTCCCCCAGTGGGCTTCATGCTCGTGGGGGAGCCTGCTTGAGATTCTCTCTCCCTCTCCTTTGGCCCCTCTCCTTGATAGAGTGCGCATGCGCACTCTCATTTTTTTCTCTCTCAAGTAAATAAATCTTTAAAAATTTACCATTAAAAAAAAAAATTTACCATTAAGATATGTTTATGACAGTTTCAAAGCATGAATAAAACTCTTAATGTTACAGTTCTTGGATATTTCCCGATGTAGACATTTGTGCTCCAGAAATCACTGCTTTGACATGTGTTTATAGATAATAGCACTTAGAGCTGCCACCCATGGCTCTAAAGGTTTTTAGGTGATGAAATGAGTTATGGTGGAAGAAATATTAGATTAGGAGGCTCAAACATCTGGGACTTAGTCAGGACTCTAAGCTACTTACAGAATCAAGGCAGTAATCTTTGTGGTTTAGTGTCCTCTGATGTGAAACTCAAAAGAATCGTACTAACTTCCTGAGGTCAGTGTAGGACATATAGAGCTTGAGAATGAAAGCTCTAAAATCAGGATACCAAGGTTCAAATCCTGACTATTTCCAGCTGTATGACCACAGGAAGATCCCTTAACCTGAGTGTTGGTTTTCTCCTCTTTAAAATGAGGATGATACTAATATTATGTACCTCATGCTATTGTCAGGATTGAGGTAGACAAATCCTTTAGCATGCTTAGCACTGTTGGAAGATAATTTTCCATGGCCTCTCACATTTCTGCATGTCTTGTGAGCAGAGGCTGACACTATCTTTTATCCTGAACTATCTTTTTAAAAAGATTTTATTTTTATTTATTTATTTGAGAGAGAGAGATGAAAGAGAGAGAGAGAGAGAGAGAGAGAGCACAAGAAGGGAGAAGTCAGAGGGAGAAGCAGACACCCTGCTGAGCAGGGAGCCTGATGTGGGACTCTAGGATTATGACCTGAGCTGAAGGTAGTTGCTCAACCAACTGAGCCACACAGGCGCCCATCCTGAACTATCTTTTTAAGAATGTCTGTGTATAGAACTGCTTTGGAAGGTAAAGATATGTGTCTGTCCAGAGAAAGGGTAGGCATGTTTACTGCCCAGTATAATGAAGATAATATCTTCCTCCAGAGCTATATACTATCCTCTGTCTCTGACCGGGAGTCTTGTGTCTTCTGCCAACTGAGAGGTACTGGTAGCCCTAAAGTAGGATAAAACTCACAATTTTTACAATTCTTGAGAAAGTACAATATTTGCCACATAGGAAGCAATCAGTAACTGTCAATTTGTTTTGTTACTTTAGAAGACAAAAATCTAACATAACAAGTGTTTTGAGAGCATAAAGTTTTATCCACATATTACATGACATTATATATATATTTAATATAATGAAATAGACATAAATAGAAATTTATATTAAAATAAAAACAGACCTAAATAGAATTTATGAATGAACAGTTAAATCTTCGAACATGGTTAACATTTTTTAAAGTTGCAGTCCTATCTTTTCTCCTTATGAATCAATGTACAATCTACTCTATTAGTAAAAAGCCACAACCACAAACGTTTTTGAGATAAAACCCCTTGCAAGCTTGGACTTTATGTGAGGCTGCTGTGGGATATCAGCACCCCTAACATCCTTAGAGACTTTTGTTTGCCAAGGGCTCTGAAGCACCGTCTTAGATCGTTCTGGGATCTTAGCAAATAATTTTATAGTTTCACTCTCCCTGGATTTGATTTTTGCTCGGAAGCCCTTTTCTTAGTTTGAGAACTTTGGAGAGGCTGGGACTAAGAAGCAGGGTTTTTTGTTTTTTGAATTTAATTTTTAATTTTTTTATTATGTTCAGTTTTATTATTGAACCCAAGAAGCTTTGGCTCCTTTCTCTTTAACATGTCTTCCTGTAGCTGTTGTCTGTCCTTTCCATTTTACCATGAGCGGCAAGAAGATATCAGGTAGCACGCTCAGCACTTGGTGTGGAAATATCCTTAGGAAGAACATTCGTTTCATTGACTATACTTTATAGTTTCCATGTTAACCACAGGTGACAGTGTTTCTCAGCTTTCTGCCACGCCATCAAAGGTTCTCATTTCCTCTGTTTCCAGTAGTTACATTTTCCTCAGTTTCCTTGAAAGCTCTCACTGATGGTCCCCTTGAAGGCCAATGCACTTCTGCTAACAGTTTAAAAGCTGAGAGAGGCAGTCCTCTAACTGGAGGCTGTCAGCTAAGTATTCCTTGCTGCTGATTCTCTCTTGAAGGGGGATTTGAGCAGTGCACCTTCTTAGCTGCCATAGATGACATTCATGCCAAGCTCTGTTCTAGCCTCTGCCCATCTCCAGTCTTATCTCTTGACATTGCCTGCATCTCACTCTGTACTTCTGCTACACAGAACTTGTACTACCTTCATAGGTCTTCAGATCACACAAAACCATGACAGTGCAGGCTGAATTAGATGCCTCTCTACACCCTCCAATACTGACAATAATATAAATACTTTCCTAGCACTCTAGAAATATCTCTAGCAGTGTTTTATAGTATTCTGTGGTACTTGGATTAAAGCCTTGGCTTGGATGCTGATTAAGCTATATGGCCCTGCTCAAATCATTTGATTTCTCTGTATCTCAGCTTCTTTGTTTTTTAAAATGGGGATAGCAATCCTCTCTCTCATAGGATTTTTAGGATTAAATGAAACAATACATACAAGTGCTTAGAACAGAGCCTTGTCCAGAGTAAATGCTCAATAAATGTTGTCTATGATCATTAATGACCTGACCTGACAGGCTATGTTCATTCAGGTAGCCAAATTGCAGGGCAAAACCGACAGGGAAGTGACTCCATTTCATCTCTCAAAGCACCTCTGTTTTTAAGGAGATAGTGCAGACACATGCTTGCCTGAGAGGCTGTGAAATAAATAGAAGTCAACAGAGTAATCTTTGTCAATCTCTTCCTCCCTTCTGGTTTAGGTCTGCAGGACAACCCCTGGTTCTGTGACTGCCACATTTCCAAAATGATCGAGCTGTCAAAAGTTGCTGACCCTGTTGTAGTGCTTCTTGATCCTCTGATGATTTGTAGCGAGCCTGAGCGCCTGACGGGGATTTTGTTTCAGCGGGCTGAGTTGGAGCAGTGTCTGAAGCCATCCGTTATGACCTCGGCCACCCAGATCACATCTGCTCTGGGCAGTAATGTTCTGCTGCGGTGTGATGCTACTGGCTACCCTACCCCACAGCTCACGTGGACCAGATCTGACAGCTCACCAGTTAATTATACAGGTGCTTTCTTTTTCCTTTTTAAAAAGAGTTTATTTATTTATTTGAGAGAGAGGCGGAGAGAGCACGAGCACAGGGACAGGGAGAGGGAAAAGCAGGCTCCCTGCTCGCAGGGCTCGATCCTAGGACTCTTGGATCATGTACTGAGCTGATGGCAGATGCTTAACCGACTGGGCCACCCAGGTGCCCCCAAAATTGGCTAGTTAATTCTAATAAAATATGTCAAGATTTGGGTGAATGGAATTTGAAAGGTTCATTTTATTCATTAATAATTTCCTCAGTTTATCAAACTACATAGATGAAATTAGACAATCTGATTTTTTTTTTGATAGAAAACAACATGATCTAGTGGATGAATGACTGCAAATAAGGCCCTTTGTCTTGCTGCATCATCTTGGATATGGCTCACTTAAAAATGTATAAATATTACAGTTTTCTTAGAAAAGATTTTCATAGGTTTCTCATTTTTGAATGATTATTTAAATAATAATTACATGCAAACCTTATCATGAAGCAAAAAGTATAATTTTTAGAAATACTGGTTACATAGATTTTTAGATCCTACTATGACCAACTCAATGCTTTGGCTTTTGTTTAGTGATTTTTTTTTTGTTTGTTTGTTTAGTGATATATTTAAAAGTAAATGTAAATCAAAGTAAATAAATGTAAAAGTAAATCAAAGTAAAAATAATGAAACCTGATGGAAGAAGAAATAGTCAAAGCCTAATATTCTTATAGATAGTAAATGGCTCACAGCTTAAGTAGTATGTTAAACTTTGGGATACTAGGATACTGTTTAATATATTATTATTCTTCAGAAAGCTTCAGGAATCAAAACAGAATGGTAATATGTTAGATTTTAGTGTTTAGGAAAGTAAAACTCCAATTTTGCAAAAACTATATATTATTCTACAAATAAAAGAATCCGTGGTTTGCCAACTTATCTAGATTAAATATAAAATGAAGGCATGAAAGTACTAATTATGACCTCACTATGCCAGAAAATGATCTGCTATGCCATCTGGCTATCTAGATAGATAGCATTTTATGACAATGAAAACATATTTGGGGAAATATTTAAGATCTTGTAATAACCATTTTATAGTACCATGGTGAGTTAAAATTGGAGAGCATCTTTGAGACCACTTTGTCTTATCCTCTTATTTTAAAAATACAGAAACAGAGGCTTAAAGAAGCTAATTGACCTACTGAAATCACATACTAATCTGTGGACAAACGTTTACTAAAGCCAAGTCTCCCAATTCGCAGCCTTGTGCCTTTTTAAAATAGCATTCCCCATACAGACTTCATGGTACTTGGCATGTCCTAGACCTTCATGTAGACAATTTAGAGAACTATCACGTGCCATCAGAGACTGGTGATCATGTGCCATTTCCCTCTTGGTTCATGTGAAAAGGATGCATGTAGAACCAGATTGGTTAGCATATTGCTTGAGTTTCTCCTTTTTTCCCCCTCACAGAGTTTATATATTATTTTTTCTTACAGTAATTCAGGAATCTCCAGGGGAAGGAGTCAGATGGTCCATAATGAGCTTGACAGGCATTTCTTACAAGGATGCTGGGGATTACAAATGCAAGGCCAAAAATTTGGCTGGACTGTCAGAAGCTGTGGTTACTGTGACAGTGGTTGGTGTTGTCACGACCACCCTATCATCAGATACCTCTGAAAGAACTGGAGATCACCCTGAGGAAGAAGTCCAGCCAGGATCTAGAGCTACATCCCTACCTGGTTCATGGTCATCTGCCTGGCCTTCTTCCTTCCCTTCCTCCCCTGCCTCTTCCATTTTTCTTTCTACTTCTACTTCATCCCCTGCTTTCTTCTCCTCATCTCCTTTCCCCTCCTCCATCGTTTCTCCACCCACAACTCTAAGCAGCAGAATTTCAACAAGCCCCACCACGGCTAGCCAGCAGTCACTCCAGCTCCACCCAGATGGGAAAAGAAATTTGAAGTTGGAGATAGGTGGGAGTAAGCTTCCCTCAGCTAGTGCAAGTAAAAAAGAAGAGTTGGCATTGATGGATCAAACGACACCAATGGAAAAGAATGCCACAGTAGAAAATCTCAGGATAGTCCGTGAGACTGAAGAGAGTGTGACTTTGATGTGGAACACCGTCAATACCACACATCCATCTGAGATGACTGTATTGTACTCCAAGGATGGTGAGGAAGACCTGCTGTTGCTGAATGCAGACTCTAGCAAGAATCAAGTGACCATAGATGGCTTGGAGCCTGGAAGGCAATACACAGCCTGTGTCTGTCCGAAAGGTGCACCTCCCCAGAACGACCAATGTATTACCTTTTCTACTGACAGAGTTAAAGAAGAAGGTGATTCTCAAGTGTCTTTCCTTGTCGTGGTGAGCAGTATTGCCTGTGTTGTTGTCTTGCCATTGATTTTTTTCCTATTGTACAAAGTCTGTAAACTGCAATGTGGGTCAGAATCTTTCTGGGAAGATGATCTGGCAAAAGAAACTTATATCCAATTTGAGACCCCGTCCCCCAGGTCTCAAAGTGTAGGGGAACTTTGGACGCGAAGGCACAGAGACGATTCAGAAAAACTGCTGCTTTGTTCTAGGTCAAGTGTGGAATCTCAGGTGACTTTTAAAAGTGAAACTTCGAGGCCAGAGTATTATTGTTAAGGTTTTACAGCTTAGGGACATGTGAACTCCAAAAAATTTCTTCTACACAGTTAAGGATCTGAGAATGTAGTTGACCCTCTGCTTGGATGACTTTTGTTCAGACTTTCATATCCTTTATAAAAATGGAGTGCTTTTAATCATGTTTTAAAAAATACCATGTGAGGGGCACCTGGTCAGAAGAGCCTGTAACTCATGATCTTGGATTTTGAGTTCGGGCCCCACGTTGGGTGTAGAGATTACTTAAAAACTACATGCGACTTCTGAACTGAAAAAACAAATAGTCTTGGTTTTTGTTGTGTGGAAGATGGCTACAGAAATAATTTTTAGGGTAGTACTTAATAAGTTAATAGTATGTTTTAGGGTAATGTTTTAGTTCTTAAAAATAAATTCATGTGAGAATAGTTGTAAAAAATTGAAGTCTGAATTTTAAAAAGATAGTTTTTGGGAAATGAAGAAAGATTAGTATATCCAGCTAAGCCTTGATGTTCATTCATGTTTGAAGTGCTTTATGGCATTGACTATGGGTATTTACTGCCATTGCTTAGTGGGCGAGAGTAAGAAAGTACAGAATTTTGCATTCATTAAGGTTAAATCCAACCCAGTGTAGAGGGAAGGCTCCAACTCTTGGTACCATTATGCATTACAAGACTATACAGTTGTATTAGTATTGCAAGAAAAAATTTTCCTTTATCCTCAGAAATATAAGTACTAGCAAAAAGAAGTTTAAAAAGAGGATCATGAAAATAGTAAGGCCATTTCTAAAAATAGTAACCATTGCATCCTAATACATTTGCTAACAGACTGTATGGATCTTTAAAAAAAAAATAAGTGCTCCTTTTGAAACAATCTCTATAATATTGTGATATTTACTCTGTTCCTTCCCCTCCATTTCTCCTTTTCTCCCTCTTTTTTTTAGCTTCTGCTTCATCAGAAGATACTCAGGTAGCCAAAGGACCACAGCTAAGCTGTTTGTCTTTTGCTGTTTTGTCTTTTGATTTCCTGGCTAACAGGAAGAACTTTGGAAGTCTTTTTTAGAGCTGAAAAGGATGTTTTAGGATTTTGAAGAACAGCTTCAATGGATTAATTTGGTCAAATTTTCTAGGTAAAAAGCATCAGGGAAATTGGACTGGAGTGGGGCGTATAAAAAGATAGGGAAGGGGCTTCATACATAAAATTTAGGTCTTAAAAAAAAAAGTTTATGACCACCTTTACTAAAGATTACAGAAAAGATTTATAAAGATGTGTCAAGAGTCTTGAAATATTCTGAGAAGTAAGTTCTAAGAAAATCCTATATTTTGCGTAAGCTTTAATGTAACACATTGTGGAAATTATAATACAAGCAGCTGGACAATGAAAAACTGTTCATTCCAAATGGCTCTTAATTAAAAAGGAATAAGAATTCTAGTTTAGACACATTCTGTTTATTAGGAGAAGGCCAGCATAGATGAATGGCCTGTCCAGAATGCTCAAACGTCCCCATCTTGTATAATTTCCTCTCCTTTCCCTCTCTTTCCTTTCCAGCTTGTTTGTCCTTGGTGCTTTCATCACTGAGTGCATTGTCACATCATCTAACCGTTTTAAATTCAGTATGCATTGTTAAGATTTGTTAGAAAAAGACTTTTTACACACAATTTTGTGTGTAGCTTCAAATTCTGTTGGGATCAACATATTTTAAATTCAAAGATTGCAAAAACTTGCATTTCTTTATGCTACAGACATCATGGAATTCACTGTCATATTTAAAAGGTTCATATGGACAGATTGCCAAAGCACTACCATGTTAGAAATAATGACTACAGGAGAATGTTACGGACTACTGAGGCAAGTGGCACCCAAATTGTACAGAAGAGGGTTATCTGTTAAGAAAGGAGACTTGGCCAACGCTGATGAGGTAAATTACTGATGGCCCTCATAACCAAAAGCCTGCACTTAATTTTGAGCAATGAGGAAAAGCTAGTTGCTGGTGTAGAGGAGAGAAGGCACTTCTGTCATCTTCAACTTGGTCTTGGCCCTTGAAGTGAGTCCTAAGGCATGTGTTACCAATAGCGAAAGAACTAAAATTGTAAACCAGCTACTTTCTAAAAACACATACATTTGAGTGTAGGCAAATGATATCTGATGATATCATTGCTCTTATGTCCTTACAAGTATGCTTTCCTGAGTGGGAGGAAAAGGTTGACACAGCGCGCAGCATGGAATTCTATATAATCAACAGCCTGTTTATTAATGTTACCACTACCATTGTAGAGAGCAATCAGAACTGAATAGCCAGTATATATGACAATTACATATGATCACAATGTTTTACTTTCAGACAAGATATATTAGAGGTTTGTAAAACATGGGTAAATGGTGAGGGTATGTCACCTGGGAGACTATCATGAACGATGTGCTATCACATAAAACAGGTTGAGAACTCCAAGCTCATGGTTTATGATGGCCATCAAAGAAAACCCTGGACCCTAGAGTCAGACAAGTGCCCTGGACTTTGGGAAACTTTTACAAAAAGTTCAAAGACAAAAAATTTTTGACCCATGGACTTGAGTCTCAAAAAGGGATTATGGCTAACAAAGGGAGCTTAAAAAAACCCCAAAACTTTTAGCTGAATAATTGTGAAATAATTTAAATAAAACAGGAGATAGCTCAGGAAAGTTGAATGGCTATCTACTCATCTGAAAGTTTAAACAATATATGTAAAAGATATAAAGAAGGAAGAGTGATCAAGGTGAAGGTAGAGGTATAGCAACTATTACGAAAGTACCATAAACTAAAGCCCCCAATAAACTGAGGATCAAAAATATGGTAAAGTTGACCAGAAGGAACTGGAAGGCCTTTATGTTGTTGTTGTTAAAAAGAAAAAGGAAATGATAAGTCTACTGCTTAGAGATGATAA
Organism: Procyon lotor; assembly: GCA_028646535.1. Taxonomy (NCBI): domain Eukaryota; kingdom Metazoa; phylum Chordata; class Mammalia; order Carnivora; family Procyonidae; genus Procyon; species Procyon lotor. The sequence continues at coordinate 76,540,875 of CM053604.1, forward strand.
GAGAAAGTATATTAAAGAAGTAGCAGAATCATTCAACTCCTATTTTTCCTTCTCTTTTCTAAATGGGTTTTTCAACAGAATATGGAAAAGAAACTAATTGAAGTGAAAATTTTAGCTCAACATAGGTAAGGGATTAATAAAACTAATTCCAGGATATTTTATAATTTTTTAAAAAAGATTTTATTTATTTATTTGACAGAGAGAGAGAGACCACAAGTAAGCAGAGAGGCAGGCAGACAGAGAGGAGGAAGCAGGCCCCCTGCTGAGCAGAGAGCCCGATGCGGGGCTCGATCCGAGGACCCTGAGATCATGACCTGAGCTGAAGGCAGAGGCTTTAACCCATTGAGCCACCCAGGTGCCCCAACTCTAGGATATTTTAAATGAGGCCAGATAAATTACCAGGGTGATAACAGAATTTTTAGTCATAATCTCAGAGCTACTGTTTAGTAGTCTTGGAAAAGTCATGGCAAATAGGAGGGATACCACAGACTGTAAATGACTTTCCTCTTTATTTTTGAAGAGAAGAATAGGGTGGGGTCTGGAAATTGGAGGGAACTTGATTCATGCATGCAGGATTGACAACAGTTTGTTAAAAGGCTTGTTTTTGAGCATGCAGAAATGAATGTTATGGTCATTATAGCAGCCAACAAATGTCAATTAAGGAGAAGCTTTAATAAACCAGTATGGCTTATTTTTTATGAGGATACTAGGCAGACAGATCAAAGGACTGCTTGAAAATCAAATAGTAGCTAGCTATGTTATTTGTCTTGCCTTGATGGAGTAATAAGGGTTGCTTCCTCTCAAAAATGTCTAGTAATGGCTTTAAATAACACGAGAAAGTGTTTATTAGGGTGCCTTTCCCCTCTCTAGCATTTTTGTAAATGACTGGATGAACATAGACTTCTCAGCTCTGCAGAGGACATGAAAATAGACAGGGTATCTTATGTTGGTGCTTCTCAAACTTTTCCACAGAATATTCCTAATGGAAGGGGAAAGTAAACATGTACATCTGAGAAAACAGGGCAATTATCCTAAGTGACTGCCAAAAGAGAGACATTTCTCTGAATTATTTTGTCTTAATTAAAAACTATGTGAATTTCCACTCTATCTCATATTTTTTAAAATATAAAATAATTCTCTAATCAATTTCTTTTCCTTCCTTCCCTCCTCCCTCCCTCCCTCCCTTCCTTCCTTCCTTTTCTTTCTTCCTTTCTTATGGATATCTCTGTGCCTTTGAATACTTTGGCACATATTCCCTTGAGGTGCTCTGCTTATCTTCATCCAAGTCAATCATAAAAACCTTAAATAGAATAGGGTAAAAAAAAACAGAGAATGATGGCTCTCTATTAGAGGCTATTTCATGCTGAATAAAGCCATCAATGAATGCATTTATTTAATAGGTTAAGACACCAAATCTTGAAAAAGATCTTAATAAGATGGCACATTAACAGAATTAAATCTAACAGGGATAAATACAAACAAAAATTTGCATTTCAATTGGCACAAATACGTGTGTTCAAGTTGTAAAAAAAAAAATCTGTGACTTGAGATTTTTAATTTAGATTTAGAATGATTCCAATCATTCTGTGAGCCAACAGAGTTATGTAATTGCTAAGTATGGTAGCATTAAATTACCTTAATGTAAGGAGTAGACATATCAAGAAAGGTAACAGTCCCTCTGTATTAATAAACCATTTTTACAGGAGCAAATTTAATTTTGAGTGCCAAATTTAATAGAGACCTTGGTAAACTATGGAGTATCTATAGGAAGAAAACTAAGATCACCAAGCATCTAGAAACTTTATCATGCAAGAAAGGGGTTAAGAACCTGGAACATAGATTATGAGGAGACCAGATGAGTGAGTGCAGCACACAGCACTAAATGTTATCCTAGAGCATGGTGCTGAGGAGCATCTGCTTAGGTTGTTAAAATGGAGGCTAGTGGGTTCTGCAGGTAGAAATTTGGATTCAGCAGCCTGGGGCCCTGGAAGCTGCATTTTGATACTCAACCCAGGTGAATGATGCTGGTGAGGTGAAGACTCTGAGAAACTCTGTTCTATGCAATGGATGTAGAAGCGGTACTGGAACTACAAAGAAGCAGAGTAGCCCTACATTAAAAAAACAAACAAACAACAAATAATCTTTCTTGGTAACAACTAGAGCAAGAAAACAGTATAGAAACACATATTGCAATAATATTACTCAGGACATTCATGGATATTCCAGGAGCCAGGGATGATATAGAAGGGACATTGAAGGACACTGTAGACTAAAAGTCCTCTGGTCAATCATTCAGACTACAGCAGAGGGAAAGAAAAATTGATAAAAGTGTATTCATTGATTTTAGTGGAAAGAGAATGCTAATATTTGTATTTATAAGTAGCCACTTTTTTGTTTAATTTATAATAAAGTTGATTTTGTATACAAACATCTGACTCTTGATTTGTTTAAACAGTGCATATGTTGATGTTGTTTTCCTTTTACGCAGTTAATTTCAAGTAAGTGGTTGGATGAAAGAGTTATTGTAATTTTTTTCTCTTTGGGGGGCTATAACACTGATGATTTCTTTTTTTTTTTATGATTTATTTCTTAATTATTCAGGGAACAACCCCCCCTCCCCCAATGTCTTTAGATTATTTCGGTACAGTTTGTAATCACAATTTAGTCCTTAGAGAAAAGCAGAAATTTTTGAGAATACCATGAACTACAAATTGCCTGCAAAAGAAATAAACATCAAATTCCAATGAATGTCCTGCCATTGCTGCAAACTGGTGAGTATGGAGAGCAGGAGAAGAAGTGTTAAAGGACTGCAAGGAAAAGGAGAACTGGGGGTATATGTGAAGCAAAGACAAAATCACCAGAAAATGAAAAGCACATATCAAGTGCAAATATACGGACCTTGTTGTGTCTGAGACTTGGAAGTTCCAGCATGAGCTACAGGGAAGAGGCATGAAAGTGAGTGGGACCAGAGTTGGAAACCTTGGAAAACCATTGCTTCTAGGAGAGGAGGAGCTGGAGAATGGTGGTAATCACCAAAGACATGGTAGTAAGAAAAAAGAAAGAAGCAAGAGGGGGAAAATTAAAGCAAATGCACTGACATTGATCATTTAATACATTTAATTGTAGAGCACAGACTAAAACAAGAGTGAGTACATGAGTGGAAGAATTGTATGTGAACAGTGTAAAAATGGACAGTGTAGGAAGAACACAACTAAAAAATGGGAGAAGGAAGAGAAAAATAGGAGAGTAGAAGATTAATTGCCTGTTACATACGTAATAAGTTGAAGTCAAAGGATACTATTTAAAAATTATAGACCAGATAGTAAAACGTTAAGTAGGAAAGAAGAGAATTAAAAGCACTATAAAAGACCCTTTAAAACAACAAAAACAAAATGCATGCTTTTCTAAAAGCCAAGTGAAATAAAAAAAAACAACAACAACAAACAAAAACAAGCAAGACGTGATATAGAGAAAGATTGAAACTATTTGTTTTTGAAGACAAAGGAAAATATCCTCAGGGTTTCTAAGTGAAAAGGTCAAATTACTTAAAAAGGTTAAGAAAATTAGGTAACCATCAGACTTCTAAAAAACAACATACTAAACAACGTACAGCAGAGCTGCCTTTTGAGGAAACTTGGGGAAAAAATCCAAGCCAGCAATCTTTTATACAGTAAGTTACCCTTTGAGGCTAAAGAAGATAAAAAGCTATTTTCCCCTTTCCCTAAGATGTTTAGTGGTTTAAAGGATATCTTGCACATGATTTTATCAAGGAGGAATCTGGAAAGAGCTTAGCTGGGTTGTTGATTTCTGATGCTATGTCACTCAGGATGGCTGAGTCTGAAGAATACACCTCCAAGAGAGCTTTTCTACTCACATGTCTGTGCACTGGTGAGGACAGTGGAAGGCTGGGTTTAGATGGGTCCCTCCCCTTCTCTGCATAGTTTCAAGGTCTTCGTACATGGTCTCTGTAGATGAGTTGTCAGACTCCTATGTGGTAGTTCAGGGATTCAAGAACCGAAACAGAAGTAGACAGTCCTTTTAAAAGTTACACCCAGAATAACATATTCTGTTGATTTAAGTAGTTACAGACCAATTGATAATCAAGGGGGTAAGGGGAGGCAATTAGACCCCACCTGTCAATAGAAGTATGTAAAAAATGTATGGTCATCATCTTTAATCCAGCAAATAGAACCTCCCACAAAGGTTAAAAAACAAAACAAAACAATAAACAACCCTTGGTGAAAGCTAAAATACGAGAAGTTTCAGAATTTCTGAAAAATAGGGATAATCTAAAATTCTATATGTAAAAATCAAGTTACTTTAGGGGCGCCTGGGTGGCTCAGTCGTTAAGCGTCTGCCTTCGGCTCAGGTCATGATCCCAGGGTCCTGAGATCGAGCCCTGCATCGGGCTTCCTGCTCGGCAAGAAGCCGGCTTCTCCCACTACCATTCCCTCCGCTTGTGTTCCCTCTCTCGCTGTGTATCTCGCTGTCAAATAAATAAAATCTTAAAAAAAAAAAAAAAATCAAGTTACTTTAAAAAAGCAATCAGCAGAATATTCATAATGGCAAATATATATTAATAAAAATAAAAGTGAATAAAAATAAGTAAATTAAATTTCAAAAAAATTAGAAAAAGCAAAAAAGTAAGCATAAAGAAGCTTAAGGAAGCAAATAATGAAGGCAGAAGTAGATATTAATGAGGCAGAAAATAGAAAAATAGGAAGTCAAATAAATAAAATTCTGCTCTTTTGAAAAAAAATCAACAAAAGAGATGAACCACTAAGAAATTTAACTTTAAAAGGGGATAAATGACAAATATACAACATAAGATGACAAGAGAGAAGTAAATATTGATACACAGAAAGTTTTAAAAATCAGGAGGTTACTTTGCATACCAATATGTAAATAAATCAGAAAGCCTAGATGAAATGAATCATTTCATAGGAAAATACAATTTACTAAAATGGACCCAAGTATTGATAGAAAGCATAAACAAAGCAGTTATAATAGAGTTAAAAGAAGCAATCAAGGAACTGTCCCACAAAAGTCACTGGGCCCACATGATATCCTAAGGGAATTCTCCAAAAGAGACCAAAAGAAATAATCTTCGTGCTACTTAACCTGCTTCAGAGAAAATGAAGGAAAAATTTCAAATTCTTTTTACAAAGCAATTATAACACTAATATCTAAATATGATAAAGATAATTTAAAAGGAATATATCAGATCATATCATTTATGAATATTGACACAAAAAACCTAAAATAAAATTTTAGCAAAGAGACTCCAATACCACATTAAGAAAACATCATGACCAAGAAGGGTTTATAAAGAAATGCAAGGATGGTTCAATATTAGGAAGTCTATTAACATAAACTACTATGTTAATACATTGATAGTTCTGAAAAGCCTTTGAAAAATGTCAACACTTATTCCTAATAAAAACTCTCAAGAAAATAAATATGGGTAATGTATGATTATATGTAATGATGTAATTTAATGATGATAAAATATGGATTATGTATGATATTCATATATCATAGATCATTGAGTAAGAAATGTCACATATCATTGATATGATTAGGGTTGACATACACACATATATTAATGTATATAAACACACATATATAAGTGTATGTGTCCATATGTATACACACACACACACATACACACACACAGGCAACTTTTTACCCAATATGAGAACACAAAGGCATACTCCTTGGGGTGCCTGGATGGCTCAGTCAGTTAAGCATCTGCCTTTGGCTCAGGTCATGATCCCAGGGTCCTGGGATCAAGGCTGGCATGAGCCTGCTTCTCCCTATCCCTCTGCCTGCCACTCCCCCTGCTTGTGCATGTGCGAATGCTCTCTCTCTTTCTGGGTCAACTAAGTAAGTAAAATCTTAAAAAAAAAAAAAAAAAAAAAAGGCATACCCATCAAGAACAAGAACATAGCAAGAATGCCTACTATCTCCACTATTATTTAACATAGTACTAGAGGTATTAACCAACTCAATTAGACAAGAGGAAACAATTAGAGATAAAACAATTGGAAAACAAAAAAAGAAGTAAAATTATCTCTATTTGCAGATGATATGATGGTAATGCTGGAAAACCTGAAGAATTAATGATAAAAACAACTCAAATAAAAGAAACGAGCAAGGTGGCAGTATGTAAAATCAACACATCAAATTTAATAACCTTTGTATATACAAATAATAACCAATAGAAGATAGTATGGAAAAGAAAACCCTGTTTACAATAGCAAAACAAAGAAGCAAACAAATAAATAAAATAGGAAGAATGAAATGTGAAATATTTAAAATTCACTTAAGGAAAAAAATCATACCTGAAAGATATAAAAACAAATCTGAACAAAGTGGAAGATATTCCTTATTCCCGATTATGATGTTTCAACGCCATCAGGATATGTTATCTCCAAGTTAATTTATAAATTTAATATCCCAATAAAAATACCAACAAACTCTTTGTTTTTCTGGAGCTAGACACTTACTACTTAGAAATAAGGGGAAATAATAAAATATACACACATATCTGCTTGTTCTTTCAAAAGAAACACAGGTAATAAAGCAATGAAATAGATTGCCTACCAAGGAAGTGTATGGAGAGGCAGGGGGTGAGGAGGGGGTGATTTAGGGTGGGAAGAATAGGGGAGAGAGTACATCTCTCTGAGTCTACCTTTTTGAAAAGTTTTTCCTTTTGAAAACATATTAATCTTCTATGTATTCAAAAATTAAAATTGAAACCTCAAGTATGCGAAAAGAAAAATGTAAACTAAATGCAAACAAAAACAAATGAACACCAACTGTATTTCCAACTCATAACCTGTCCACATTGGAGGGACGAAAAAAATAATTTAAATAATTTTTTCATTTTCGTTTTCAATTAAAATTTGAATTTTGACATAATTGTAGATTCACATGCAGCTATAGTTGGGGGAGGCTAGGATATCTCATTACAGCCCGGCAGGGATGAAAGTCTAGGCCTTTCACTTGGCCTTTGCTGGTGGTAAAGATAGGGTGAAGATGGGGCCCCAGTTTTTTCTGTGGTATTTGACTGGAGTTGAGCGGTTATTATCCAAAATTTCCTGTCTTGCTAGGCTGCCCTTTCTTAATCCTTTGACTAGAGAAAGCAGCCTTTTGCTGTTGTCGTTTGCTGTTATCTATGCTTGTTGGCATTTCTGGATTGACAGCTTCCTCAGCTCTAAGTGTGGCATGAGAAGGCAAAAAGAAAAGCCAGGGAACTCATCATCATGTCGCTTGGGTCTTGAGGTACCTGGCTAGTCTGCCTTCTCTCTACCTTTCAGAATCTTCTGTTTAAGTATTAAGTCCACGTTTTTTAGTTGCATTGAATAGAAGGAATAAAAAAAGTATGTCTATTCTATCTTATTAGAAGTGGGAGTTTTTCCCAAGTAACTTCTGAATATAGTCCTCGTATCATCTTGGTCTAAGGGGGGAAGAAGACTCACAAATAAATCTTGAACTCCTTCTTTTGGTTATTTTTTTTAAATATTATAAGTGTAAAAATTCTAGAACTATTTCCTATCTATTGTAGGAATAAAAGGTGAGTGAATGGGTTGATATTCTTGGAAGCCTGGATTTTTACTGCACAGGGAGATACAAATATGGGGAAAAGAAAGGAAAGGAAAAACCTGGTGGTGGATTGAAATTTGGAATTGAAGGTATGAACTTATTATTTCATCTATCTATCTATCTATCTATCTATCTATCTATCTATCTATCTATCTATCATCTACCTATCTACCTATCTATCCATCCATCTATCTGCATATTTTTGCCTCTTTTAGCTCTCTACCTTTTGAACCAGCTATAAGCAATTACACTCCAATAGTAATCAGTATACCTAGTACCAAATCTTGCCTTCTAAATACCATTCCCCATCAAAAGGAACATTCCTTGGAGAAATAGCTAATTTCAAGACTGTGGAAAGGAAGATAAGAGTTGAACCAGAAGCATCTTATTGTGTCGGAATATAAAGAAATTCTCAAAAAACGGGTAGTGTCAAAAGCCCCCCCTGAAACCACTTTGCAGGTTCTTCTCTTGGCTAAATCTGGGACAATTTGAGCATAAATATAAGTAAAGATGGTAATGAATTATAACCCACTAAGTAAAACAGAAATCCATGAGTCAATTCATGGATAGTATACAGCAGACAAGTAGGTAGGTAGGTAGGTAGGTAGGTAGATAGATAGATAGATACATAGATAGATAGATAGATAGATAGATAGATAGATAGATAGATAGATAATAAAGAAGTCTGAGCTCTTCTATATAGCAAAAAAGCTGACTGATAAATCAGGAGTTGGAAAATCACCATTTTGTTTTCATCAGACTGAAGATTAGTTTGAGCAAGAATCATCAATGAATGACAAATCTAGGGGGAAAAGTTTGAGGAAGATCAGGATATCTGCATGGTTTTCCAAGTGTCTCCCCACAGACTGCTCATTATTGCAATGGGAAAAATAATAAGTATACAGTGGGTAAGCAGAACCAACCACTGGGAAAAGAAAATTAATGTCACCGGTAAGGGGGCAACAGACATAACCTGCCTTAATATATGACTTCCTGAGAAGGGCACAGTATCACTTACATAGTATTCTGGCTGGGGATAAAATAAACAGAATTTTTTTTTTTTAAATACTTTAGGGTGCATGGGTGGCTCAGTTGGTTAAGCCATTGGCTTAACTATTGCCATCGGCTCAGGTCCTGGGAGGGAGTCCCATTTTGGGCTTTCCCTGCTCTGCAAGGAGCTTGCTTCTCCCTCTCCCTTTCCCTGCCACTCCCCGTTTGTGCGCTCGCTCGCTCTCTCTCGCTTGCTCTCTTTCTCTGTGTCTCCATCAAATAAATAAAATCTTTAAAAAAAATATTTATTTATTTTTAAAAAGAGAAACAGCAGGCTCCGCTGATCAAGAAGCCCGATGTGGGGCTTGATCCAAGGACCCCGGGATCAGAACCTGAGCTGAAGGCAGAGGCTCAACCGCTGAGCCACCCAGGCACCCCTAATAAACAGAATCTTATGAGAAAACAGTAGACTAGCCCAAATTGAGGAACACTCTTGAAAATAACTGACCTGTATTCTTTAAAAGTATTTATGTCACTAAAGATAAAGAAAGACTGACAAATTGCTCCAGCTTAATGGAGACTAAAGACTAAATGACAACTAAATGTAAGGTATTATCCTGGGCTGGATCCTGGACTCTTTGAAGAGAAAAAGTGTAAAGGGCATACTTGGTGAAATTGGGATAAAGATGCTTGAAAAGTGTTATATCAGTGTTAAATATTTTGAATTTAACAGCTGTACTGAAGTTATGTAAGGGAATAAAGTCAAAACTCATGTTCTTAAGAGATGCACATGCAATGCTGAGGACTTAAGGGGCATGATGTGTCACAATGTATGTAACTCTTACTTCAATATATACTTCGGAAGAGCAAGAGGTTGATAGTGCAAATTTGGCAAAATGTTACCAACCGGCAAATCTGGACAAAGGATATATTGGAGTTCACTTGCAACTTTTTTAAGAGTTTGAAGTTTCGAAGTAAGAAAAATAAAAAACGATGCAGGATATTAGATCAAAAATCAGAATAAAGGTGGGAAATGAAAACCCTGCTAAAGCCCTGTCTCTGAATTATAGACAGGAATTTGTAATGAAACTATTTTTGTTCAGGTTGGCAGAGTTTATTTTTATAATCATTTTTCATATATTCAACATGTACTGGAAGAAAGAACAGAACTTCAATGAATGTAAGTGGTTAAATCAGGTTTCTTGTTGGAGAAGACTGACGTTTAAGAAGTAGTGAAAAACTGAAAGTTGTTTTTGATACTAATGCAAATAAGGTGCATCGTTAGATAGAATTGAATGGTGCAAATGTATTATTAGAATACAACCACTTAAGGCAGGCATTTTTGGTATTTGTTTAAACATGATCTGTGCCATATGTCCCAGCACACTGTATCTATAGCCAATGGCCAAACACAGCAGCTGATTCCCTTTCTTCTGGACAAATGGAGTAGTTTCCTTAGCCCAGGAAAATACTTACAAACTGAACATTCATTGAATTCTCTTTCCTCAGGACGCCTTCCCCCACCTCCTCACACACTCTTGCCAATCCTGATATCCTTTTACCCTTAGCAGAATCTTATTTCACTTTAGCAATTTGCACATTTGTAAAATTGGACACCTGGGTTTTAGTTTTCAAAGCATTGCTCAATGGGTGTGTCCCAGCTTCTTGGTTTCTTTGAATACGTGTGTGCGTCTAGTGTGTGCATGCTTATGTGCATGTGTGGCAGTTTGCTCCTTGATAAAATGGCCCTCTGGTACTCTCTTGGAATTCAAATAGAGTTCTTGATGTATGGCTACAAATGTATTGACTGTAGTCATGTTTCAGAGGCCAAACTCTCAGAAGGAAGCGACCACATCTATCAATTTGCTAGGTGTCATATAGGATTGTTTAATAGGTATTTCATGATGACCAAGGATTCTTTTGGATAGTTGTATGGCCCTGATATCCACTTATACTTAACAAGTATGAGCTACACTATTAACTTTTCGCTTGATGACATTAAAAATTCTAACAAAGTAAAATAAAAGATATTTTATTTTTATTTACCTTAGAAGTATATGAACTTATCTTAAAATAGTAACTATAGAGGCTTACCTTAAAATCAGGGATTTCTCTAAGAGCTTTGTAAAGCAAAACTTTGGCACAGATGTGTTTGTGTTTCATTTTAATCTCTATTTTAAGAGATGCACATGTCAAATTGAGGAGTAAAGGGACATGATATATTATGATGTATGCAAACTATTCTTCAATATATATTTGGAAAGAGCAAGCTACTGATGACACAAATGTGGCAGAATGTTAATTAAGAACTGGTGACTCTGGATAAAGAATATTTTGGAGTTATTTCCCCGCCAAGAGAATCACGGCCTTCTTACAGACCGATAAATGGCCATTTATTATTTCAATTTGAATTAAATTTCTTTTGCTAAGATTGAACAGCTATCTGCTCATATATTCTGGTTGCTTATTCTTTTGTGAATAGCTTATTTTTTGACATTTTTCTATTGGGTTGATCTTTACCTTTTTAACTTGTAAGAATATTTAAATATTAAGGATATTAACTGTACATCTGCTATACATTTTGCAAATATTCTTCCCTTGCTTTTCATATGCTATTTAGTGTTTTGCATAGAGAAGTTTTATATTGCTATGTAGTTAAATCAGTTCATATTCACACTTACGGTTTCTGGCCTTATTACTGTACATAAAAGTCCTCTTTGTCCTCAAATTGCACATATATTCTCCAACTGTTCTCTTGAACTTTTTATAGCTGTATTTTACTGTGAAGTTTTTAATTTACATGCAATCTTAATTTATGCATGATGTGAAGTAGATAGCAGATATAATCCAAAATTTTGGTGAATTTTGTGAATTAAAATTAATTTAGTTTTATAAATTTAAAAATATTTCTTATAACCTTACAATGGAAGGATCAGACTATGTATGTTTACATTATATTTATAATGAAAAATATTTTAAAATAACGTAATTGGAAAACAAAAAATATGCCTTGTTTCTGCTTAGTTCTAATCTACATTGTGGGACAAGTGCATGGCATATAGGTGAAAGACATTCTATGCATTCTAAGCATTATTGGGGGTGAAAGTGCAATGTTTTCCTTCTAAAGCAGAATGCTCAACCTTGAATGTACTTTGGAATCACCTGTTTTTTAAAATGCTGATTCCAGTCCCCAGAGATTCTGATTTCATTGGTCTGGGCCTACTTATCCAGGATTTTAAAATCTCCCCAGGTGATTACATATCACACAGCTGAGGTTCAGACCAGCACATTAGAGCTTCTTAGTGATTTCTGATATTATTTGCTAAAAGCTTAGCAATGATTCACATAAAGTTGTGTGTCTAAATTTTAATTCTAAAACCCTCCCATCTCTGGGCACTAATCGATTAAGATTAATTGAGAAACCACTAGGGCCTTGGCATTGAATTGGATATAATCTTTACCTCCTTCTGGGTGCATTGTGTTGGCAATGGATTTAAGAGATTTGAAGTGATAGAAAAGTTTTCAGAATAATTTCCTGTGAGAATGCAAATTTACCTTAGCATTTACCTTAGAAGTATATGAATTTACTTTAAAATAATAACTATAGAGGCTTACCTTAGAAGTAGAACTTTCTATGATGATTTCTTCGAAGATGCAAAATTAGGGATTTTTTTAAAGATTTTACTTATTTATTTGACACAGAGAGAGATCACAGGTGGGCAGAGAGGCAGGCAGAGAGAGAGGGGGAAGCAGGCTCCCCGCTGAGCAGAGAGCCTGATGCGGGGCTTGATCCCAGGACCCTGAGATCATGACCTGAGCGGAAGGCAGAGGTTTTAACCCACTGAGGCACCCAGGTGCCCCAAAATTAGGGACTTCTATAAGAGCTTTGTAAAGCAAAACTTTGGCTCAGATGTGTTCATGTTCATGTTTCATTTTCCTTTCCATATAAAGTAACATAACCAAAAAAAAAAAAAAAAAAAAAAGTAACATAACCTACAAATTTTAGATTTTGGAGGATTTTTTGTGTTTGTCAAGAATTTTTTTTACAATGAATGCATATTACTTTTATCACCAGAAAACATGTTAATTTTAAAATTAAAATTTACATTTATATGATATGATCACAACTCTAATAAACATGCAGAAAGAAATAAATTTGTTATTAGTTGTTGCCTCCAGACAGTTGGGACTATGAGCAATTAATTTTTTCCCTCTTGCTGTGTTTTTATATTTTCCAAGTTTTCTGGCATAATCATATATTACTTCTATAAAGGAAAAATATGAATTTAAACTATTTAAAAATTTATAATGGGCTCATTTAAATCACCCAAGTACTATCAATAACTTTTATTCTGTAAAACCAATTAAAACATTTAAGTGGTATTTTGTTAAAAAGGATTTTATATTTTTTATTTGATTTAAATTCTTCACAATTTAAATAATTGCTTCATTCTCAAGTGGAGAAATTTTTTCTTTTTTAATAAAGATTTTATTTATTTATTTGAGAGACAGTGAGAGAGAGCATGAATGGTGGAGAGGGGCAGAAGGAGAGGGAGAAGCAGAATCCCTGCTGAGCAGGAAGCCCGATGGGGGACTGGATCCCAGGACTCCAAGATCATGACCTGATCAGAAGACAGACACTTAACCAACTGAGTCACCCAGGTGCCCTGGAATTTTGTTTTTCTATCTTAATATTTTCATGTAAGGAGGTATTACCATGAGTCCTTTTGGTACTTTTTCTCCTTCCCCATTCCCTCCCTCTTCAAGCCTCTTTTTCAAAGGGGGGCTGTTAATGTGAAAATGTCAACTAGGTCCTAGTTGTAGGCAGCAGCCTCACACACCTGAGCCTGCCCCCACCTCCTGCACTGCCTGCCTCTTGGGCGGGTGAGGACCAGATGTTTTCCATGGTGTCTGGTCTTGTGTGACGCGCACACCCAGGCTAGGAAGGAGATAGCCCCACTTGCCTGCTCTGTGCTTGTCGGAGTGGCTGTCAAGGCAGTTTGGGGTTCTCCATTCTCTTAGTCTCTTTGTCCATCTAGCCCTTCCAATGGTTCCTGAGGAAGAAGGGAGGAAGCATGAATCCTTATTTTGCTCTAAGCCCAAACCATATTTGCTATCCATTCTCACCAAGGTGTCCTGTAGGCTGAGATTTACTGTGCCTCCATTAATAGAGTTGTCAATGTTATCTTCATGTATGTAGCAATGGTTTGGGTTTATGGGTTATTGGAGCAAAATCTAGAAGGGGAGTAGAATGGGAGTAGAGGAGTAAATTGTTGGTACCCCCACATTTTCATACCTTCTCCTAGAAGTGTGTCATGGGTGACATCCAGAAAATATTTATGGGGTGTCTACCACGGGTAAAACACTTTGGAGCAGACAAAGTCCTCCAAGAGTTCACAATCTAAGTGTGCATAAGTGCCTGTGGGGTTAAGCATACTTGACTCTATGTGTATGATCAAACCTGCATTCAACTAATTACAATGCAATGTGGTGAGTGGTAGAAGAAATATTAGCAAAGAGCAATGAGAACAGAGAGAAGGGGCATTTGACTCCTCCACTTCTTAGTTTATGTCAGACTTCCATTTTGAGTAGGAGATTTGACAAGTGTGCTTGACAGCCTGCTGTAGATGTACCTGAAAACACATCAAGAGATTTGGGTCTCAGTCTGTTCTGCCACTGAGATACCTTTTGTCTATGGGCCTCATTCTCCCTATTTTGGTAACAAAGGATGTTGGAGTTGGCTTTCCATGATGCCTTATAAAATGCTGTGATTTATTCCTTTCAGGAGATGAAAGGAATAAATAGTATGTGCCAATCACAGCACACACTATCTTTGAGTCAAAAGGCTCCTTAGAAACCATCTAGTACAGCCCTCTGAATTCAGAGAAGAAAGGCAGAACCCAGAAGGATGAGTACTTTGTCCAAAGTCAGAGCTATTTTTAGTCCCCAGGTTTCCCCATGTTAGTACAGCTGAATTACTCAGACTAAGAGGAGAACAGAATTCAGTTAAGAGTTGCTGGACTAGAGGGCGCCTGGGTGATGCAGTCAACTGAGCATCCAACTCTTGGTGTTGGCACAGGTTGTGGTCTCAGGGTGGTGTGATCGAGCCCCGCACTGGGCCCTGTGCTTGGCGAGGAGTTTGTTGAGGCACTCTCTCCCCCTCTGCCCCTCCACCCTGTGTGCTTTCTGTCTCTAAACTAAATAAGTAAATCTTAAAAAAAAGAGTTGCTGGACTGAATGCCCAAGAGAATTTGACTGAACAGTATCAGTATAAAACAAATGCATACAATCCAAGGGATTTTAGGTGAGATACATTCCCTTGAGCAATCAACTGGACATTCTTGGCAAGAGGTAGTAAATGTGATTGGGGAAATATCTGTGAATACCATTCTTCCCGTGCTCCAGAAATGTCACCCTTCTCAGGAATGTGATTAACTGGGTGTTTAGAAACATTAAAAAAGCATGTGAAATAGACAGCTAAGATAGTGAAAATTTTCCTCATTTCATTTTAAAACAAATAGCATGTTTACAGCAGACTAAGTAAAAGGCATACTATTGGGTTTTGGTGAGCTTGGTGTTCTCCCTTGATTTGTTTCTTGATTTTATCAGTAACTTCCAGGTGAATGTTAAGTACAGAGTCAGTAAGTGTGAGTTGCTCCAAGCAGTGTGTCATGCTGGAAAAAATAAAGGAACAGAGCCATCAAACAAAGTTATGGTTTAAAATAGATTAAGTCTAGCAAAGATCAATTTGTTTAAATATTAAGTAGTCCAAGTACCAAATTCACTCCTGTTCCCTCTGACTTTGCTCTCAGTTGGCCTCCTCCTAGTCCCCATCCAAGAGCAGCATGGACAGCTGTGGTAGAAAACAGGGTGTGTCTCTGGCTATGGGGCTCAAATGCCACACACTAGATTCTCTCTCATCGTGGCATTTGAGGTTGAGAGCCACACATTGGCTTTGTTCCCTAGGCAGCTGGGAGGTTGTGTGGGGTCACAGGGCTTCTCACATGGGTGCTCGGGTTCACCTTCCCAGTGGCCTCATTTCCTCCTAGGGTAGAAGTGATGCATCTACATCCCCCTTTAGGATTCCTCAGAATTTTCCAAATGATGGGATGGGATTTTACCTAGAGTTGATGCCATATTTGGGGGATGACCTTTGTGGGAGAAAGGCACTTTACATAACTATCACCTTCACAGAGGACTTTTCTGTTACTGGGTTTTGGGAAACTATTTGCCTGTGGGTAGATTTTTGAGTCTCCATATTTGCATGTTTGTATGAAAACACACACAAATGCATGCGTGCATACTGCAAGATGTTCTCCTCTGCTTTTTTACTTTTCCCTTGCTAGTCATTCATTTCTTCACTTGACAAAGAGACACTGAGTGTCTGCTCTGTGCCAGGCACTGTCTCTTTATTGACAAGATGTGTGTTTGGTCATGTGACTTAGCTAATCTGGTAGAAGTACTTTGGAGTTGTTCCTTCTTGAGATAATCAACTTTAATTAAAAATAAGCCGGTCATCCATATGAAAAGATGCTCAGTTTCATTCACCATCAGAGAAATACACATCAAAACTACAATGAGAGACCATCTCAAACCTGTCAGGATGGCTAAAATCAACAACGCAAGAAACAGCAGGTATTGATGAGGATATGGAGAAAGGGGAACCTTCTTGCACTGTTAGTGGGAACGAAAACTGGTGCAGCCACTGTGGAACCCATGCGGAGGTTCCTCAAGAAGTTAAAAACAGATCTACCCTGTGATCCAGCCAATTGCACTACAAGGTTATTTACCCAAAGAATACAAAAACACTAATTCAAAGGGATACATGCACCCTAGTGTTTATAGCAGCATTATCTACAGTAGCCAAATTGTGTATCAACTGATGAATAAAGAAGATGTGGTATAGGGGCGCCTGCGTGGCTCAGTGGGTTAAAGCCTCTGCCTTCGGCTCAGGTCATGATCTCAGGGTCCTAGGATCCAGCCCCACATCGGGCTCTCTGCTCAGCAGGGAGCCTGCTTCCCCCTGTCTCTCTGCCTACTTGTGATCTCTCTCTCTGTCAAATAAATAAATAAAATCCTTAAAAAAAAAAGATGTGGTATATACATACACGTGTATATATGTACACATGCATATGTAGATGTGTATATATATTCTATACATATTATGGAATATTACTCAGCCATAAAATACTGTATGTGGTATGTGTATATATACATATGTATATATATACATACATTATATATACAACAGAACATTACTCAGCCATAAAAA
Source organism: Procyon lotor (assembly GCA_028646535.1). Classification (NCBI taxonomy): domain Eukaryota; kingdom Metazoa; phylum Chordata; class Mammalia; order Carnivora; family Procyonidae; genus Procyon; species Procyon lotor. The sequence continues at coordinate 76,557,745 of CM053604.1, forward strand.
AGAATGAAATCTTGCCATTTGCAATGATGTGGATAGAGCTAGAGAATTTAATGCTAAGTCAGATAAGTCAGAGAAAGACAAATACCACATGATTTCACTCATGTGGATTTTTTTAGATTTTATTTATTTTGAGAGAGTGAGAGAGAGAGAAAGAGAGTGCATAGCGGAGCGGGGGAGGGTCAAACGGAGAGGGAGAGAATCTATAAGCAGATTCCACACTGGTCACAGGGCCCAAAGCGGGGCTTAATCTCAGGACCCTGAGATCATGACCTTAGCTGAAACCAAGAGTCAGACACTTAACCTAATGAGCTACCTAGATGCCCCTCCCTCATGTGGAATTTAAGAAACAAAACAAATGAGCATAGGGGAAAAAAAGAGAGACAAATTAAGAAACAGACTGTTGACTACAGAGAACAAATTGATGGTTACCAGAGGGGAGGTGAGTGTGGGAATGAGTTAAAGAGGTGATGAGGATTAAGGAGGGCACTTGCGATGAGCACCAGGTGTTGTATGGAAGTGCTGAATCACTACACTGTACATCTGAAACTAATATACAACATACACAGTATGCTAAGTGGAATTTAAATAAAAACTTAAAAAAAATAAGTCACCAAGGAATAAAAATTTTAGAAAGTCATAAAGGAAATGGGAAACTTATAATATCCAGGAATTATACCTAGCATCAGATTTCTTAGTTTTGTGATCATATGTTAATTAATGTAGTTGATCTTTTCCTCAGAGTGAAGGAGTTTTTTGGTTTCAGAAGTAGACCGGGATTCCTGTGGTGCTGCAAGTCTGATTCAAACTACACTAATTCTTTCAGATAAATGTCAAGCCTATTATAAATAGTTTTCAAAACCAGAAGACCTTGTAATTTCATATATGAATTATCACTGATATTTAAAAATGATTAAAAAAAACCCATGGTTTTCCCCCTAAATGTAAAAGTCTTCCATTTACAGACATAATTTCTACCTTTGCTGTTTAATCCCTGGGCCAATATAATCCAGATCTGACTACCTTCCTGGGGGCTATATTTTCTGCTCTAGGCACTGATTTTTTTCTCAAAGAATGGTGTATCATGAGACCAACTGTTCTTGTTGAAGACTCAGATGTGGATAAAGATTATTATGTATCTAATATTTGCTACACATAAAACATTCCACATGGAAATTTGCCTTAAAGCTCCATAATTGTATTACATTGTTAGTTTAACACTTATTTGAGTAGAGAGAAATGTTTAACACTATTCAGAAGACAAGCTTGATAGGAAGTGATGGAAAAGTCTCACCTTGAAGAGACACAGTGGTGGGCCAACTCCAAATATTCTCAGAAGGAATTTTAAAGGAAATGCTTTAGTTAATTTTTATGTATACATAAAAATGGACGGAAAAGAAACTCATTAAGGAAGATAGAGCTATGAAATTATCATGTAAAATAGTACTAAGTGCATGTTTCCACCCACACATGCCTAATTTCAAGAATTATGTCAAGTAAACATATACTTAGTAATTTTCAGGGAAAAACTGTCCTGTCAAGGCTTATGTTTCTCCTCCTATGCTGGAAACATGTAATATGTTGGATAAAAATTAATTTGCTAACAATGGGCAAGACAAAGATTTGAAATGTTGAACCAAGCATCCTTTGGAGAATCATTTTATCTTATGTCCCAGTTTCTAAATAGAATGTATTGTTTTGGACTCCTGAATGTTCTTGACATGACCTACTGAGGCTGATGTAGAATCCTTACCTGCGAGGTCTTGAATTCCAGATGGAATTTTGAGTAGTTAAAGCGTGGCTCTGCCAGAGGCAAGGGAACATTCTAAGGGAATTACATTCTAAATGTAATTTACCTTTTAGTAAACAAGGCAGTCCGAGAAAGAGAGCACTATTAGAAGCAGCACACCTGAGGGCACGGTTTTTAGGTTATAAGAGAACTGAGTGTAATGCTCTTCATCTGAAGGTCAGTCTCCCTTGAAATGGTATTAGGCCTTAGAGATTGCGACCGGCTTGGATTGCAGAAGGATCAACATCCCTTTGGCTACAGACTTAGTACACCAATCTTGGAAGAGGAAAAGAAAAAAACAAAAAGAAATGGCTAGTTCAAAGCCCAGATTCCTATTTTATGGATGTAAGATGTCCAGATTGCTATTAGATTCCCACGGTTTTCAGCCAGGCTCAGATGGTGGTTCAACAGTGTTGTGCCAGCCAACCGGAGGAAAGGGTAGACTCACAGAAGAGTGTTCATTTAGAAGAAAGCAGCACTAATCTACACTACCTCTTGAATTTGTGTTATATCGCAGAAAGCCTTATCAGTTCAGTAATTTGATTACTAAGATAGTGTAATTATGTTTAATTTTGTAAGGTATACAACAGTGATCTCCTATTTTGGTGTTGGTGTTTCAATAAAGTTTTGGTTATGGGCAAAAAAATAAAGAAATATAATAAAATTACAACTTTAAAAACCAAATCTTAACATAAAAGTGAGAGAAAACCCATAATCTCATGCCTATTCAAATAAATTATTATTAATTTTTCTGTCTCTTATCTGTTTTACAAAAATAATAAATGCTATAATTGTAGAACAGATTAAGAGTTTGTATATTTTTATATTAATATCGTGGTAAACATGTCTCTTTCATGAATATCACAATACTTTTTTGTATGATTGTAACTTCTTTTTTTAGTAGAGAGATTATTCCTTTAGCGAGAAATTGCCAAGAGTGAGATTACATGGTCAACGCCTACGAATATTTTTATGGCTCTGAAATGTGTTGCCAAAATGCTTGCTAAAAGGGTTGTACCAAATGCAAGTTGGCTTTTAAAGGTCAGACTTATTTTGATACAAGATCAACATATGTGCTATATTAAACTAACCCCTTATCAACTGGTGAGAAACAAAACATATCATTTCCTAATACATAGAGTAAGAACATAGCTCAGGAATCATGCCAAGGTCTGCCATACTGTGAATGGCCCAGGCAATCACAAACCTCAGTTCTGTTCATCTGGGTCATAATTCTAAAGTGGATCCCTTCTGGAAGTTACATTTTGGGAAAGCTGTGGCCTGATGCCCAGAGAACATAATCTTAATGCTTCTTTCTGCCTCAGCACACATAGTAGGAGGACCAAGCCTTTACCTGTAAATATGCATAGTGAGCTCAATTTCATTTTGTAATCTTTACTTGAGAGGATTAAGAATGAAGATTACAGGTAGTTCCCAAACTCCCGGAAACAAGGGGTAATTTTCCTTTAAAGAAATCAGGAATGCAATCAGATTCTGATGCATAGTTTAAAAAAACCAGGCACAAGCAGTTGTATCTGTGCAGTGCCATGGTTGTATAATTTCTTGGTTTAGCAGATATATTTAATGAAAGGCTCAAATGAATACATGAATGCATCCAGAGTGACCTATGAGAAAATGAATCCTTTCCATGGCATAGATTTAATTCAGGTGAATGATCACAGGATCTGAGATTTGGTGTTTTAACTGCCCCAGGATGTCTTGGTCTCAGCAAAAGTGGCTAAATCCCTTCCTCTTTTCTTTCTCTAATATACATAAAGTCTTTGTGTAGAGTTTGGAATAACACCATTTATTTGTTATTCCACAAAAGCTTGCATTCATTCTTTGGGTTGTTTTCTTACATTCTCATTTGACTTCCCTGTCTTGAGTACTGAATTAAACTTCCTTGATAATCAGGATATCTGTTTATTTAATGTAATGGCTGCCTCTTTTTTCTTATTATCTCCAGGCACATCTTTATGCATCACTGAAAAAGAAGACTTCATTTCTCAAACAACACAAGCAGCAGCCAGAGAGACTTTATCAGGTAGAATTCTCAATGCAGGGGAGACACCAAGAAGTTGGCAAAAGGGAACAGAAGGATGGATATGGTAACCCGTATTTTCCTGTTAGTGCCCTGGTCTTGGGAGCTGGCACAGAGGATGGGGGTGACGGGTGCCCATCTTAGCTGTATTAGCAAAATGAAAGAAGCCCTATAGAGATTAGAGGTTTATGCACAAGTTTTAGAGTCAGACAGACTTGGAGTATATGTCTCTCAATCACTTCATAGCATCTCCATTACTCAATAGCTCTGAGACTTTGGGTAAGATCCTGAACTACTCCAACCACAGATTTACCTTCCATAAAATGGAATTAATGCCTACTTTTCATAGGGCCACGTAGAGGTTTTCTTTTCCAGTCTTTTCCTGATGGTGGCTACTTGACTGATGGCAAGCAAAGATAGCTGATACTTGAGAAAAAACCATAACTTAATTTTATTTTTAATTTTATTTGTGGTATTGTGGGTGAAACATTAGGCTTTGGTCTCAATGAAAAAATTCCTTATATAATGAATTATTTAGCAAGGTTGTGGGATACAAAGTTGATATATAAAACTTAATTTTATTTCTATAAAAGAGCCACAAACAAGTGGAAAATAAAATTGAAAAACTATTCATTTACAGGAACATTCAAAAACATAAAATGCAAATAAATTTAACAAAAGATATATATAAAGTTCTACACTGAAAAGTGAAAAACACTGATGAGAGAAATTAAAGAAGACTTAAAATAAATGGAGAGATATATAATGTACATAGATTGGAAGACTTAATATTGTTAAGATGTCGGTTCTTCCAAAATTGAACTATATATTCAGTGAATATATATGTGGAGAAAAATAAACTTCTACTCCAACCTCACATAATATACAAAAATTAACAAAGATGAATCACAGACCCCAGCATAAATGCCAAAACTCTAAAAGTGCCTAGAAAAAAACAGGAAAATATATTGAGCCTGGAATAGGCGACAACTTATTAGAGAGAAGAACACATACAAAAAATGTAAGCCTAAAGAAAATATTAATAACCTGGACTTCATCAGAATTAAAATCTTTTGTTCACCAATGAAACTATTAAGAAAATGAATGGACAAGCCATAGACTGGAGGAAAATACTGTAATACACAGATATGAATTTATATCCAGAATATATATGAAGAACTATAAATCAATAAAACAAAAAAATGGAAAAACCCAAAAAAGTGGGGAAAAGATATGAATACACAGCTCACAAAAGAGGCATGATCAATTAACATATGAAAAAAATGGTCAACACCATTATCCATCAGGGAAAGACGTATTAAAATTGCTATGTAGGGGCACCCGGGTGTATGAGTCTGTGAAGCATCTGTCTTTGGCTCAGGTTGTGATCCCAGGGTCCTGGGATTGAGCCCCGCATTGGGCTCCCTGCTCGGCGGGAAGCCTGCTTCTTCCTCTCCCGCTCCCCCCCACCCCCATGTCAAATAAATAAAATCTAAATAAACAAACAAACAAATAAATAAATAGAATTGCAATGTAATATTAAGTCACGCTTATTAAGATATTTAAAATTTAAAAGATGGATGATACCAGATGTGGGTGAGGATGTGAATCAACCAGAACTGACATGCATCATTACTGGGGAGAGTATAAAATGGAGCAGCCCCTTCAGAAAAATGTTTGGCAGCTTCTTATGAAGTTAAACATATACTTAACCTATGAACCAGCAAGTAAGTATTAACAGAACAGAAATAAAAACATTCATTGAGCCAAACCTAAAAACAATCCAAATGTCTATCGAGAGGAGAATGGATAAACAAATTATGATATATTCATATTAAAGAATCTGTCCTACAATAAAAAAGAAAGTACCAATACATGCAAGATGGATGTCAAAAACGCACTGAATGAAAGAAGTCAGATACAAAAGCGAACCTACTGTATGACTGCATTCATATCAAGTTCAAGAACAGACAAAACTAACTTATGATAGACATCAGAACCATGGGTGCCTATGGATGTGGGTGGAGGGAACACGGGGCAGTTCCATGGTTTTGGAAACATTTTTCATCTTGGTCATTGTGTTGGTTTAATGTGTCTGTACATTTACCAAAATTCATCAGATTTTATATATAAGATATATTCTCTTTCAATAAATTTTATTTTAATAAAAATAAAAAATGAATACATCTTATTTGGAAGTCAGGCTGGGAAAACCAAATGAAAGCAACTTATTTTGTTTCTCTGGTATCTGAAATTTTAAAAACATATCATTTACTCAAACATTTTCCACCATCTACTTTGTACATCCTTCCAATTTTAAGTGCTAAATTATGATTATTTTCCCCCAAATAATTTCTATCCTTGGAGGTAGAAGAAAGGAAAGGAGTACTATTTCCCAGTTTTATAAATATTATAAGAACAAAGAAAGAAGTGCAAACTATGGTTTACATTTTCGTTAGTTTCCAGCAAGTAGTTTTAAAAATTTTTATTTTAGAGAGAGAGGGAGAGAGAGCATGAGGAGGGGGAGGGGAAAGGAGAGGGAGAGAGAATCTCAAGCAGATTCTGTGCTAAGCTCCGAGCCCAATGTGGGGCTCAATCCCACAACCCTGAGATCCCCGAGATCACGACCTGAGCCAAAACTTCAAAGTGAGAGGCTTCACCAACTGAGACATCCAGGCGCCCCAAGCAAGTAGTTTTAATTACATGAAGTTTACAGCATCTCTAGTACTCCCGTCAGCCTTCTAACAGTCCTTACTTAAAACCTTTTTGTTGTTGTTGTTGCTAAGATTTATTTGAGAGAGAGGAGAGGGAGAACACAGGCAGCAAGAGTTGGCGAGGGGCAGAGGGAGAAGCAGACTCCCCACTGAGCATGGAGCCCAACGTGGAGCTCGATCTCACGACTCTGGGATTAAGACCAACTGAGCCACGTAGGCGCCCCTATCTATGCTTTATGGAAACCACGCTTCCTATATTCAGTGGAATTGCAAGTTGGGGGGAAACAGCGAATTATGGATGACTAAAAAAAAAAGGCAGAGTTCTTTCCCTAACCCTTAACATTTTTATAAGTTAAAAAATACCTGAGTGAATGGGGAAGGGCGCACAATCCGAGGGAGATAACTCAGAGGAGGTGAGGCCGACTGACCCGCCAGACGGACCAGGCAGTGGGAGGCTCCCCACCTCCTCTTCCAGCCTCGGAAGGTACGTTCCGCTCATTGCTCCTGTAGCCGGAGCCATTTCAAGGATGCACCTTGAGAGAGTAACGCGTTGGTGAGACTATCTGCGGGATATATGGGATTGAACCCTGTTAAGGCTTCTGTATACACTTTTAAGATTCTGGCGAGTGAGTGCAGAGACCCACTTGTCTTGCCACCTCCTAGGACGAGCCTCCTAAGTAAGTTCCCTTGCTTATTAAAGCTGCCACCTCCCTAGCTTATCCTAAAATGTGTGTAAAAAGCAGGTATTTTATTATAAAATTGTGTAGTGCAAGCTCTGTGTGGAATTCAGAGGAAAACCCAGATTCAGTGATTAATAACAAAAAATGCAGGTAGTTAGCCATTGTTCAAGGAAAGCAGTGGTGCCATTTCTCTTTTGTGGCTTTTTCGACTTCTGTTGTCCCCAAAATTTTATTGGAAACCCACTTTCCACCTTGTCTTTGTTTTTTTGTTTTGTTTTGTTTTTGTTTGTTATTTTCTTGGAGAGGGAGAGAGTGGGGGGAGGGGCAGAGGGAGCGGGAGAGAGAATCTTTATTAAAGTAGGCTCCACACCCAGGGCAGAACCCCCACCCCCCAGGGTTCAATCCCACAGCCCTGAGATCATGACCTGAGCCGAAATCAAGGGTCTGATGCTTGACTGACGAAGCTGCACAGGTGCCCCCTCCACCAGGTCTTTCCTGACAGGGTTTATTTATTTGTTCCTATTTTAAATAGTTTCTAAATAAAATTCTGTATTTCAGGAATAAAACAACCCCTCCCCCCCCCCCCAAAAAACAGCCACTTACCAATCTGGAGTGGCCTGCCCCTTTCTTTGGTCTCTCCCCGCTCTTCTAGTACAGGGTCAGTTTCAGATTTCACCCAAGAAACTCCTCAGGTTGCAAACAGACAGGCTGAGATTATGTAAATAAATGCAATGCAGTCTAAAATGATCTTTTCTTTTAATTTAAAATTTTGCTGCTGCTTCATAGAGTTAATTATAAATTATATATTATAGATGTTATACAGATTGCTAAATAACAGTCTATATTACAATCTATATTATTTTTTATCTGTCCAGTTTCTGGAGTCTTGTTTCTTCCTCTTGGTCGGAGGAAACTTTCTAGGTGACTGGGGTAGGACTGAGCTGAAAAAAATGGAGCATGGGCAGGATTCCTCTTTTACCTTGTTTATCAAGTGTTTTTTAAAATCTGATTTCATATGATAGCAGCATGGCATTACTTAATCTGGGCATTAAGCATAGCATTGCTTAACTGGATGGTGGATAGTGACTCCCTTCCTAAAAAAATAGACTGTTTTTATTAAAGCAGTTTTAGGCTTACAGAAAAACTGCGGAAAGTACAAAGAATTCCCATATTCCTCCCTTCCACCCTCCCTTCCTTTCCCCTATTATTAATACCTTGCAATGGTCTGCATTACTTACAATTGATGAGCCAATATTGATGCATACTGTTATTTACTAAAGTCCATAGTTTAGAGTTCACTCTTGCTGTTGTACATTGTAAGGGGTTTGATAAATATATAAATGTATAATGGCATGTATCCACCATTGTTTTATCATACAGAATAGTTTTAGTGCCCTAAAAATATTTTGTGCTCCCCCTATCGACCTCTCCTCACCCTAATGCCTGACCACCACTGATCTTTTTTACTGTCTCCATAGTTTTGCCTTTTGCAGGATATTATAAAGTTGAATTCCTGCAGATTGTAACTTTTCAAATTGGCTTCTTTCACGTAGCAATATGCATTTATGATTCCTTCAGGTCTTTAATGACTTGACATTTTATTCCTGAGTGATATTCTGCCGTATGGTTATACCACAGTTTACCTATTCTTCTCTTGAAAGATATCTTGGTCGCTTCCAACCTTAGGCAATTATAGGTGTTATATATATTTGTGTGTAGGTTTTCTTTGTGGACGTAAGTTTTCAGCTCATTTGGGTAAATACTAGGGAGCACAACTGCCCTTCTTTTTCAAGAAAACTTTTACATCTGTAACTCGCGTCATGATAAATTATAATTTGCCTTGTGTAGTTAACTCCTGTGCTTGTGTCCCTCCCGATTTCTTTCCCTTATGACCATTTCAATTTCTGTCACAGATGAATCACAAGAATGCCAGACACATGTCAACAACTTTCTCTTTGAAAAGCAAGAGAGGGTTGTGAGACTTGTAGGAACTACCCTGATACACCTGATAGTCACTAATAGAAGCAGCCCATGAAATGGCTTGTATATTGCTTCTGCAGGTAGATGTTAAGTGCTAATAGTTATTCATATGGAAAGACACTGCCTCGTTTGTGCCTTTCGGTTCCTCTAGTCATATGCACGGGTTAAGTAATAAGTTTTGCTCTTTCTTTTGATGATGCCCCAGCCTGTTTATTCTTATCAAAAGCACCGTTAACAAGGAGGCAATAATGACTTCAGAGTTCATACCCTCCATAAATGGGTGTGATACTGAGAAAATTTCTCAGACTTTCTGATCTCCTGTGTCCTCATTTGTGAATGGCAAGGTGGTGGGGAAGATTGGAGGTGATGTGAATAAAGCATGTACTTCATCTGTGCTTGGCTCCTTGGGAACCGTCTGTTGATGGTGTGGTGGTGGTGATGACGGACAGCAGCTAGCTGGGCATACAGCAAATCTATAACCCAGGAGAATTAGGTGCTTTGTGCCTCAATAGGAAAATTTTATCTGCAAAGTAAGAATGGTGATCAGCACATATAACCATGTCTCCCAATAGCCTCCCTTCTCCCATTGATGTCCACTTACGCTTAACAACACTCAGAGCTGTCTCCTTGCCGTTAATGCCCAGTTCTCTCTCTTTTTAAAAAGATTTTATTTATTTATTTGACAAAGAGATCACAAGTAGGCAGAGAGGCAGGCAGAGAGAGACAGGGGGGAAGCAGGCTCCCTGCTGAGCAGAGAGCCCAATGCGGGGCTCGATCCCAGGACCCTGAGATCATGACCTGAGCTGAAGGCAGAGGCTTTAACCCACTGAACCACCCAGGCGCCCCAATGCCCAGTTCTCTTACTAACCTGCCAGCAGGGTTTCCTCCCATCCATCTCTGTCCCCTCAGGATCTAAGGACCTAGTAAATCAGCATTTATTTTTCTTTGTCCATTCCCATTCCACGTCCTATGGTCAGCCTGGCTTTCCTCCTCTCCACTCTGATCTGAGACTTCCTATTTATCACACCAAGCTTTACTGCACACTCTAGTCCATAGTTGGCGACAGTTGCCCCTTCTTTCCTGACACCTCCAGAATAATTGCCGACTGGCCTTACATTAGCTCATACTCATAAATTACTTTTTGTTGTTGTTAATCTGCCTAAGCAAGCTCTTGAACTTAGGGGGCCATGACTTCTATTTCGTGTACAGGGCTCTATCCCACATAGATGTTTAATTAATCAATGAATTAGTTAATTTGACTCAATCCCAGAAACTAAAATGGGTATTCGGGCCATAAAACTGATTTCTGGGCAACTTGAAAACACGGACAATGTTCATTTGCCCAGAAGAGGTTCAGGTTTATCTAGGAGTAAGAATATGGAGTAATAAAATGTCTCTGCAAGTCCTTTCGGCAAGGGTAGCTCTGGCTTAAGACTTTGCTATCTGGGCAACCCTGGATTTTCTGTGGATTAGCTGAACTTGATCTTGAGCTTGATTGAGTATCAGTCCCCTGTCTTGATATCCACCATAGCCATGCTGACCCCATCATCTCCGAAGGGGCTTGTGCTTAACATTAATGACCGTATTAGCCCAGGTGACATGTAATTAGGAAAGTGAGCCTTTTTACGACCAAAAATAATACAAGAGGTTCCATGTCCAAATAGACTATAGTTGTGGATTACTTCATATCTGTGCTCATATCATTCCTCCTCCTCTCCGCTAATTCAGCCCGATGCTTGACTGTCTTTCTAATCCTCGTCCCCTGTAACACTGACAATGCATTCTGCTGAAGGGGAAGCGTAACAAGGTTAGTAACTTAGTGCAGGTTATTTGTAGGACGCTCATTACGAGTCTCCAGTCCAAGTGAGTCCAGAAAGCAATGGAATATTCCACATATTCCCCCATGTGACTTCTGCTGCCCGCCAGGGTCTGCTTCTCCTGTGAGAAATCAGAGCTGTCTGGCAGAGGCCAGCTAAAATCAGAGAAATCCTGACTTGAGCCATTTCAGAAAGTGACCCAGTGTCAGAGGAATGATGAGGACATCATTAAATATGAGTGAAAGGCTTGGAGTTCTTCCCGTTCTCTGCCAGAATGGGTGCTCACTACCGTGACTGTTGTGACTCTCGCTTTATCTACATTTTTTTTTTTTAAGATTTTATTTATTTCGCTTTATCGACATTTCGACTAGCACTTGGAACGCTACCTCTGGGCAACTTAAAACGAAAGCTTGTTTTCCAGGATGAAGTAAACTGGCAGAAAATTCCATTGTTCATCAAATCTGGTGTAAACGGTTTGCCTGAGCTCCCTATTTCTGGGTGCATTCCTGACAAAACAACTGAGGAGACAGTAATGGGTACTTTAAGCTTTTACTTTCTACCCCTGATATGTGAAAAGATAGCCTAAGTTGTCTGGAAAGGGACAGCAGTCAGCTGTGCTGGATTTCCAGTGCTTCCCAGATTCTGCACTATTAGCTGATTTTTTCCAACGCGGCTCTGTAATAACAGCCCACTCCTTTCCCTGCACTCCTGGCCCCTTAGGATGTTTTGTTATGCTCACGCTGAAAGAAAAGGTGTCTGTGCATACTGTATCTCTTCATTTGGCTTCAGGGATTTCCCTTTGATTTGGAAAGAATAATCTTTCAAATTCCGCTACAAAATATACAGGAGAAAGAAAAAAAGATAAAGCTCCAGGAATGTGCCCTGGTGTTGACATTTTGTTCTAATACGGCTCACGTGAATGATCAATTACTCCAAATCTGAATTATCGGCACTGTCGTTCACCACTGATTTGTAAGGCACGGTTTAATTTTGCTGCCATCCTTCCAGGTATTAAAACAGCCACCAGGTATTAAAACAAGCAGCAGGTACCTCCTAGACAACCAGGAGCAACTCCACAGCCCCCTCATTGCTCTCTCCCTGGTTCTGCCCAGAATATTTATGGTGAGTCGTCAGTTATCTCCTCCCTGGCAGCCGTCCCCGCTTTCCTGCAGCGAGCAATAGCCCACACTCACATTTGCAAACAGAGGCTCACTCAAGTGTCACTAAAGGAGACAGGAGGTGGAGCCAAAAGGGCTTTAAAAAGGAAAGGGAGCCGTTCTAGTTTGCAAAAAGAGAAGCTGTGTTTGGGGAGGAATCCTCTCTCTGTACTTCTTCTTTCAGCCTCATCAGGGGTTGGTTGGAACTTTCCATCACTTTCCTTTTTTTCCTCTCTCTCGCCGTAGCCTACACCGCTCTGCCTGTCACAGCAAAGTCGGCAGCAGGCCTCTAGAAGTCAGTGGCCGAGAAACTGCGAAATTTGTCATATGGGTGTCGGGCATTTCTTACTGACTTCCCAAGAACTTCGATAAAGGAATCTCTCCCGAGGGTCCCTTGCAGGCTGCAGGCCACTGTTTCGAGTTGAAGGAGGAAGAGCTGGAGGACTACAGCAAAGGAGCAGAGCGAAAGATGCCCCAGGGCTGCAGGCCAACCCAGGGGGACACACTTGGGGTCAGACGTACCCACTCTGCCCAGGCTATGCTCAAGCAAAGTCAAGTGATTTTCTGTTGAAAGTTCAAGACCATCAGGATGCTGCTGCTCTTCCTAATCATTCTGTTGCCGGTACTTTTTAAATGTAGTTTTGCTAGTCTCTCAGTCCTGGAATGCTGGAACTGTCCTGAAGGCTCTCCCCCAGGAAGGGGGAATTCTACTTGTGTGGGTAAGTCATCTCATGAAAAGGAATTCACATCCTCCCAGACACGGCCTTCATATACCTGTCCATTCCATTTTGTCTACTTCGGCATTTTTTTTCTGATTTGTCTTTGGGTGGGTATACTTGGGTAATTTCTGTTTTCCAGTGCATGTATTTTTCCTTCCTGGTTGTTAGAGGTAATCTGCTACCAGCTGTAAAAATTCACGGCTCTCAAGCTCTCAAACTGTTCTTGCGTGTTTGAGTGAGTATGTCTCGTTTATAAGTAACCAAACGTTTCTTTTCATATGAACCTCTGTCTTTATTCTGACATGAGGAGTAACTACTCCCTTGGCTGGTCAGCTTTATATTGGAAGCTGGGGAAGCAGATGGGATTTTTTTGGGGAAACTTTCTATATAAAGAAAAAAATCCTTCTTTCTGATAACTTCGTATAAGAACTCAGAAGTTGCTAAAACACTCGTGAAAAATGCAAAGGGAATAGGGAACAAACGTGATTCTGTCATTTTGAAAGCCAAGTTTCAAGTTCAACCTCCTCTCCTCTCTCTCCTCTCCTGCTGTTTCTGGAGCTCTGAGGGCAACTTCAGTTTTTGAGTAACAGGTGCATTGAAACTTGGAGCACTGCTAAGAAATGACAGTATGCCACACCCCCTCCCATATTAAACGGATTTTTCATCAAGGAGAAATGGGACTTTTACCAAATGAAAAGAATCATCCCGCTTAAGAACTTCACCTGAAAAACATCTCTCTCTCCCCCCTCCTGCTTCCACTTCCCCCTTCCCTTCTCTCCTCGCCTCACCCCTTCTCCCCCTCTGTCCACCTTCCTCTTTCTCTCTTTCCCTCTCTTACTGTTGATTTGGTTTATTTATTCCTTGGGTGGGTCTCCAACCTGCTGCTCAAACAAGACAGCCATTTCCATTCATTAGAGGGCATAAACTCCCCCGACACACCTTTTCTGTCATCCCAACCTTCTGAAAAGTGGTGTGGCTCCCAAAAAGAGGTAGAAGGAGGAAAATGCAGTGAAGTTTCCGGAAGAGAAACCTCTGGAAGACAGCACAAATTAATGGGGATAAAAACAATTCTGAGTCAAACTGCTGACTGTGGTTTCCTGCCGTGGCTGTCCCGTGAAGGAAGTTACGAATGAGGAAATGAGGTGCTCTTGCTCAGAATTTCAGGACTGTCTCCAGGCAGCGCTGATCGTTAACCAGTGAGCAGAATCCCAGGGTACTGGAAAGAAGGACTGAATTCCAGTGATTTCTATGTGTCTGGCACCTAGAACGTTTCTGTTTTCATAATGCGAACTCTATAAATTCTTCCTAAATGAGTGAGAAGTCTCTCCCTGACCAGCTAATTACCTCGTCCTAGAGAAGAGCTACCAAAAGGGGGTGACAAAAGCCAAAAGGGCCCCACAAACCTGTTCCTCAGCTGTTGGAGTAGAAGTAAAAACTTTTGGACAGTTATGTCAAGTGGACCGGAGATTCTCTGGGGCAGGAGAATTTTCTGAGAGTAGTTGGCAAGTGCCTGGCTCTGTCAGAGACAAACTCTGCCCTCTGCCTAGGATGTGGGGGGAGATGGTAGGAGCTAGTCAAGAAGCAGATCTGAGAGAGGAAAAAAAAATTACAGGAATAAACTTCTACACATACCTTTAGAATCTCAGGGAGCAAACCCATTCCTACTTGCAAAAGGGCCTCTGCCTTGGGCTCCTCGCTGCCCCCGCCGGTGGTTCAGAGCTGCCATCACTAAGGCTGGTTGCACCAAATAAACCTGAAGGCCAGGCTAGACAGTGAGTCAAGCGGGACTGTGTCACAGAGTGGAAGGTTTTAGAAGCAAACACACCTCCTTTCAAATCCATTCTGCCTACTGAATGCTTGAGCAATAGTGGACTGTTGCTAGGAAATAAGAATACCCCTGTTTCAGGATTGGGGTGGGGATGATGTGAGATTACACATAAAAGGCATGGAGGCTTGCAGATGGTGCTCAATAAATGTCCCCTTGGCTCTTCCACGTCTTGGCTAAAACCCTTTGATCAAGTCGTACCAGGAGGTGCCTTATTTGAACAGTACCGTGACATGGCACAGACCCCAGAGACTGTAGAATGTCTGGATGCCACTCGGTGACTCTGCCTCTGCTCCCTCGTTCCTTGCAAGTCACTGGTTTAAGCCCCCCTACTTTACACTCCACATCTCGTGTTAGCTGATAACTGCCTGGGTCACACCCTGTGCCCCCTGCATTTCAGAGGATAGTATTTCTCCCCTCTAAATAGATACAGTGCTATCTATTTTTCTGCCAATTAAATTGTACTCGCCTTTTTACTTGCCCTTGGCATTGAGCCAGACCACCTCTGGCCAGCAGGAAGAACGCTTTATGGTTTGACAGGGTTCAGGTTACTTTACGCAAGCTTGGCAGTCACATGACTGCTAGCCAGGTAAGCCGCTCTCGCCAACAAGGAATGGGGTTTTCTTTTCCTTCCACCCTCCGCCGTCCTTCCTGCCCTTTTTTTTTTTTTTAATTGAATGAGTGTTTTATTAGCCTGTATTTGAGCTGGAGTAGGTGAGAAGAGCAATAAAACTGCTGGCAAGTGGCTTCTGAACTTTCAAACCTGTTTGCCCTGGGGGAGACAAATCAGTTGAAAAAAGGAACTTTTCCTGTTCGCCATGTGTACCTGTATTATTTATTTGTACTTTCTTAGTAAATAAAGGGTGAGGAAGAAGTACAGGCCAGCCCCGAGACAGCTAGCTGCAGGAGGGATCCTGGGGCACTAAGGCAGCCAACCGGGAAGATCGGTCTTAGCAGTAAACAGTGGAATCCCTGATTTTAGCACCGGCTAAGGCTTGGAGCTTCCCAGTCCTGTGAAAAGCAGAGTAATTCCAGGATCACATTCTTGTTTGTCTTTTGAGCCAAGGCTATGCAAAAGTTTTTTTTTTTTAATCTAACTGCCAAGAAGTTATAGAAATGATCTTTTATGCATACCATGTGAATGAAAGCACCCCCTCAAGCACTCAGTGATTCGTGGTCTTTGAGGGATCGTCAAGCTTAGGGGTAAAAAGCTTAACTTTTGGAGACAGACCTGGGTTCAAATCCCAGTTCTGCTGCTTGTGAATCGAGTGTCGTTTTCCTTAGTGCAAAACCCCCTCAGGATTGTTGTTGTCAGGATGATGTTAATGTATTTGTTTTCAATGCTGGCCACACATTACAGTCACCAAAGTATAGGTACCACCTGGGTCCATCTGGGTCAGAGTCTCTTCCGGGGGTGAAATCCAGGCATCATTTTCTTTGTTTTTCTCCTTTGGCAATTCTAACAGGCATAATGGGCAGCCTTGGTTCAGGACCACTAAATTAATACATAAGAAGTGTATAAAACAGAGCTGGTGTATAATTAGCTCTCGGTAGGTCTCAGCTGCTATTAATATTTTTATCGTTGTTAACATAATTTTTTTGGTGGTAGTAGTAGTATTTTCTAAATGTGGCTTGGTTTCTTCTACAATGATTGAATTTTTTTTTTTTTTACACACAGAAAAAAATGCCACATTGAAAAACTTGATGATAGCTTTACCACATTACAAAATGTAATCAAAATAATTTCAACGTTTATAGCTTGTGTTTTTGTAATCAGAAGAAATGTTTATTAAAAATACAAAAACATATCAAACTGACTTGAGTCAGTGTCCATGAGGAACTGCAATTCCAATGTTTCTTCCTGTGATATCAACTGATAAAAAACTGTGCTAAACACAGTTAAATCTGCTTGTTAGATTTCGTACCAGTAATAATTTTATTTTAATAACAACAAAACAAGCCACCTAAAAATGATTATTTAAGTTTCTTGCATATTTTTTTCTTGTATTTGGAACCAGTTTCCCTAAGATTTTTAAAGCTGTTGAGGGCTTATAAAGAAATAATAAAATAATTCTTTAAATGAATTTACATTTTTGAACAAGTTGGGTTGTCCAAATATTTGACATTTCAGTTTAGAAGTTGAAAGGTAGGAATTCTCTGCTTTTGTTCAGAAGTGAACAGCTAATTGTTTTCCATTAAAAGTAAATGGACTAGTAATTTGGCTCACATAAATTCAGAATCTTGCTTTATCATCTACAAATTTGCCTCCTGAAAATCCATTTGAGATAATTTCTTGCTTAATATGAGTGGTCATTTCCTACCTTCCTCCCTTCCTCTTTTCTTTTCTTTTCTTTTTTTCTTTTCTTTTCTTTCATCAGTAGTCTCTAAACTCCATCCCATCGAGCAAACAGTTAAAATGTAGGCCCATACTCTCAGGATGTGTTTGTTAGTTCCTTACGTGTTATTGATACTACAATGATGAACATTACATAACACATAATATTTCCAATATTTCCTTTCCACACAATAGTGAATCTTCGTACAGTCTCTAAGTAGTACACATCCTACCTGGGAGAGACTATTCTAGAGAGGTAATAAAATGATGGAACAAATGCTTTAGCTTCTCTCTATTTAGGTATGAAAAGATAAAAAGAACGTTATTTTTTTTTTTCAAGTAGAGGGGACTGACTGATTCATAGTGAATGGCTTTTCTCAGAGTGCATAAGAGAAGAAATAAAAATGCAGCAGGGCTATGCTGAGATTCTTTCATAAGGACCAGAAGACCATAGCACATCCCTGAGGATGGATTGGAGTTTTCAGTATTCCAAAGCTCTGTGGCCTGCTGGGGCCACTGTATTTATAAATAAATTTTAGATTTATAAATAAAAGCGTCCGTGCTTCCATCCTGTGTTAGGGGGGAAACCCAGTGTCTCCTTCCTTTATCTTGGAAGGTTCCTGAGCATGAGGACAGTGATGTGATGTGGAAGGCTCTATTTCCCTCCAGTCCTTCCACTGAATTATTGATCTACTCTGTGCTTCCCTCCCCTTACATGCTGTCTCTTTCCCACATGGCATCACCTCACACCGGATGCCACCCTGTTCTATTTCTTATACATGAACCATGAGGGTACAGACTTTAACTGAAGGCTTTGGGCAAAAACTTCTCACCACAACCTGATCCAGCACATCAAACACTTAAAAATACTTTTCATTCTTGTTCTGTGCAGCCTTGAAGAGAAATGAAATCTTACCATTTGCAATGACGTGGATGGAACTAGAGGGTCTTATGCTGAGCAAAATAAGTCAGTCAGAGAAAGACAAGTATCACATGATCTCTCTGATATGAAGAATTTGAGAAGAAGGGGGTTTGGGGGGGTTGGGGAGAGAACTAAAATGAAATGGGATGGGGAAGGAGACAAACCATAAGAGACTCCTAGACTCATGAAATGAACTAAGGGTGGCTGGGAGGTGTGGGTAGGTAGGGATAGAGTGGCTGGGTTGTGGACATTGGGGAGGGTATGTGCTATGGTAAGTGCTGTGAAATGTGTAAGCCTGACGATTCACAGACATGTACCTGGGGCAAATAATACATTATATGTTAATAATAATAATAATAATAATAATAATAATAAAAGTAAACAATTGTTCTCTGTGACAAAGACTTACCAGCCATCTTTCTTTCTTGGCATTAGTCTTCCACTGAGGTAACTGGCCCCTCTTTCTTCCCAGCCCTCTTTCCTTAACCTATTAAGAAAATATATTAAGGCCTTCTTAATCTATTTCAAATGACCTATGCAGTTCATTTTATTTATTTATTTTATGTATATTTCCAGTAGACTTAACATACAGTGTTACATTAGTTTTAGGTCTACAATATAGTGATTCAACAATTCTGTACATTACTCAGTGCTCATCGTGGTAAGTGTGTTCTTCATCCCCATCACCTATTTCACCCATCCCCCACCACCTCCCTTCTGGTAACCATCAGTTCTCTATAGTTAAGAATCTGTTTTGTTGGGGTTTTTTTTGTCTCTATTTTTCTTTGTTCATTTGTTTTGAATTCATATAATATTCGTCTTTCTCTGACTGACTTATTTCACTTAGCATTATACTGTTTAGATCATCCCTGTTTTTGCATAGGTAAGATTTCATTCTTTTATATGACTGAGTAATATTCCATAGTATGTATATGTAGGTATATACATATACACACCCCTTCTTTATCCATTCATCTGTCAATTTTTATTCTTAGGTATTTTATTCTTTCTGGTATGATTATAAATGAGATTGTTTTCTTAATTTCCCTTTCTGCTACTTCATTATTATTGTATAGAAATGCAATGGATTTCTGTATATTGATTTTATATACAGAATTCACTTATCAGTTCTAGAATTTTTTGGTGGAGTCTTTACGACTTTCTGTATAGAGTAGCATGTCATCTGCAAATAGTGAAAGTTTTACTTCTTCCTTGGCAATTTGAATTTCCTTCCTCCCTTCCTTCCTTCCTTCCTTCCTTCCTTCCTTCCTTCCTTCCTTCCTTCCTTCCTTCCTTCCTTCCTTCCTTCCCCCCCTCTATTTCTTTCTTTTTCTCTTTCTTATTGCTATGAGTAGAATTTCCAGTACTCTGTTGAATAAAAATTTCCAGTACTCTGTTGAAAAAAAAAAGGAGAGTGGACACCCTTGTCTTGTTCCTGATCTTTGGAGAAAAGCCCTCAGTTTTTCACCATTGAATATGATGTTAGCTGTAGGTTTTTCACATATGGCTATTATTATGTTGAGGAATATTTCCTCTAAACCTACTTTGTTGAGGGTTTTTTTTTTTTTTAATCATGAATGATCTTGTACTTTGTCAAATGCTTTTTCTGTATCTATTGAAATAATTTTATGGTTTTTATCCTTTGTCTTGATATGATATACCATGTTGATGGATTTGCAAATATCAAACCACCCTTGCAGCCCAGGAATAAATCTCACTTGATTGTGGTGAATGATTTTTTAAAATGTATTATTGGATTCAGTTTGGTAATATTTTGTTGAGTAATTTTGCATCTATGTTCATCAGAGATATTGGCCTGTAGTTCTGTTTTTTTGTAGTGTCTTTATCTGTTTTTGGTTATAGGTTAGGGTGATGTTGGCCCCATAGATTGAATTTGGAAGTTTTCCTTCCTCTTCTACTTTTTGGAATAGTTTAAGAAGAGTAGGTATTAACTCTTTAAATGTTTGGTAGAATTCACCTATGAAGCTATCTGATTATGGACTTTCGTTTGTTGGGAGTTTTTTGATTATGCTTCAGTTTCATTGCTGGTAATCAGTCCATTCAAATTTTCCATTTCTTCCTGATTCAATTTTGAGGGTTATATGTTTCTAATAATTTATTGATTTCTTCTAGGTTGTCCAATTTTTTAGCATATAATTTTTCATAATATTCTCTTACAACTCCTCTATTTCTATGGTGTTGGTTGTTATTTCTCCTCTTTCATTTCTGATTTTATTTGAGTCCTCTCTCCCCCCAACCCTTAATAAATCTGGCTAGAGGCTTATCAATTTTATTGAGCTTTTCAAAGAGCTAGCTCCTGGTTTCATTGATCTGTTTTATTTTTGGGGGGGTTCTGTTTTGTTTAGTTTTGTTCTAATCTTTATTATTTCCTTCTTTCTGCTTTTGGGTTTTCTTTGCTCTTTTTCTAGCTCCTTTAGGTGTAAGGTTAGGTTGTTTGAAATTTTTCTTGCTTTTTGAGGTAGGCCTGTATTGCCATAATCTTCTCTCTTGGACCAGCTTTTACTGCATTCCAAATATTTTTTTTAAAGATTTATTTATTTATTTTGAAAGAGAGGGAGAGAGAGAGAGAATGTACATGGGAGAGCACATGAGCAGAGGGGAGGGGCAGAGTGAGAGTGAGAGTGAGAGTGAGAGATCTCAGGCAGACTCCCTACTGAGTACAGAGAAGGACCTGGGGCTTGATCTCACAGCCCTGAGATCATGACCTGAACTTGAATCGGGTCAGACACTTAGCCAACTGAGCCGTCCAGGTGCCCCTGCATCCCAAAGATTTTGGATCATTGTGTTTTTATTTTTATTTGTTCCGTGTATTTTTTGATTGCTTTCTTCTGGTGTAGGCAGGCTGGATCCAAGAACCCAGTGGGGGTCCTACGGAACCAGCCAAGAGGGTCCTTGGGTATATGCAAGACAGAGATCGAACACGAGCTATGAGGGAGTGAGAACAGAGTTTATTGAAGATTTAGAGAAAGCACAGGTACAGGCAGAGGCTGGGAGACTCAGAAAGGAAAAGAAGAATCTCATCTTTGCTTGGGGTCTGAGGTTTTTACTGAGGATTGTGGCCTGGTGTACGTGTCCTCCCAGGCATCCAGGAACTGGTCAGATCAAGGACAGAGGCCCAGGTGTCCTCCATAAGTCACTCAGAGCCATGGGGTCTCGGCGTCTGGATGTCTAACCCCGGTGGTCTGGAATATGCCCAGGATGGCCTAACCCAGTCCTTCTTTCCCAGTCCTTCCTTAGATGTTATCTCTTGTGCTGGAAGACTCTAAAGAAATCATTGACTCCTTGTCCCTTACAAGGAAGACATACATCATTTGTACCATGAGGTACGTGTAAAGTGAGGGTACAGGTCCTAGCAAGAATAGAAGCAGGAAAAGGAGCAAAAAGCAGATTTTTATGGAGCCCTTTGGTTTTCCTCTCTCACTTTGATGCTGGAATTTACTTCATGTATGAAAACTTCAGTTGTTTCAGTCAAATACCAGGCAGAAACTGGTGCTCTCATCACCTCTTGACCTTCCTTCTAAGCCTGGAGTTTGAATTGGTGTGTGCGTCTGTTTTCACTTTATGACCTTGATTTTCTGATTCTCCCAATCCTGGCTTAACTGTGCTAATGTCTCTCAGTGTCTGGGTTTCTCAAGGATTTCCCAGGATACTTAGTATGCTGGAATTTGTGTGAGTGTGAAGGCATTTGAGAGCCAGCAGACCCCTGCAACAATGACTCATGGTATACATTGATTTATTTGCAAGCCCCCTCCCAGTGACAGGATAGAAAAGGTCTCTCAGAGAAAAGCACTACCTTCTTCCCTCCATTCGGAACAGCCCATCAGGGTGCTACCGATCAGCTTTGTGTGTGTAAGTGGATTTCATTCACTAGGTGGTTCTCTCTGTGGGTAGATGGTTGCTAGGATATAGAGTCCAAACAACATCATGGCAGCTGCCTTGTTCTTCAGCACATGGTTTGGCAGTCGAGAAATATATTGCATTTATTTCAATACTTTTCTGGTTAAAATTTCAAAAGCTTGAAGAGGGATCTTTCTTCTTGTATAAACAGATCAATGCTAGAGGATCAATCAAACTCGATACTATCTAGCTGCTGACACCAGTCCTGTGTATTACGGGCCTTCCCTTATGAGGTTTAAAAACAGGCACAGAGGCAAAAGCTCCCAGGAATCTTCTGACGTTTTTGTCCCTCCCTCTGAAGTATATAGTTGTTCTGTTTGCTGTAGAATTTTCAACAGAAAGGAATTTAACCTCTCCTTGGTCTACGGAGAGACTGCAAAGGCTATTGTCATTAACATTAATTTGACCAGTATGTGGAAATGTACATCTTTTAGATTCAAGCAACATTGTTGAGAATTTTAAAAGCTCTAAGCGGATCCAAAAGATTATTGTATTTTGGAAAACAAATTTGAAAAAAATCAACTGAAACTTTTATATGTCCTGGTTATCCTAATGAATCATGGCAACAATTTCATCTAAGAAGAAAATAAAAAGGTATGTGAAGAAAAACTTTCACCTAAAATTTCAACGCATTTAAAAAGTACTCAGCAATGCCCAAGAAAAGATGATAGGTGACTTTCTTTTTTTAAATTTTTTTACTTTTTAAAGGTTTTATTTATTTGACACAGAGAGAGAGCACAAGCAGGGGGAGCTGCAGGCAGAGAGGGAGAAGCAAGCTCCCCGCCGAGCAGAGAACCCAACACGGGGCTCTATCCCAGGACCCCGGGGATCATGACCTGAGCTGAAGGCAGATGCTTAACCAAATGAGCCCCCCAGGTACCTGCCCACTCTCCTTCCTTCCTTCCTTCCTTCCTTCCTCCCTCCCTCCCTCCCTCCCTCCCTTCCTTCCTTCCTTCCTTCCTTCCTTCCTTCCTTCCTTCCTTCCTTCCTTCCTAGATTTTATTTATTTATTTGAGAAAGAGAGGGAGAGTGAGAGAGAGAACACAAATGGGGGCGGGGGCAGAGGGAGAGGGAGAAGCAGGCTCCCCACCAAGCAGGGAGCCTGATGTGGGGCTCAATCTCAGGAACCTTGGGATCATGACTGGAGCTGAAAGCAAATGCTTAACCTACTGAGCCACTCTGGTGCCCCTACTGTCTTTCAATATTGATATATTATCTTCTGGAAAAGAAAGCCAAAAAAGAAGCACACTGGGCATGAATATCCCTCTTTAAAATAAACCAAGTCAATGCACATGAAATAACCAGGTTTTATCACTTCTGACAGAGAGGATGAAATGTCATTTTTGAAACAAAGGACACATTTTAAGCAGAGTGAATTGTGGTTGGTACATCACCCAAATGAATTGATCTTGTTACCAGAAAAAGTGGGGCAGTTGGAGACAAGTGATTCCGGTGTCACTTTGCTTGTTTTATTTTGCATAAAAGCCTCCCCTACCCTCTGTCAATGTACTGTGCCTGGCAGGTTGTTTTAGGTCTCAGCTTTTAGAAATGGATAAGCTTCCGTTATGTAGCTAATATGAGCTGCCACTATTTACCTCAGAGGATTATATGAAGACTCAATTAATTCATGTAAGGTGCTTACAATGTTGCCTGGTTTTGTGAGTTTCCACTAGATAGTAGCTGCTACTTTCTACCAAAGACCATAAGCTGTGACATTAGGTACACCTCCGCTTTGCGAAGTTTTTCTAATACCATTTCTTCAAATTTTTAATGATGCTTAGAGAAATCTGAAGTTAGTGTCTTGGGATGAGCCAACCCCTCACAATCATTTTACCCACTTTCTCTGTGATTTGTTATTATCCTTGATGATAAAGTATGGCACAAAAATCCCCAATTAATTATTTTTTTCTAAGTATTCTGTTTGTCATATTTGCCTTCAACATTCCAAGGAAATTATATTGAAGTATTTTTTCCTCTCTATATAGCTATGCATGCAGCTGGGACCCAGGACTAAGTGCTGGTCAGGGTAGAATTAATAAAAACAATGAAATTGGACTCAGGAAACATCTAGGTACCAACACTTCTTAATTTTCTTTTGTTTTTGTCTATTTGTTTAGGGAGGCTCAGAACATAGTATCCATAGGTAAGTATTTGTTTAGCTTTGGAATCTGAGAAACATTCTTTTAAAGGCAGTTAAAGAAGATAATTGTGTTAGTTATAAATGATACCCACACCACATTTTTGTACCTCTAATAATTTTTTTCCAGATAAAATCAGTTGATGAATTTTCTAGACTTCCTCCAGAGAGTCGAGCATATGTCACCACAGGGGTGGGTGGTGTTTGTTTTCGGTTATTGTTTTATGTCCTTTCGCAGAGCTCATAGTGACACATTATTAACTTGGTGTTTGAAGTTGAAAGAAGCAGAAAGAAGAAAACATTTCACAGACAGTAGGAGTTAAGGTGAATAGCATTCATTTATGAATTTACCACAAGCTTAGTCTTCTTTACAAAATGTCCCAGACAAGGGAACTATTGGATTCTGTAAGACCAGCAGGATAGGAATTGAATTGTTAATGTTAGGTTAGAAAGACCTGGAAGATCATGTACCCAGTGGCCTCCTGTAACTGAAGAGAAGCTGAGATCTAGAAAGGCAAAGTAACTCATCGGGATCCTGTAATACTTTGAACTCAGGACCCTGGACTCAAAATTTACCATGTACATGCCACCTCCCATGACAGATGGTTGAAAGCCCCGCAGTGTAATGACTAGTTCTCCCTACCAAAAGTATTAATAATATTAAGTTGGTTTAGGTTAAATCTCTTAATATATCTAGTTGTTTGTTTAAAGCACCTTGAAAGTAGGACTAAGGTTTCCTTTATATAAATTATACCAATTTAAATTAATTCAAATCAATTCAACAGATATTTATTCAACATCAATTATGTGTTTGGACTGACAGTGGTGACGTCACTGATCCAAATGCCCAGAATCTCCTGAGGGGACGGGGGGTTCCCAGCTCAGAGAGCCAGATATGGAGCGGGCTGCAGTTGACCTGATGACTTGTGAACGTCTTTAGTTGAATTTACCAAAACTAACTTTGGCAAAATCCAAAAGTGGCTTAAAAACCTTCCTGCAAAGGAACTAAATTTTGCAGACAATGCTACTAATTCAAGCTCAAGAGAGTAATGAGGGAAGGACAGAAGGACTCTTCTCTTTTTCCTAGAATAAGCTCTTTCTTGGTTGCATAAGAGACAAAAACAATGTAAGTCTCTTTAAACTTGACCAAAAAAAGAAAAGAAAAAGAAAAATTAACAAGAAGACAGCCTGAAAACTGGATTTATGTTTATTAATATTAGCAATGAACTGCACAAGTGTAAAATTTGCCTTGAAATGTTAGCTAATGGTAACACGAAGACTTCAGGACAAACAAGATATTTTAAAATGAGTACCCAGGAATGTGAAATGACTTTTTCTGATTTTTTTTTTTTTTTTTTTACATTTGTCTGCAGTAGTTATCTGTCTTTTTTTTTTTAATTAATTTTTATTAACATATAATGTATTATTTGCCCCGG
>CM053604.1:76583711-76630647 GCA_028646535.1 Procyon lotor
ATTGGGCAAGTGACTTTGGGAAGATTCTTTGACTTTTCGTCAGTTTCCTTTTTTGTTTTTTGTTTTTTTAAAGATTTTATTTATTTGACAGAGAAAAGCACAGTGAGAGAGGGAACACAAGCAGAGGGAATGGTAGCAGGAGAAGCAGGCTTCCTGCCGAGCAGGGAGCCCGATGCGGGGCTCGATCCCAGAACCCTGGGATCATGACCTGAGCCGAAGGCAGACGCTTAATGACTGAGCCACCCAGGCGCCCCGTTTTTTGTTTTTTTTTTTCAAGATTTTATTTGAGAGAGAGAGAGAGAAAGAGAGAGAGCGAGAGCGGGCACAATTGGGGGGTGGAGGGCAGAGGGAGAGGGAGAAGCAGACTTTGCACTGAGCAGGGGGCCTGATGCGGGGCTTGATCCCAGGACCCTAAGATCATGACCTGAGCCGAAGGCAGATGCTTAACCATCTGAGTTACCCAGGCGCCTCTCCTCAGTTTCCTTTAATGTGGATATAATAGCTATTTCTTGGGGGTTATTGTGAAACTTAAGTAAAGAAATGCAAATAAAAACAACAGAGTTTTGGCATCTAATATGTTCTCACATGTTGGTTATAGGTTATAGTTGATCTTTTTGGAATTACTAGGTCCTGTATTTGTGAAGCAACTATGTTTCATTTGATATCCTATCTTGCCTGTAATGGACTCACCAGCTTTTGGTAAGAGGCAGAAATTAGTCAAGTGTGAAATGGATACAACCAGAATCCACTCTTAGAGTATTTTTATTTTCTTCCCTGTTTCTACTTTCATCACACTTAAATGCTGATTAGCAAAAGAATAGGACAATGAATCTGAAGCTAGAAATTATACCCCATTAATTCAGATTATGAATACATAAATAAAATTTTAAACTTAATATCTGCTTCTAAACCTGAGATACAATTGAAAAGGTAGGTAATTAAAATTCAGTCAATAAATTGAAATGAAGTGAAATGTTAATAAGCCTGGGAAGAAATGTTCTGCCATTCTTGAAGTTTTTTTCTGTTTTTTTTTTAAGGCACAATTTGTTTGCAATGTCCCTTTTTGGCGATCGGATCTTCTATTCAACATGGAAAAAGAAGACAATTTGGATAGCTAACAAACACAGCGGGAAGGATATGGTTAGAATTAACCTCGACCCATCATTTGTACCACCTAGTAGAATCAAAGTAGTGCATCCACTTTTACAGCCCAAGGGAGAGAGTGATGCTTGGGCACCTGGTGAGTCATCTTTTACCTTTAACGGAGACTGGCACTTTGTCCCCAGCTGTCCACCTGCTCAAGCCAGACACTTCAGGGCTATCCTTGGTTTCTCCCACTGCCTCAGCCCCAATTTTCAGTCTACCGCCAAATCCTTTCTAATCTACCTCCTAAATACACCCCCAAATATCCACTCCTCCCCTCTATAGTCCAACAACCAGCCTTTCTTGCCTGGCCTGTTGTAATAGCGCCTCAACTAATCTTTCTGTTTTTCCCTCTTGCCTTTATTTTTATTTATTTATTTATTTTAAGGACTTATGGGACACGGAGACTTTTTTTTAAAGACTTTATTTACTTGACACAGAGAGAGATCACAAGTAGGCAGGCAGGCAGAGATGGGGGGGCGGGGGTGGGTGGGTGGGGGTGGGGGGGTGGCGCATGGGGAAGCAGGCTCCCTGCTGAGCAGAGCCCGAGGGGGGGGGGGGGCTCGATCTCAGGACCCTGACTGAGATCATGACCTGAGCCAAAGGCAGAGGCTTTAACCTACTGAGCCACCCAGGTGCCCCTCCCTCTTGCCTTTAAATAGTTAATCTGATCCATTAACTCCCTTGCTTAAAATCCTTCAAAAGCTTTCCTTTGCATTTAGATTGAAATGTAACCTTTTACCAGGCCTATCAATATTTAAAGAAACCGCTCTAACACTCCTCCTTCCCTCCCTAGAATCTGACTCAAGTCTTTCTGTAGTTGTTCAAACATTCTCTCCCCTTCATGCCTTTAGGCTTTTGTAGTTGCTCCTTTCTCAGCCTAGACTTCTCTTCAGTTCTGAGCTTAAGTATCATGTCCTCAGATTAGCCTTCTCTGGTCATCCAATCAAGAGAAGGTGAAGAGGCGTACCTCTCACCTCCGATTTTTTTTCAGTACGCTCTTCACTGAACTCATCCCAAGATGTAATTACATATTATTTTTGCTTTCTTTTTGATTCTCTCTCCCACTTGATTATAAATGTCGTGCAGGCAGGGACCATGCCTATTATTCGTTTGTTTGCTTATTTATTACTTAAATCTCCCTACATTCAGTGGTTACTGATGTATTTATAAATGAAGAATTTTAGATAACATTAGCAAAATGAATGGTTTGACTGAATCTAGCTACCATCCCAAATTTCTACTTTCAAATGTAGTCTCTGAATTCTTTAGCATATACTTTTTTTAAAGTAGGCTCCTCAACATGGTTTATATACCACACAAATGATGCCGTGCTGACGTTTTCTATATGTAAAAGCTTAATTTCAAGCAGGCTCTGACATATATTTACTCTTATCCCTAATTAGCCAGGAGGGTTCTCAGATGGAATTCTTTGTTTTCTTTCTATCTGTTGGGGGCCACTAGAGTTTGGCAATAGTGTGGGAAGTGGTAGGGACTGTGAGTCCCTGATGCATGAGTAGATGAATGAGTCTGTTCCTACCCTAGACAATAGGTCCTGAAGAGGGCTGTGGAGACTGAGCAGGACAGGCATGAGACTGCTGAAGGGAAGCTGGAATCTAGGGGAACTGACATTATTATTTCTTATATCCTCGGAGAGCTAATAGTGTGAGGACTTTTTAATTGATTTCTTTAAAAACTTAGGTAGAAACCATGATTTAATTTGGGTAACAACTCTGCTTTCGATGCAAGTGATGAGGAACTTCCATGGATAAAATAAATTCCAAGAGATGAAGTGTTTATTCAGATAAATTATTTTTTAAGAGATTTTATTTATTTATTTGACAGAGAGAGAGAGAGATCACGAGTAGGCAGAGATACAGGCGGAAGCAAGCTCCCTGCTGAGCAGAGAGCCCTATGTGGGGTGCTATCCCAGGACCCTGAGATCATGACCTGAGCCGAGGGCAGAGGCTTTAACTACTGAACCACCCAGGAGCCCCCAGATAAATTGTTTTTTTAAAAACTGATCTACTTGAATTTACAAAGCAGAAGTTGTGGGAAGCAATTCAGCTGTGGGTTGGAGCATAACATTAAGTAACAACCTAGTGGCAATGTAATAAATGAGATGGATGACCATATTCCATGCAGTAAGGCAGCGAATCTGATATTCTGCCACATACCTTCCATGGGAAATTTTGACTCAAGCTGTCTTCATGTATGACTCATTGTCCAAGTGGTGGTGACTCATCACCAAATTAGAACCAACCACTACTATGAATAAGTAATTATTAGCCTCATTCATCATAGTTATAGATATGTCCGTCACCATCTCTTACATTTCTGTATAACCTCATGCTTTCCAAAGTGTTTTCGTGAGCATTATCTTATTAGCTGGTTACGGTAACATTGTGACACGGAAAGGTTAGCAACTATCGTACTCATTTCATAATTGAGAAATCTGAAGCCTAGAGAGTAGAGTGTTTTCCAAGATCACACAGCTTGCCAATGAGGGATTTGGGAGAGAAAACAATCCCGGTGATTGAGTCTGTCATTTTATTGTTCTTTCTCCCATCAACACTTGAGCTCTTTAGAATCTTCCACTATTACTCAGCTTTTTTTTTTTTTTTAAAGATTTTATTTATTCGACAGAGAGAAACACAGCGAGAGAGGGAACACAAGCAGAGGGAATGGTAGCAGGAGAAGCAGGCTCCCTGCCGAGCAGAGAGCCCGATGCGGGGCTCGATCCCAGGACCCTGGGATCATGACCTGAGCCGAAGGCAGACGCTTAACGATTGAGCCACCCAGGTGCCCCTTACTCAGCTTTTTTGATAGGGAGGTCAAATACAATAATTAAAAGCATGAAGTTTAGAAGAAAATCTATATCGATGCATTAAAGAACAGCTTCAACCCATCTGGCAAATCATGGACTTTGGTTGGGCGGCCACGGCCAGCTGCGGAGCTGCAGGCAGACCTGAAATGTAGAAGGCAGGTGGCGTTGGAGATAGTGGCTCCAGTCGGTGACCAACGAACCCGCTTCATGTATACGCCAAGAGCAAAGGACTTTTAATTTCCAAAAGCATTGTTACTTTAGCCACCGTTAAATAGGTTTAAATTATGTTAGAGCCTGGTAGAGCAGGAATTCTTCACGTGGGATTTAGGGACTGTGAATCTCTTGATTGTATGGGTGCGATGAAAATAGGCAAGCATCCCTCCCTACGCAGGTGGTACAGAGCTGCCATCAGCTTCTCCAAGTGCTTGCGCATTTAAAGACGTGCTACATCTAGAGGCTGGCTAATTCCTCCTGGGTGGTAGGCTTACGACTTCAGCTGCTCTGGAGCTGGCGGAGAGGTGGATAGCGGTGGTACTTTGATTTGCAAGGCATTTAGTAGTGAGATTACTTCAATGGGGAGATGACCGAGAAAAATCGTGTAACCTAGTTGGCATTCTTTTTTACATAAAATTTAAGTATATGCACGAGAGTATCAGTAGATCTTCATGCAGAATGCCTCAACTATCATTTATCAAAGGATGTTCCACAAAACACTGCTTCTTTGGGGTTTAATGGGATCATCTGGGGGCAAAAAAGTTTCAGGGTCAAATAATTTAGACAGAGTGGGTTAAATAAAATTCAGCAGAGTCTTCTCCCCAAGTGACTTCTCAGAACCATTCATGTGGTCAAGTGCATTGTTAGTCTCTAAGGGTCATACGACCTATGGCATCTTCCTCTTTTATTTTCTGTGCAGCAGCCCACTTGACTCCCAAAGCTATTATTTCTAGCCCAGACCTTTTTCTTGAGATCTAGAACAATTAAAAAAAAAAGAGAGAAACTGAGGCATAGTAAGAGTTAAGCTGGAGAGAAAAACTGATCTAAAACATTGGGGATTTATTCATAGCATATGAGAGTGAGCTGCCCCAGTGAACACCAAGGGCAAGGGTGGGGTATACAAATGAGCAAAGCCACAAAACTTCACAAGGAAGACTACAGTAATTTGTCAGTTTAAATAATCCTTGGCTTGTCCATTTGGTCGAGCTGGTTACAGAGGAACTGGCTCCCACCAAAGGCTGAGCCCCAAGTCCACACAGCAGAGCCACAGTTTTACCATCAGGCTGGTTCCAGAGAGCGGTCACTCTGGTCCCTTGTCTGGGCCACACCTGCTTGCTGTCTGTACCCTGCAGGCTCAGGGTCCTGCAGTGGCGCTTGGAAAATTTCCTTATCAAGGCCTGTATATTTATCTGCCTTCTGAGCATTTATTTCTGCTTGGATTTCTTTTCTTTTCTTTTTTTTTTTTTCTGCTTGGATTTCTTGCAAGCGCTTTAGGCACAAAGGAAATAATTGACCTGCTTTCACACCTCATCTCCCAGCGCCAGTGACCCCATCTCAGTGAGTGGCATCTGGCCTCCATGTCCCAAGGCAGAAATCCAGGCGTGAGCCTTTCCTCTCTCTTTCCTCACTCTCTCCCCATGAAATTAACCTCCAGCCTCCCACAATTCCCCCACCTGCAATCTAACCACTAGAGCCCTATTGGGCAGCCATCCATACCTAAATTCTACTTAATCCATATCCCCGCCTCCCTTCTCCATGCTGCAGGGAGCATAACCCTTCAGAAATGAGAGCCCAGTCATGCCATTCCTTGGTTTAAAACCAATCAACAATTCCGTTGCCCGTAATGAAAATCCAGTCTCTTTATTTACCCTGTTGACAGCTGTTCGCAGAAGGTTCTCCACGGCATCTCTCACCATTGTCCGCATCACATTCTGTGCGGCTACCCTGCTCAAAGATTTAATTTCCTCCCACAAAACACATTCGCTCCATCCCCCGCCCCCCCCCCAG
Source organism: Procyon lotor (assembly GCA_028646535.1). NCBI lineage: Eukaryota > Metazoa > Chordata > Mammalia > Carnivora > Procyonidae > Procyon > Procyon lotor. The sequence continues at coordinate 76,589,683 of CM053604.1, forward strand.
GCCTTCCAGCATGTTCAGAAATGTGTTTTCTCCTTCTCTGCACAGGCTCACTCTCTCCTCGTCCTCTGAGAAGTAGCCCAAATGTTACCCCTTTCAGAAACACCTTCCCTGTCCCACTCATTGTGAGCCTCAGTTAGCTTTTCTCAGAATAACACATTTTCCTCACTTGGCACTTCCTGTTAGTCTTCCTAAACTTCCTTACTCCTATGAGGATAGGAGGACACCTCTTCATTGTACTCCCAGTGCCTAGAGGACATTTTACAAATAATAGTTAAAAGAAGAATTACAAGAAGCTCAGAGATAAGTTCTGAGTATTTTGTATAGCCTATTACATAACAGAAAAATAAAAGATTTGTTCTATTTTATAGAACAAATAAAAAAATAAACAATAATTGAAAAAAAAGAATGGATAAACACCTTTTGTCACTCTCTTCTCTAAATAATATCCTGGCAAACAAGTTTTAAAGAGGTATCATATCTAAGTACATGTTGTCTTCCTTAGGTGTTATAAGTACCCCTTTCCCTCGGTCTGACACTCAGTCTGCTCCCTTTGTATGTTATGACTAAATCTCTAATGTTTTATTTTTTTAAAAGATGTTTTACTTATTTGACAGAGAGAGAGAGATAGTGAGAGAGGGAACACAAGCAGGGGGAGTCAGAGATGGGGAAGCAGGCCTCCCACTGAGCAGAGAGCCCTATGCTGGGCTCCATCTCAGGACCCTGGGATTATGACCTGAGTCAAAGGCAGAGACAATGGAGCCACCCAGGTACTCCTAAATCCCCAATGTTTTAAATCAGTTTTCTCGATTAACTCTCACTGTGCCTTAGCATATTTTTCTTTTTTCCTTGAATTGGTCTAGATCTCAAGAAAGAGGTCTGAGCTAAAAATAATAGATTTGGGAGCCACATGGGCTGCTGCATAGGAAATAAAATCGGAAAATGCCACAGACTGTATCATCCTTAGAAATAATAGAAATTGGGGCACCTGGGTGGCTCAGTGGGCTAAAGCCTCTGCCTTCGGCTCAGGTCATGATCTCAGGTTCCTGGGATCAAGCCCCGCATCAGGCTCTCTGCTCAGCAGGGAGCCTGCTTTCCCCTCTCTCTCTCTGCCTGCCTCTCTGCCTACTTGTGATCTCTCTGTGTCAAATAAATAAAAATAAAATCTTAAAAAAAAAAGAAATAATAGAAATCATTATAATTATTGAATATAAAGAATTATCCGCTCTGGCATTATCCACATCATCTCATTGAATTGTCACAACAATCCTATGAAGTAGGTGTGATTATCACTACCATTTTATAGATTAAAAAGCTGAGTGTGGAAGCATCATAATAGCATGTTCAAGGTCACACTGAGGGGAAATTGGGATTTAAACCTAGGCAGAGCGACACCACACTTCTTCCCCAACCACACTAAAGAAATTTGACAATATTTTATATAATAGCAATAATATTACTATTCTCTCTTTTCATATCTTAGATTTTGCTTTATTTGTTTGGGGAAACCTATAATCTGGCATATTCTCATCTATCCATGGCCTCCTGATGGTTAAATGCTTGGGGGTGCAGAGATCATGGGGCCAAAATCTCTCTCTCTCTCTCTCTCTTTCTCTCACACACATATGCACACACACATACCCTCACTCCTGGCTGTCACAGAATTGATCTCCTATTATTTTGAGCTCAACTTCTGGGGATTTTTGCAACTAGTTTTATTGCTTATACATACTGCTTTAAAAGGTTGATATATTTTTGCTTTCTTCTCTACTCTTGAGATATAGATTCTAGTTTTATGCTCATAAGAGAGTTTCCAAAGCATATTCTTTGGAAAAGGAAGGGTGTCTATCATCAGCACTGAGCAAAATACTTTACATTCATTTCATGCACAAGAATATTACTGAATTTCTTTGGCTATGAGATTTCATGAAGGAGAATTGCTTCCACTTGGAGCTCTACCTGCTTATGCAAGTGCTTAGTAGAGTAAAAACTGCCCAGGTGGGACTCAGATTCATTTTGACTATGTCATTGCCGGAATGTCTACTTGGTTTGGTTATTTGGAAACCTCTAGAAAAGAATCATCCTAGATATCTGAGTATATTTTTCATACAATTGTTTTCCAAAATGTTTCATTGAGGTTAACTACACATAACACAAGATTTACCATCTGAAGTATTTTTAAGTGTATATGGGGCATCTGGGTAGCTCAATCTGTTGGTCGTCTTGTTTCGGCTCAGATCATGATCTCAGGGTCCTGGGATCGAGTCCTGCATCAGGCTCCCTGCTTAGTGGGGAGTCTGCTTCTCCCTCTGCCCTTCCCCCCACAAATAAATAAAACCTTTGGGAAAAAAAAGTATTCTGAAGTGTACAGTTCCCTGGCATTAAATACATCCATACTGTCATGCAGCATCACCACCATCCATCTCCGTAATATCTGTAACTCTTCTCATCTTGTAAAATCAAAATTCCATACACTTTAACTATACCATCTCCCAGCCTCTGGCAATCACCATTCTACTTTACGTCTTTATGATTTTCACTGCTCTCAGTACCTCATAAAAGTAGAATCGTACAGTTGTCTTTTTTGTGACTGGCTTATTTCACTTAGCATAATGTCCTTGTTTCATTCATATTATAATGTGTCAGAACTCTCTTCCTTTTAAAGGCTGAATGATACTCCATTGTGTGTGTATATTACCACATTTTGTTTATCCATTCATCTGTCGATCGATATGTGGGTTACCTCCATGTTTTAGCTATTGTGGATAATGCTGCAATGAACATGGGCATACGAATCTCTCTTCAAGACTCTGTTTTCAATTCTTTTGGATATATACCTAGAAGTGAATTGCTGGATCACACGGTATCTCCTTTTTAATTTTTTTTTTAAGATATTTATTTATTTGACAGAGAGAGGGAAACTGCGAGAGAGCACAATAAGCAGGGAGAGTGGGAGAGGGAGAAGCAGTCCTCCCGCTGAGCAGGGAGCCTGATGTGGGGCTCAATCCCAGGACTCTGAAATCATGACCCAAGCCCAAGGTAGATGCCTAACTGAGCCACCCAGGCACCCCTCCTTTTTAATTTTTTTTTTAAAGACTTTATTTATTTATTTGACAGAGAGAGAGATCACAAGTAGGCAGAGAGGCAGGCAGAGAGAGCCCTCCTTTTTAATTTTTTGAGGAACCACCATACTCTTTCCACATAGTGACTATACCATATTACATTTCCACCAACACTTATTTTTTGTTTTCATATGATTTTAAATGTTCAGTTCAAACATCCAATTCTCTATTATTTTTCATAGAAATCTTAGTAAAATGTGGATGGCTATATCTTTCTAACATTATGTATAGATAATTATTGACATTTTATTAATGAGGAGGGTCCCACAAAGATAAATGCCGCTGGGGCAATCATCAGACTGGTTTGAGGCAAAGCTGGATTTTATTTTTATTTTATTTTTAAAGATTTTATTTACTTATTTGACAGAGAGATAGCTGAAGGGGGAACACAAGCATTGGGAGAGGAATTGGGAGAGGAAGAAGCAGACTCCCTGCTGAGCAGGGAGCCCAGTGTGGGGCTTGATCCCAGCACCCTGGGATCATGACCTGAGCCAAAGGCAGACGCGTAATAACTGGGCACTCCCAAAGCTGGTTTTTTTTTTTTAATTTTTTTACTTTTTATCATTTATTTATTTATTATTTGTTTTAATTTTTTTACAAAGCTGGGTTTTCTTTCTTTATTTATTTAAAGATTTTATTTATTTATTTGACAGAGAGAGACACAGCGAGAGAGGGAACACAAGCAGGGGGAGTGGGAGAGGGAGAAGCAGGCTTCCCACAGAGCAGGGAGCCCGATGTGGGACTCGATCCCAGGAACCCTGGAATCATGACCTGAGTTTAACCACTGGAGCCACCCAGGCGCCCTCAAAGCTGGGTTTTAAATGCGAGTTTGCTCTGATACCAAATTGGTACCATTTGAAATGCCTTTTAAATACTTGGAATGGTTCTCTACCACTTTTCTATCTTCTTTCTTGCCCTTCACTCTCATTTTTTGCTGGTTTCCACATGCCTGACCATGGACTCTGTTTATTTTCTAATCTGAAGCATTTCTTTGCCGTTTATTTGTTGAGGAAACCAGATCATTTGTCCTGTAGAATTTTCCATATTTTGGATTTTGCATTGTATAACCCCATGGTGTCATTTAACATGATTCCGTATTTCCTGTACACAGGTCATTTGGGTCTAGAAGGCTGATCAGATTCAGACTTATTGTCAGGGGACTTAGAAGGTGGCACTGGAGATAGTACTGTATGCTTCCTACTGATCGATCACACCAGGGGCCGTGTAGTGCCTAGTTGTGATCGTTATTGTGATGTTCAAGATTCATAGCAGTTTAGGTGTTGCCAAAGTGGTCCATCCATTGTGAAGTTTCCCATCAGCCTTTCACATAATAACCTTTTTTCATTAGAGTATTGAAGAGATGACATTCTATCACCGCTTATGCATTTGTTAGCTGATGAACTTTTCTACATTAGCTATAATTTCCCTGGGGAGGATCTTTTATAGGAAAAGTAAATTAAATGTTTGGTTTTTTCTTTTATCTGTTTTCAGAATAAAGGGTCTTTTTTTTTTAAAAAGCATCTTGATAAACTCAAAGATTTAAAGAATATTTGGCATGTTTCTATTTATTGCAGTTATTATCATTTTGACAATCACATTGTACCATCTCTTTCTCCAGGAAGAGCCCTGAACTGAGGCATCTAGTCTGTATGGGAGAGGTGACCAAGAGGGACCTCAGCTGCCCTCTCCTAGGAACCGGCCCTGGCAGTCTGGAAAGCTGGGCTGAGGCTCTGTCTGGGCTCCCTGGAATCATGCAGTCCTTTCTGGCAACAGGGAGTGCAGTGGGGGTGGGGTGGTGACAGTGGGAGAGGCAGGCACACCTTGCATTTCCATCTTTATGCTAGGGGCTGGCCATGCTCACCCTTGTCAGAAATGGGTACAAAATAAGAAATGACTGAGTGGGTCTAAGGGGCTCACCTGGAGTAAAAAGTCTTTATTTTTTTAAATATAGAGGCTGTTCAGAGGCTGTCGATTTGTTTACTTTCTGCTTGTTAGAGAGAGGGGTTTAGATGAATGAGGATACCAAGTAGTTGAATTCTGGCTAAGTGGTGTTTGTTTTTACTGTAATTAGGAATTCCAAGAGACTATTCTTGTTATTTTCTTCCTTGTTATTTTCTATTAACAAAGAAGAATAAACCTATATTATACAGTCTGGGAAGTTTTTTGAGGAAATTGAAGAAGTGTTTTATTCAGGAAACTCATTAATGAGGAAGATAGTAAATAAATGAAACAAAACATAACTAGGTTCTGGGGCACCTGGGTGGCTCAGTTAGTTAAATGACTGCCTTTGGCTCAGGTCATGATCTTGGAGCTTCAGGATCGAGTCCCACATTGGTCTCCCTGCTCAATGGGGAGTCTGCTTCTCCCTCTGACCCCCCCCCATACTCTCTCTCTCAAATAAATAAATAAAATCTTTAAAAGAATAAAAAATATAATATTGCATATATAGTATAATTTTTCTATAAAGCCCATAGTTATACATATGCACATATATACAAGTATTCACATACACACAAGTATGTGTGTATCTATCATCTATCTATCTATCTATCTATCTATCTATCTATCTATCTATCTATCTTTCTGGAGATGAGTCTATAGACAGAAGGCTTGAGCTTGTGTCCCAGGTTTACCTTTTATTACCTTTATGTAATCCTTAAGACACAGTTTCCTAGTCTGTAAAATGAAAGATAATTTTGTGCACTGCATAACTTAAGGGCTTGTTATGAAAATTAAATAAGGTAATGTAAATGCTTTATAAAATGTTCTTTGAATTTTTTATTCTATGTGCTAAATACTGGGAGTGCTGATATTGAGGTATTGGACTGGTTAAAGGGAATGGGTTCAAATGGAAGAGACTAGAAAGGTTTTGTTGATGAGGCGAGTCTTACACTGAATTTGCATGGAGAAAAGTCGATGGGGGGGGGAATCCCATGTGTATTGTTTCAGAAGTGGGTCAGGGTAAAACTTACAGATTTACTCAGTGTTAGAAAAGCTCTCGAGAGCCTGTGTGTTAGGCAAGCAGCCATCGAAGGTGCAGTTGGTGGTGGACATTAATGCCATGATTAGGAGCTTTAATTTGATCTCCGAGGTAATTAAGCCGCACTGCTGAGCTCTGGGAAGGGGTGTTATCTGCGGTCAGCAGCAGCAGGCTGAGTGCTAGCTTTGGCCTAATTTGAAGCTAAAGAACAGTAGAAGATTAAGGAGATTAAACAAAAATATAGCCCTCAATCCTCTATGTTTTACCACTTCCTAAAATGACCTTTTCAAGTGTTTAGCGCTTGAATTCAGGTGGCATCCTCAGCCTCACCATTTAGAAGAGAATGGTGATCGCTTTCCTGGCTATCTTCACCATTAAAGAGTGATACATATTGCTAATGAGTACCATGCAAACCGTCAGCAGCATGGCAGCGTGGAAGGGGTACTGGGTGGGCATAGTCTGACTGTCTGAGTTCTAATGCAAGATTGACGGGAAATTCAAGGAGAAATTAAATAAAGGAGTTAAGTTGCAGGTGACATGGTCACAGGGTTTTTTGGTGCATGAAGTCTATGTCTGTAGGATACTTGTGTTGTGAAAGGCACCATGCTGGGCGCTGCCTGGGCTATAAAATGTGAATGGGATTCGCACCTTAGACTCAGGAAGCTTTTTGGTTAATGGAAAAAAAGAAGCATATGCATCATCGTGATGATGATGAAGTGATTGGGTTGATGATGGTAAGAGCACAGGTACGTGCAGAGGAGAGGTGGGAGAAAAGTACAAAAAATGGATAAATAATAATGGACCTAGGTGAAGAACAGAGCATTTCCTATACCCTGGACACTAATTGTTTTTCTTCATTAAGCAGTTTGAATCCCTATTAACACATTATAAGCAGTAATTAAGGTTTGAGACTCCTTAGAGGTATAAACTTAGAGGAATTTAGCACAAACATCGGCTTCTGTATAGAACCATAAAATTTTTTTTAAAATGTAAGGGATCTCAGAGACTATTCCAAAACTTTTATTTCATGTATTAGGAAACCAAGATGAAAGGGATAATGGTACGATGTACAGGCAGAACCAGAGAACTTGGTTTTCCTAGTCCTTAATCTAGTACTCACCTGTTGTACTGGATTTGGCAAGAATTTTATAAGGAATATTTCTAGGAAGCATAATTCCTCAATTTTTTGTTACATCAAGAAGTAGTAGTACTTTGGTGCCTTTGAAAGGCTGAGTCAGAGGACTGCTTCTTCGCCTAGTAGATAGGGTGCTGTTGGATTCATGAATTATTTAATAAAGCCAGTTAGATCTTCAAATTAAAAAAAAGAAAGGCCAAATTAGACATTTCTATATTTTTATTGTTGTTATTCCCTTGCAAACTTCATAAAAATTAAAAGTTTTACAATTTTAGATTAAAGATTAAAATTAAAAAGTTTTTTTTTTTTTAGAAATTCAAAGTGGGTGCATTTTGTCTCCTAATTTTAGTCATTTGCTTTTAAAATTTGGGTCATTTTATTTTTTCATTTTGCTTAGTTAAAATTTTATTTTATCTTTTTAAGATTTTATTTGGAATTTTAATATATGAAGCATATAGGAACCTGAAAGCAATGTAGCTATCTATACATGTGTGATCGGTCTACAAACCATAGATAAGAAATAAAACGTGTGGAATCAATATCCAATAAACTATTCATTGTAAATCTGAACTGATTCAGTAGGTAATATTGCAACACTACCGAATAATTGGCAAGGTTGATTTTGTATTTAATTCCGTCATGAGCTCTGAATAAACAAGTTTAAAATAACTAAGTTCACAACACTGACTTGCTAAAAGGAAGTATTCATACTGAGGGGAGGCTGGGATGTTACATTAGTACATTAGGCCAGTGTTTCTCAAAGTGTGGTGTGAAGACTCTTGGCAACAGACTTACTCTGATTCAGTTGAAAATGCAGAGTCCTGAGCCTTTGTCTCTCTCTTTCTTTTTTTTTTTAAGATTTTATTTATTTATTTGACAGAGAGAGATCACAAGTAAGCAGAGAGGCAGGCAGAGAGGGGGAAGCAGGCTCCCTGCTGAGCAAAAAGCCTGATGTGGGGCTCGATCTCAGGACCCTGAATGACCTGAGCTGAAGGCAGAGGCTTTAACCCACTGAGCCACCAGGGCGCCCCTGAGCTTTTCTTTTGATGGACGAGATCAGAATCTCTAAAGGGCCAGCAGTCTCAATGCCTCAATGCATACTGGGGACATTTTCAAGAGGGCAAGAATGTGTTTTTACTGTATCATGGTGTTATTGGTCAAGAAGAATGTTTAGTGACTTTAAATAGAAGGAAATTGGTAGAGTCAGAGTGAGGGGACAGGTCTATAAATAGATAAACAGAGACCAGAGGAAGAACCCTACAGGGAGAATGGTCTCAGCTTCTTGCACTGCTGAGCTAAGGTTCTCTCTGGTTTGTTCCCTGTGCCATTCACAGCATGTTTTTAGCAGCCCTTTCTTGGATCCTTAGCTCTTCTCCTTAGTCAGAGGCTCTCACTGATCGCAACCCTGCCATGACTCAGGATCCATGACCCCGGTCTTGCCCTGCTGTTACCTCTTGCCAGAGTTCTGACCTCTATATCTACTTGGGTCCTAAAATCTGCCCTCAGACTCAGGATTAACTCTCTGTTTCCCAGAACATTTTACAAAGGTCCCATCATTGTTACAACTGGCAAAAAGTAAAAAGGAACAAAATTTGAACAAGGATATATGTGTTACTAGTTTGTCTTTTGACTCTGGCTCTGAAAATCGAAGGTGCAGCATTGTCCATTTGTTGTTCTGTATATTTGGCTAATCCAGCCCAAGCATCTACCTCACTAAGTAGATTTGACTATTTACTCTGGGTTGTTTTATAAAACATGGAATACCAGCAGCAATTAGGGGGTAAGACATAAGGCTGTGGTATATTTTAAGTCTGAAAGATGTTGTTCTTTAAATAAGGATCCTAAAAACAGCTAAATATATATATAGATCGGACTCATAACTATTATACTTAAAAAAAGATGTTCTTAAAATGAAAGCTTTTTTGTTTCTTAAACATATTTCATTTTCAGAGTTCTAATTTATGTGCTTTATCATTTTTTAGTAAAATAAACCAGAATGAATGAAATAAAGGGGATTAAGAATACAGTTCTGTTGATAAGCACTGAGAAATATATAGAATTATATATGTATAAATATAAATAAGTAAGCAGAGGAGCGTCTGGGTGGTGTAGTTGTTAATTGCCTGACTCTTGCTTTCCACTCAGGTAGTGGGCTCCGGTCATGATCTCAAGGGGGTGAGATCCAGCTGGGGGTCAGGCTCTCTCTGTGTTCAGCCTAGAGTCGGCTTAAGACTCTGTCCCCTCTATCCCTCCCCACTGCTCTCTTTCTCTCAAGAAAAATAAGTAAATCTTAAAAAAAAAAAATAGGTAAAGCAGGATGAAAAAACTACTAAGTTGCATTTAGTGTTTGTAACTCAAGGAGTGAAATCACCAGCTAATTTTCATGCCAATCCCCAGTGCTTCTGTAGGAATAATGCAATTAGAGAAATAAGTACACTGCCTCTCTGAGTGCTTCAGAATCCAGGCCAATACTGCTTGGCTCCAGAGCAGTGCCACCCCCGGGGGAAGACAACACCTGTGCTCTTGTCACCGGGAAATTAGACTTCCAAGAATCACAAAGGGCTCAAGCAGTGTCCCTGTCAAAATATTCATCTCCACTGCAAATAAACCATTTTCTCTTTTAGATCAGAAACTCTGCAAAGGGAGGAGAGGTAACTGCAGAGGCAGTGTGTGTGGTCAAGACTCTAAGTCCCATCTGTGCACGTGTGTGGAGGGATATACTTTAAGCCAAGATGGAAAGTACTGTGAAGGTAACGTGGGTGGGGGAGGTAACTGCCTAAACCAAGGACACCCCACCTGAGCCATGGCTGGTCTTCAGAGGGTCATCCAGAGCCTTGAAGCAAAACCAACTTGAGTTTCTCCCCCCTTCTCCCCCGGAAAAATAATTTTCTTTTTTCTTCTATTGTTAAAGCCTTTGTAATAACTTTCAGATCTTCTCTCTGTGTTGTGTTCCTAGATCCAATACTCTTAGAGGCTACTCAGAGCTTGATACGAGGCAGGGATTCTCTGAGTTGACTCCAGGGACCTCTGTGGTTTCGCAGTGGCAAAATGTCAGCATCTTCAAATTTTTTAAGGGAGTACAGTGCCATAGCTATCATTAGATCCTCAAAGAGGAAGTGATTCCCACACCACATCTCATAAAAGTCTGGTAGGAATCTTGAGGAGCTATGTATCAGGACTGTTTCTTTAGGGCTCCTCCTATTTCGAGAATTCAGCCCAATTCAGTGAACTGGGGAGAAATACTATATCCTTTCTCCCAGGAGGTCAGTCCAGTGAGTTACTAATGAAAAGCATCCAATGGCTGTAGCACACATTCAGTAGAATTCGTTGGGGTGTGATGTCCGGTAAAACTGACATTGAAATGTAAATTAAGTATATGTCTCCTGCTCACCTGGGACCAGGGGGGACAGCCATAGCATAGCACAGTGGCCTGGAAGCTGGGTTTGAACTGGAGTGAGGCTGTTGGAGAATGTTCCTACATTCAGGTGAAAGGCTCCTGTCAGCTCTGAGAAGGCTGAAGAGCAGAGCAGGGGATGTCGTATCCCTGTCTTGAACTTTCAAGAGTCCCCGCCTTCAAAGCCTACATCTTTTCATGGGAAATTATGCTACTTTTTCCTGAAGGCAATTCTGGTATGCAAATACAGATTTATTTGAAAGTATAAACTGAGACAGTAAAAATGGCTTTCACGACAGCCGAACTGACTTCTTTCATTCTTTGCGAGGGTAGCAAAAACAGTCTTTACATGGGCAGTTACGGGACATGCAAGTGTGAGGTATTCTACTTTGTGCTGACTTATTAGCAATATTACAATTTATTTTAAAAAATAACTATCTATGTTGTACTGTTGTCATTGCATAGATGTCAATGAATGTGCCCTTTGGAATCATGGGTGTACTCTTGGGTGTGAAAACATCCCTGGATCTTATTATTGCACATGCCCTGTAGGATTTATTCTGCTTCCTGATGGGAAACGGTGTCATCGTGAGTATTTATTGCATTGTTTTCTTTCCTTTTCAGTGATACTTCTAAGGTGGCTATGACCTGGGTTGGTGGTCCTTGATCAGCAGTATGCATAATGTTTTATGATGTACATGAATGACCATAGACCTATTAAATCAAAACCTCTAAGGTTGGGAAATAAGTATATAAATCTCTCTCTGTATATATTTCTTTTTTCTTTATCCATATTTTCTTGTGCATCTCTGAAAGATAAGCATGTAAAAACATAATCATGATACATTTTTAGGTCTAAAACACTAGCTCTAATTCCCTTCTATCATCTATTCTCTGGTCACAATACCATTGTCATACCTAAAAATATTAGCAATAATTTCCTAATAATACCAACTGTCTAGATAGTGCTCAACGTACTTTAAAAAGTTTTTTTTTTAATGATTGATTTGTGTGAATAACCATCCAGACAAGAGCTATGTGTTGTATTAGCTTAATATTTTTCTTTTATTCTACAGATTCCTCACCTCTGTTTTTTTCTCCTTGCAAGTATTTGTTGAAGAAACTGTTTTTTTCCTGTGGTTTCTCACATTTTGGGTTTTACTAACCGTACTTCTGTGATGTCCCTGTCTTTCTGCAAACTTGTGGCTAGATATAAAGGCTTGAGAAGATTCAGCTTTGACATTTTTGGCAGGAATACTTCCTAGCTGTGTTTATATTTCCATTAGGAGACACATAATATCTGGTCATTTCTCTTTCTGTCATCCATTATAAAGTTCCTTAATAGTCTTTTTTTTTTTCTTTTTTTCAATAAGTTCTGGCCAGTTTTTTTTTTTTTTTTTTTAAGATTTATTTATTTCAGAGAGAAAGAGATAGAGCATGAGCAGGGGCAGAGGGAGAGAAAAAAGCAGGGTCCCCTGCTGAGCATGGAAACCGATGTGGGGCTCAATCCCAGAACCCTGAGATCATGAGCTGAGGCGAAAGCAGACACTTAACCTACTGAACCACTCAGGCGCCCCTTGCCAGTTTTAGTAAAGAAAAATTTTGCATGATTTACTTTTCACCAGTCTGTTCTGACATATTTCCTTCTTTTTATAAAATATGTATTTTGTTTTATTTTTATTCTTTTAAAAAATTTCCGGCATAAATAACATACTGTTTTATACTAGTTTCTGTACAATATAGTGATTCAGCAGTTCTATACAGTACTCAGTGTTTGTTAAGATAAGCGTACTCTTAATCCCCTTCACCTGTTTCCCCTGTGCCTCCACCCATCTCCCCTCTGATAACCATCAGTTTGTTCACTGTATTAAGAGTCTGTTTCTTGGTTTCTCTCTTTTTTGTTGTTTGTTTCGTTTCCTAAGTATTACATATGATGAAGTCATATGATACTTGTCTTTCTCTGACTGACTTATTTCACTTAGCATTATACCATCTAGGTCCATCCATGTTGCAAATGGCAAGATTTCATTCTTTTATATGGCTGAGTAATATTCTATAGTATATATACACCACTTCTTTATCCATTCATCTGTTGATGGACACTTGAGTTGCTTCCATAATTTGACTATTGTAATAACGCTGCAATAAACATAGGGGTGCATACATCTTTTTGAGTTAGTGTTTTTGTATTCTTTGAGTAAATACCCAGTAGTGGAATTACTGGACCATATAGTAATTCTATTTTTAATTGTTTGAGGAAACTCCATACTGTTTTCAACAGTGGTTGGAACAGTTTAAATCCCTACCAACAGTGCACAAGTGTTCCTTTTTCTCTACAGTCTTGCCAGCACTTGTTGTTTCTTGTATTTTTGGTTTTAGCCATTCTGACAGGTGTGAGGTGCTATCTTCTTGTGGTTTTGATTTGTATTTCCCTGGTGATGAGTGATGTTATTATTTCGGTTACTGAGTTCTTCATCTGATTGGTTCTTTTTTATATTTTCTGTCTCTTTGTTGAGGGTCTCACTGAGATAATCCACTCTTTTCCTAAGTCCAGTGAATATCTTTATGACCATTACATTTAATGGTTTATTAGGCATATTGCTTATCTCTATTTTTGTTTATCTCTCTTGCTGTGATTTTGTCTTGGTTTTTTTTTTTTTTTTCAGTTGGGATATATTCCTCCATCTCCTCACTTTGTCTAACTCTCTGTGTTTATTATTTTGGAGAGGGAGAGATCATGAGTGGGAGGGACAGAGGGACAGAGGGAGAAAGCATCTAAACAGAATTCATGCTGAGTGTGGAGCTCCATGTGGGACTTGATCCCAGGACCCCGAGATCATGACCTGAGCCAATACCAAGAGCTGGATCTGACTGTGCCACATAGGTGCACCATTTCTATTTCTATGTGTTGGGAAAGTTGTCTATGTCTCCTGCTCTTGGAAGTAGTGGCCTTATGAAGAAGAGGTCCTGTAGTGCTCTGCAGTGCAATGTCCCTTGTTCACCAGAAACTGGCACTTTAGGGGTATCTTCTATGTGTGTTGGGTTGCCGTGTTGTTGTGACCTTTAGTCCAATTATCAGCAATGGCTCTCTTCCTCTCTTCACCTGTTGTGGAAAGGATTTGGTTCCTGTGTTGTTCTTTTTTTTTTTTTTTTGGTCATGATAAGTGTACTCTCTAATCCCTATCACCTATTTAACCCATCTCTCCACCCAACTTCTCTCTGGTAATCATCAGTTGGTTCTCTGTAGTTAATAGTCTTTCTTGGTTTGTCTTTATCTCTCTATTTTTTCCTTTGTTCCTTTGTTTTGTTTCTTATATTTCACATATGAGTGAAATCATATGGTGTTCATCTTTCTCTGACCTATTTTGCTTAGCATTATTCTCTCTCGCTGCATCCATATCATTGCAAATGGCAAAATTTCCTTCTTTTTATGGCTGAGTAATATTCCATCACACACACCCATACACAAACACACACACAGTTCTTTATCCATTTACCTATTGATGGACACCTAGGTCGCTTCCATAATTTGACTATTATAATACTGCAATAAACATAAGGGTGCATGTATCCCTTTAAATTAGTGTTTTTGTATTTTTTTGGGTAAATATCTAGTAGTGCTATTCTGACAGGTGTGAGGTGATATCTCATTGTTTTTATTTGTATTTCCCTGATAATAAGTGATGTTGAACATCTTTTCATGTGTCTGTTGGCCATCTGTGTGTCTTCTTTGGAGAAATATCTGCTTATGTCTTGTGACTATTTTTAAATTGGATTATTTGTTTTTTGAGTGTTGAGTTGTATCAGTTCTTTACATATTTTAGATACTAACCCCTTATCAGACATGTCATTTACAAATATCTTTCCCATTCAGTCATTGTTTTTTGTTTTGTGGATTGTTTCTTTTGCTATGCAGAAACATTCTTTGGTATAGTCCCAATAGCTTATTTTTTAAAAAATATTTTATTTATTTGACAGAGAGATAGAGAGAGAGCACAAATAAGCAGAGTTGAAGGCAGAGGGAGAGAGAGAAGCAGGCTCTCTGCTGAGCAAGGAGCCCGACATGGGGCTCAATCCCAGAACTCTGGGATCATGACCTGAGCTGAAGGCAGCCGCTTAACCAACTGAGCCACCCAGGTGCCCCCCAGTAGCTTATTTTTGCTTTTGTTTTCCTTGCCTAGGGAGACATATCTAGAAAAAATGTCACTGTGGCCAGTGTCAGAAAAATTACTGCCTGTGCTCCTCAAAAAATCTTTAAGGATTTTTATGGCTTCAGGTCTCACATTTAGGTCTTTAAACCATTTGAGTTTATTTTTGTAGATGGTGAAAGAGAGTGGTCCAATATCATTCTTTTGCATGTAGCTATCCACTTTTCCCAACACCATTTGTTAAAAAGACTGTCTTTTTCCCATTACATATTCCTGACTCCTTTGTTGAAGATTGTTGACCATATAGTTGTGGGTTTATTTCTGGGTTCTCTATTCTGTTCTATTGATCTATGTGTCTATATGTGTGCTCGTGCCACACTATTTTTTTTAAAAAATATTTTATTTATTTATTTGACAGAGAGAGAGAGATCATAAGTAGGCAGAGAGGCAGGCAGAGAGAGAGGGGGAAGCAGGCTTCCCGCTGACCAGAGAGCCCGATGCGGGGCTCAATCCCAGGACCCTGGGATCATGACCTGAGCTGAAGGCAGAGGCTTTAACCCACTGAGCCACCCAGGCACCCCGCCACACTATTTTGATTATTACAGTTTTTTAGTAATCAAAATGATTATTAGGATGAAGTAATCATCCCAGTAATGATGAAAATCAAAATGAAGTCTGGGACTGTGATCTCCAGTTTTGTTTTTTATTTTCAAGGTTGCTTTGCCTATTCAGTCTTTTGTGGTTCCATACAAATGTTAAGATTATTTGTTTTAGTTTCATTCTGTGAAAAATGCTATTGGTATTTTGATAGAGATTACATTAAATCTATAGATTGCTTTGAGTAGTATAGACATTTGAACAATACTCATTCTTCCAGTCCATGAGCATAGTATGTCTTTCCATTTCTTTGTGTCGTCTTGATTTTGTTTTATTCGTGTTTTATAGTTTTTAGAGTACAGGTTTCTCACATCTTTGGTTAAATTTGTTCCTAGATATTTTATTGGTTTTGGTGCAATTGTAAATGTGATTTTTTTCCCCTTAATTTCACTTTCTGTTGCTTCATTATTAGTATATAGGAATGCCGGAAATTTCTGTACATTGATTTTGTGTCCAGTGACTTTCCTGAATTCATTTATCAGTTCTAATAGTTTTTTGGTGGAGTCTTTAGGATTTTCCCTTTTAGTATCATACCGTCTACAAGTGCTGAGTTTTTCATCTTCCTTACCAATTTGGATCCCTTTCTTTTCTTTATGTTGTCTAATTGCTGTGGCTAGGATTTCCAGAATTGAACAAATAAATAAATAAAATTGTGAGTGTGGACATCCTTGGCCCCTGTGTTATTAATGGTGAGTCTGGGTCACAACAGATTTTTGTCAGAGCTGTGGCTGCACCGAACTGCAGGGCACTCTCCCTGTGTTGTCTCCTGAGAGGCTTTCAGTGGTGGCTGGGGCTTGCAGTCAGACTTGATGTCTACCCTACAGCCTGCTGCTGGAGTTGCAGCCAAAGTGGCGTGTGTGGTTATCTCCCCCTCTCTCCAGGACAGGAGTCCCTTTGGAGTGGTGCTGACCCCTGACTGGGCTGCTTGCATAATGCCAATCTTGTGGAGCCACTTAGAACTCTTGCCTAGGGCAGGTTAGAGGCAGTAGGAGTCCACAGGAAAGCGTGTGTTGTTCGTAAGCTAGGTGGAGAGTATTGGCACTACTGGTTCCCACAGGTGTCTGTGTATCTGAGCCAAGGGGTGGGGGAGAGAAATGGCACTCGCCAGCTCTTTTATTGGTAGTGAAGTCTCCTGAAGATCCTTGCCCCTCCTGTGAACATTCTGAGATTAATAAATAAATCTCCTTCTTGTACACTCCAGGTGTCTTTCTAACTACTGCTTCTGGGCTGTATCTCAGTGAGGCTCTTTGTTGTGTTATCTCTTTAAGGGTGAGGAGTCCGTTTCCTATTGCCCTCTAGCTCAGCAGAGCTGAGCCTACTAGTATCGAAAGATCCTAGTGTTGAGCCAAGCCCCTCTGGTTCTCATAGCTAAATGTTATGGGGCTTCGTCTTCCCAGTGTGGGTCCCCCTGTGCCTGGGGTGCCTGCAGTGGGGTCTGCTCTTCCCCATTCTTCATGCTCGCAGTGGCACTCCTTCCCAAGGGATGTTCTGCTATGTCAGTTTGTTCCCGGCCACGTCTCTGCAACTAGCTGTGGACAGTTTGTTCCGCCAGTCTTCAGGTTGTTTTTCTGGGTTATTTTACACTGATGGGGGTGTTATCTAGGTGTATCCATGGGATGAGGTGAGCTTAATGTCTTCTTACTCTGACGCCTTCCATGATAGCTATTTCGGCATAATGCTAATGATATCAAAATCACTTGGGTCATTAACAGCTAGTGTGTTTTGGTATTTTCCACATGCTGTGCCTAATTTAATGTTATTGCCACTGTAGTGATGGATACTAGTTTTGGCCAACATGGCACTATACTCTCTTTTAGATTCCTGCAGGGCTGGGCAACAGTTGTTGGTGAGGATGACCAATTTTGTTTGCCTTGTCTAATCATTTTCAGAGTTTTTTTGTACAGTATGCACTTTGCACTCTTCAGAATGGGTTGGAGCCTGGAGTTGATCTCTTCCAGCAACTTTTTCTTGTTCTATGAGGCCACATCTTCCTGCCTTAGGTACAGGACAGTTTTCAAACAAGAGAAGACACTAAGATGTTTGGGAGTGACAAGAGTCCAATAGTCTTGGAATGAATGGTTGTAGTGGCCATTAACAATAATATACTAGGTCCATTACTTCACCAAGGGTTTCAAATGGCGATATCTAGTATTATTTAGTCTTAGTTGTGCTTCATAAAGAGCCCTTTCTCTCATTCACTTTTTTGTTACCTCAAGATACAAATCTTACATTAAAGCCATAAATGTTGGATTTTTCTTCTTTCTTTATTTACATAAGTAAAACGATATGGTTCTGTAACATGATCTAAGGATGTACAGTGAGTGTTTTTTAAAAATTAAATTTTATTATGAAGTCATGGGTGCTTAACATTTTTAATGTGGTTCAACCTATAACAGTTATCCTTACCGATGAGCAGATTGTCTTCTCCTTGGCCAGTGGGAACCTCTTCAAAGACCCCAGTAGTCTTCAAAAGTTGCCTTGTTATCTCACAGGACATACTTTCTAGGCTTATCTCGTATATTCTGTGTTCTAGATGTGGCATTAGCAATTTCTTAAAGAGCAGTGCTTCTTTTTAATAAGAAAATTATATTTAGAGAACATAACCTGCTACTAAGTTAGTCATTGTGTCTAGGCTTTGGGGCATCAGAGCTAGGAATACACTTTTTAAAAAGAGAAATATACTGTGACTTTTTGTGGACATGCTCATTTTCAATTTAGTATCACATACTCAGGTACCTTCCTATAGATTTCTTATTGAATCTACTAACATAGCTAAGTAGAAATTAATGTTTAAAACCATGTATATTGTCTAGTCTTATTCCAGAGATGATGGTAAATATGTCATTCTGAGTGTCATAGTGCTTATGGCATTTAAGGCATTTAAAAATAGATAGATGGTAATGAATTTTTTGGAAATCACCCACTACATTTGTGCCTGTCTGTGGAACTTGCCCTTCTCCTAATGCCATGTGATTTACCTGTTGGCAAATATACTTAAGTGCATGAGGTTAATCTTATGGAATCCACTGCATGCCAAGCATGACATGCATAATCTCACTTGATTGTCAAAACTTCTAGGACCTCTATGGTACACATATTTTATATTTTAATCTTTAACTTACTTGGAATTTATTTTGATGTATGGTGGAAGGTAGGGATTTAACTTTTGCTCCAAATCATTTCTTGGTTATTTCTGTGCCATATTGGATTATCTTTCACATGCTCCATGATTTAAAATAACTTTACCACAAGGGCACCTAGGTGGCTCAGTCGGTTAAGCATCTGACTCTTGGTTTGGCTCAGGTCATGATCTCATGGGTCCTGGGACTACATGAGGCTCTGTGCTCAGTGGGGAGTCTACTTGAAGATTCTCTCCCCTGCCCCATCCTGCAACTCATGAGTGCACATGCTCATGCTTTTGCTCTCTAAAATAAATAAATAAATCTTTAAAAGAAATACTTTTATCACATACTACATTCTTATACATACTTGAGTCTTTT
The DNA here is from genome assembly GCA_028646535.1 of Procyon lotor. NCBI lineage: Eukaryota > Metazoa > Chordata > Mammalia > Carnivora > Procyonidae > Procyon > Procyon lotor. Next base: position 76,608,616 of record CM053604.1, read on the forward strand.
CTAAAGTGAATTTTCTGTTTCTGTTATCCTCTCTATTCCCGCACTCACTTAGTTAATATTCCTTTATGATACATTTTGATGTTTGTTAAGAGCCTTTCATTCTCTTCCTACACCTAACCATGCTCATACAATGTTCTTAATTTTTTTTACATATACAATTAGTTTTCCAGATGAACTGCAAATCATTTAACCAAGTTCTATTTAAAATATTTTGATGACTAGTAATTTTGAAAATATTTGACATAAAAGAACTTAGAGGAAGCTAGAAGCACTTTCCAAAATGAAGTCTTTCTTTAATTTTTTTAGACTTGAGATCTTTCTTTATTTTTACATCTCCCTTACCATAGAATTTCATAAATGTCTGATAATTGGTTTAACTTACACTTTTTAGCATAGCATTTTTGTTAGCAGTTGATTTCGCTAAATTTTCACAAATCTGATTTAACACTAATCTTGACCTTATGCTTCATTAATTAGAATTAATTTCCTGTCCAAGCAATACATCCAAGTGTAGCCATGACTGTGTTCTGACATCAGATGGTCCTGTATGTGTCTGTCCTGAAGGCTCAGTGCTTGAGACAGATGGAAAAACATGTAGTGGTAAGTTTATTGATTTTTTTGTTTGTTTGAAAATATTAATTTTTTGAGTGACACCTAAAGATTGACCTTACTTATAAAGGAGAAGAGACCTTCCAACATTACACATTAAAAGGTATTTGTGTAACAGAGTAACATATAGATTTATATCAGGTTTTTGTTTGCATGTTTTTTGTTTTTAGACAGCATAGTGTGGTAGTTATGGGCAAGGGCTTTGAAGTCAAACAGCTCTGAGGAAGTACTACCTGTTAGTAGCTGTGTTATTTTGGACTAGTTTCTTGACCTCACTTAGTCTCATTTTTTTTATCTGTAGAAGTTAGTTAGCACTGCCTCCTGGATTTGTGGCCAGCATTGAACAAGATGATGGGTGCAGAGTTTTTAGCCTATTCCTTGCAATTAATAAATACCTCTCTACTTTTATCTTCATGGAAACTTAAGCATATAGCAGGCCAGATGTAACAAAATTAGCATAAGAGTTATATGTCGCTTTTTTTTAAAACAAAGAAAGCAAAAAAAAAAAAAATCATGAGTCCAAAAATATATGTGAGGAAAAAATATATTACTCACTAGCAAGAGTTGGACCAGTTGTCAAACTCATCAAAATATATTTCTCATTCCAGGCACTGGCAGTGCCCTTGGTCTTCAAATTCAGTGGTAGAACGGAGGACAGGGGCTGTTGGGATGTGAAGGGTTAACATTCAAGCTATAAGGTTTTAGGAAAATAGAATACGGTGACAGATTTCCTCCTAATCTCTGAAAGATAACCTTGATTGCAGCATTATAAAAGATTGTGGAAATGGTTCTAAAAACCAACATATATTGGGCTCACTCAATGTTTTGATGAAAAATTGTTATGTTTTTGAATGACATGGTGTCATCAGCAAGTGCTTGTTTTCCTAGGTTGTTCGTCACCTGATAATGGTGGGTGTAGCCAGCTCTGCCTCCCTCTCAGCCCAGTCTCCTGGGAATGTGGTTGCTTTCCTGGGTATGACCTACAGCTGGACAAAAAAAGCTGCGTGGCCTCAGGTTAGTGCTGTGGATGTTTGAAAGCGTGTATCTGCAAAAAGGTTATGTGGAAACATTTTATTTAGAAAGAGGAGGGAGGGGCGCTTGGGTGGCTCAGTCATTAAGCGTCTGCCTTCGGCTCAGGTCATGATCCCAGGGTCCTGGTACCGAGCCCCGCATCGGGCTCCTTGCTCTGCAGGAAGCCTGCTTCTCCCGCTACCATTCCCTCTGCTTGTGTTCCCTCTCTCGCTGTGTTTCTCTCTGTCAAATAAATAAAATCTTTAAAAAAAAAAAAGAAAGAGGAGGGAGTTAAATTGCTTTCGGCTTCTGAGTGGAGCATCTGATTTTTTATTTTTGGAAATAGAAAACAAATCACATTGTAAATATAAATAAGAATCACATGAGTGAATAATCATGTTTCTGAGGATTGTTTCTAAGTTTATCATCACTCAGCGAAGATTTGCCATTATATATGCGAAAATCATGACCAGAATGGTTTTAAAAGACTTCGTAGTTTAGAAGCGTTTAATGAATATTTGTTGATTGATTTGATTTCTATCTCTCCAGTGAATGTAACCCTCATAATACTTTGACAAATCCTGTCCTTTTTATGTCAAGATTTAATATGCAGTTGAATGCTTGAAGAATTTTTTCATCTGCTGACATTCTATCTCTTGTGTCCTTCAATAGCCTTGGATTCCTAAATTTATATCAGATTGGTATTATCTCTCCTGAGGTTCATTATGCTTATAATCTGGGATAACATAATGAGGAGCCTGCAGAGCTTGCCTTACACCCCAGTACTCTTACCTTCTCAGGGCCTTCGTGAATATAGCGTAATCTGAGCTCTGAAAATTATCAGGGTTCTTGTTATTAACTCGAATGATAATGCCCCCCTTTCAGAAGTGCCCAAGTCAGAGAAGTGTATTTATCAGGACTTGAATTAATATAACTTGCTAATATTAATATATTTCCACTAACATGTGACTCAAGGACATTATGGCACTAAGACTTGCATCATCTAGCCATGGTGTTGGTTATTTAATGCTGGCTTTTTTTCTAAGTAATTTGCATTTTAAAAGCAGGCACCTAGACAGAGGGGAATCCAGTAAAGTGGAATTCTGATAAAATGTTGCCTCATAGAAGAAATCTTCTTCCCTGTCTTAACCTACACCACACTGGTGGGAAATTAAGAAGATAGGAACTGCAGAAAGAGGACACAGTGAAAAGAAGAAGTCAGAGGTGCTCACTGGGTTCCAAGGCGTATTTTAAATGGAGGCGTACTTGAATTTGGTTAACAGGACCGCAGCCATTTTTACTGTTTGCCAATTCTCGAGACATTCGACACTTGCATTTTGATGGAACGGAGTATGGAGCCCTGCTAAGCCAGCAAATGGGAATGGTTTTTGCCCTTGATCACGACCCTGTGGAAAATAAGGTATGGCTTTGTCGCTTGAACAGATGTGGCTATGCCTTAAGGACAGAGTAGAGGATTTTATCCTAACAGATGACCTAAGCTACTGGAAAATCCTCTGCTAAGCTCAGAATGATTAGGCGCAGAGAAATGTAGATACAGACATTGGAACATAATTTGGGAAATGGTAAGGGCACTCCTATTCTCATAATCTTACCCTGGCCCTTACTGTGACTCAGCTATTTTATTGGGAATGATTGAGCAGGATCTTAAATTTAGTCTCCTTTTTGGAGATGAGGTTGGGAGGCTAGCACAGTGCTGTACCCATGGGGGGACTGCCACAAATGAGTTTTTAGTTATTTGCCAATAGTGGAAGGAGTGGGAGGCTGGGGTGGGTTATATTCGTGCTAGGTTAGAATGTGCTTGAGATGACACGCTATGGTGTCTTCTGGAGTTTAATCACAGAGTAGTTATACATTTACATAGCTATTACTTATTTAGTTATTATTGGATAGTACATTCATCCCTAGAATTTTAAACTTTGTATTTTTGTGTCTCCCTGATTTGAAGAGGTCTGGTAAGTGATCAAAAGAGACAGAGTGAAGCCGATTGATTCTGTGTCTAATTGCTATGGTTTGATAGCCAAATATAACTCTTTTTGCAAAGGGAAGTTTTATACTTAAACACTAACAAGAACAAAAAAATCCTTCTTTCTTTGCCTTGAACTGAATCTATATGACTCCCTGGAAGAATTGTATTAATAGAAAGAAAATAATTAATAGGAAAAAATCGGTTCAAGATTTGTTTATTATCAAACTAGGTTTTTTTTTTACCTACACAGTCAGCATTTTTTATAAGGTGACTAAAGAGACCTAGAAGAACTTGCAGTCATGTGGCTGTTTTTCATTTCCCTGGTCAAGTTCCCATGTTCTTGCTCTTCAAACTGGGGTCCTTGGACCAGAAGCACCAATATTGCCTGGAACTTGTTAATACTGCAGACTCTCAGGTTCCGCCTCTGACCCCTGAAGCAGAATCAGCATTTTGACAAGATTTCCAGGTGATACATTTGAGTTTGAGAAGAGCTCTGGCTTAGTGTTTTTTAATAGAAGTACCCATTTTTTGTATTATGGAATAGAACCTTTTCTGTTTCATCTATAGCGAAAGATGATAACCCATTGGATAATGAATTACCATTTCATGAACATTCTCATCATTGATTATAAGTTATATACATATACCTACTCAGCTAAAGTCCACAAATGCTGTCATTAAATTGTCAGCTGACCCACGGCAGTTCATTTGTTTATTTATTTATTTATTAACATATATTGTATTATTTGCCCCAGGGTACATGTCTGTGAATCGTCAGGCTTACACATTTCACAGCACTTACCATAGCACATACCCTCCCCAATGTTCATAACCCACCCACCCTATCCCTAGCCCCCCACCTCCCAGCCACCCTTAGTTCGTTTCATGAGTTTAGGAGTCTCTTATGATTTGTCTCCTTCCCCACCCACGGCAGTTTTTAACCCTCTCACAAAATTCTTGTACCTGTTGACTAGTCTGCATAGGAGACTGAAAAAGAGCTTTGCACCTGCAAGTTATGTTCTGTTGAAAAAGATGGATTAGTTAAAATGAAATTAAATATGGTTAGAGATGAAAGAAACATTAGCAAATATCTAGTTTAACTTTGTCATTTTTCCAGTTGAGAAAATTGAGGTTAATGATTTGGCCAACTCGATTAAAACAAAGAAGGGCCTGAACCAGGAGATAAACCTGGGGCTCCGGACTTGCAGTAAAGTGCGGGGAGGGGGTTGGGCACTAGAAGACACAGCCCAGGTTGTAGCTCCCACTAAACCACTCATCATTGCTCCCTTTCTGGCTGTAGAAGCCATTAGAGTTCAAGTACATGGTTTGGTTATTGACCAATTATCAAAGATGAACAAATTATCCAGTAGAAATAGAAATATGTGCCAGATACACACACACACACACATATGCACACATATATATACATACATATGTGTGTGTATATATATTATATACACACCTACATAAACACACACACACACACACACATATATATAAACCAAAAGGACATATCCTTTGGTTATAAATCCTTTTGTGTCCCTTTTGGATATATATATATATATGTGTGTGTGTGTGTATATATATATATATACACACACACACACATCCCTTTTAGTACTCATAATATAGTACTCATATATACACACTCATATATATATATATATACACACACACACACACATCCCTTTTAGTTTAGTATTATTATCCCCATTTAACCAATGAGGACGCAGAGGTTCTGAGGAACCTGGAGGAACCTGCTTATGTTTACACACATCTGGGAAGCAGCAGACGTGGAAGGTGGAATTCCGTTGCAGGTGTGTCTATCTCCAAAGCCAAGTTCTCAGTGATTACACTATATGATCTGAAGATTTACTAACTAGGTCTGTATATATATTCCACATTAATTTTAAAAACAAATCAGATAGAAATGCTATGTTCTTTCTCATAGATATACTTCGCCCATACAGCCCTGAAGTGGATAGAGAGAGCTAATATGGATGGTTCCCAGCGAGAAAGGCTTTTTGAGGAAGCCATAGATGTGCCGGAAGGTCTTGCCATAGATTGGATTGAGCGTAAATTCTACTGGACGGACAGAGGGTATGCTTCCTCCTTCACTTTTAAGCCCTGTGGGATGGGAGTGAGGCATCGGTGATACTGTGGGCCTCAGCCTCCACTTCAAACCCAAGAAAATCTTGATGGGCACTTGGGAGGGACTGGAGGAAAGATGCCACTAATGCTGTCCCCATTCCCTCCAGTCCCTCCACATGACCAAGCAGGGTGGTCCTCCTCTCATCAAGACTGGATCTGTATCCAAGGGAGAATCGTGAGGACCAAGAAAGTAATATAGGTTTTTGCACTTCAGGCTGTGGTCATCAGAAAAATGCAAAGCCTGTCTGAACACAATCAGTGAGCATCCTTTGAGCATCTCCTCTGGATTCCCCATATCCTGGGTGATGTGGGAGATACAAAGGAGCAGGAAGAGTGTCCATCTCTCAGGCTAGCCAGGGAGCCAAGGCACACGGACCCAGGAAAACCCAGTACAAATGCTTGTTCTACCTATCAGTACAAGAGATGTATAGGCTTATTTATTTATTTATTTATTTGACAGAGAGAGAGAGATCACAAGTAGACAGAGAGGCAGGCAGAGAGGAGGCAGACAGAGAGGCAGGCAGAGAGGAGGAAGCAGGCTCCCCGCCGAGCAGAGAGCCCGATGTGGGACTCGATCCCGGGACCCTGAGATCATGACCTGAGCGGAAGGCAGAAGCTTTAACCCACTGAGCCACCCAGGTGCCCCAGTACAAAAGATGTATAAAGAAGGCAGTGCATAAATAATTGCCAAATGAAGGGTATGCACACCCGGAGGGGCTTTGGAAGACATTCCAGGAATCAGCTAGCCCAGTCCCCTCACTGTACAGACTCTCTGTGTCCTTGTGAATAAGCATGAAAGGAGGGAGCGAGGCTGAACAAGGGAGTTATGAGCCAAGTCCCCATGAGATTGGAGAGATGGTCTACTTTCCCTGATGTGGGAAAGACCAGAACTAGAGAGAAGCTACGCTGTCTGCCCTCTGGGCATAGTGGTCCCCCAGCTCTAGAAGGGCAGCTGTGCTTGGTGTGTGTGTGTGGCTCGTGGGAGCCCCAGGAATGGCGTTGGTGGGAGGGGGGTGGGGGAAGGAAGTGGCTACAGCTCTCATGTGTGCTATTAAGAGCCTGCTCCTTGCTTCTGAGAAAGGCCGCTAACTGCAGAGAACAGGCGGTTGTCACAAGACGGTATTAGAAATTCTCTGTGCTCTAGGATGTTTGCTCAGAGAACTTAAAGCCATGGAATGTAATGGTAGTCAACCTGTGCAACTGTGTTAAAGTGAAAGAAGGTAGAATTAATTAGGATGTCACCTCTGTGTAGTCAATGGTCCCAACCCAGAAGGAGAAGTCCCAGGGAACAGGTTTACAGACCCAGAAGTAGATTTCCTATGTCCCAGAAAAATTTTTTGGTCAGGATAATCCATGGGAGACAAATGGTGTTTTAAAAATGAGCCAGATGTATGGCGTGTACAGTTATCAATACTTTTATATCCGGGGTAAGTCCACTTTCATTCATTCATTCATTCATTCTTGTTTGTTTTCTTTTTCTATTTATTTATTTATTTGTTTGTTTATTTATATATTATTTGACAGAGAGAGAGGGAGAGATATCACAAGTAGGCAGAGAGGCAGGCAGAGGGAGAAGGGGAAGCAGGCTCCCTGCTGAGCAGAGAGCCCGATGCGGGGCTCGATCCCAGGACCCTGAGATCATGACCTGAGCCGAAGGCAGAGGCTTTAACCCACTGAGCCACCCAGGGGCCCCTTTTGTTTGTTTTCTTAAACATACCTTTATTCCTTTATTCTTTGAAGATTTATTTAATGAATATCTGAAACGCATCAGACACTATGCTAAGAGCTATACAGCCACAACACTGTGAATACCCAAAGGGTATGTTTTCTTATCCCCAATTTAAGGATGAAAAAATTAGGAATTAAAGAGGTAAGGTAGCTTCCCCAATGGCAAGCAGCCAGCAAGAAGTGGATCTGGAATTTCAGTTATAGGAATGATAAAAATCATAATAACAGCCTCCTCTGTGTGGAACCTACTTAAAAGGATGTTTTAAAATGTCAGCTGTGCATAATAACAGCTTGTCTGCGGCCATCCCCAGAAAGGTAAACGTTGATCCCGACAGCAGATGTCAGCAGCTCTTGGCCTCTCCAAGGGTGCCAGGGCTCCTCATATTTCCTGCATTTGCATGGCACCTTTAATTTTCAGTGTTTGATTAATGGTGCCATGGTACCTACTGCAAGGCAATGCCTTCAGGAGATAGTCATGCACCTCCGTGGGCTGGAGAATCAGACCTCAACTTCCCTAGTTCATGGACTTCGGTAATAACAAGCCCTTCTAAGTCCTCTTTCCTCTAATGGCAGCTGTTAAAAGAAAACCTTTCATTTGTCTGGAAAAGAGAGGTTTATAGCTTGAAAACCTTGATATTAGCTAGAAATTGGAATTAAGTAACTGAGACTCCAAACTCACGATATTAAATTGTATGGTAACTCTTAACCAGTTGAAAGAACCAGAGTGGATGCTTACAGTTTATATTGGCTGAGGAAAAGACAGATTCAAAGTAACATCTCACAGTAGGAAGGAAGCTAACTGATCATCCAAGGGCAGTGCTATTATTTAGCATTAAGGGATCCTGATTCTTTTTTTTTTTTTTTTTAAGATTTTATTTATTTATTTGACAGAGAGAGAGAGATCACAAGTAGGCAGAGAGGTGGGCAGAGACAGAGGGGGAAGCAGGCTCCCTGCTGAGCAGAGAGCCTGATGTGAGGCTTGATCCCAGGACCCTGAGATCATGACCTGAGTTAGAGACAGAGACTTTAACCCACTGAGCCACCCAGGCGCCCTGTGTTTTCTCTCCTTGTGTACAGGATCCCAGGACCCTGAGATCATGACCTGAGCCCAAGGCAGCAGCTTTAACTTACTGAGCCACCCAGGTGCCCCGGGATCCTGATTCTTAAAGTCAAATGCCCAGTAAAAATGAATCAGGAGGGCAAACATACGTTTGCTCATGATTTATACCTACCGGAAGGTATAAATCACTTTTCTAGGGCTCTGGGTGGACAGGTTCTGCCCTGGAAACAGGGTGAGTTTTGGGGCATCCCAGAGGCATCGAGACCAATTAGATCATGGAAAAAAAGAGAAAGATGCTGCCCTAGATCCAGGGTTGTGCTTGAACCCGTGTGCACCCAGATGTCCGTGCTTGCCTTTGCTTTCTCATTTCCCGCACTGGAGTTAGAGATTTGCTTTCTGGCTGAATGAAAGAGAGGTGTATTCTTGGGTGAACCCCTTGGGGAGCTGTAAAAGTAAATTCCAGAAATCCTGCCTAAGACAGCTCCAGCGTCAGGAGCTTACGTCCGTCTTGATTCTCATCAGTTCATTACGGCTCAAAACAGTAAGAATTTAGAGGTGATGTAGCCATAAGATCAGAACTGACAGTTTTCTCTCCCCTGATCACAGCAAGTGGCCTCAGAATTCCTTCCTTCCCACTCAGGGAAAGGCTCGGTGACAGTTGTGATTGAGTGAATTGGACACATTGAGTTCAAAAATACCTTCCACCCAGCAGTACCTTGCCGATGATCACTTCATCTGGGAATAGAATTATCTTTTAATCGCTCTGTTGTACAAATGGCTTCAATTATCCAGCGCCCTGAGTTGGTAGTTTGCACAGTGTACTTGCCCAGCCCAGCCCCCGGGCCATTTTTGCCTTTGCCTCTCTCCCGCATAGAAACTATGAGGAGGACTGTATGAAGCCCCTTCCCCACCGAGTGGCTAGAAAGTATACTCGAATAAACCACCAGAGACCTCCTTCGTGGTTATTAGAACAGGGAGGAGAGAATAGTTCTGCCCTGTGTTTCTGGGCAGGCCTGTTTTATGCGGACATTGCCCACAAGAGCAAGGGATGGGCCTTTCCAGATGTTCGTTGAATGAATTAAAGATAATTATACTTTTTAGTTTACTGTAGGGAAACAGGCTGAGTAGATGACACAGGTGGGAGGGGAGGTTCTTATCCCCTCAGCCTGTGGTCCTGCCTGCTCCTGGCTGCTGCTTGGAAGCCCAGGTTAGTAGATGGGGTGAGGGCGTGCAGGAATAAGGCATCTATCTATCTGAATTTGCCACTTGCATTCTTTACATTCCCTAGACTGTAATTCCCTCTCCCTCACCTGCTAAGGAAAGATACAGGGTTTTATTTATTGTTGTCTCCAATGCTTAAGTGAATCTTTGACACACAATAAGTGCTTAGTAAATATTTATTTAATAATAAAGGTCAGTTTAACAAATAGAAAAATCAGGAAATGAGGATTTTCTCCTTTGCCAGATTCCAAAGATTTTTTTTAATCTTTAAAATTTATTTATTTGCACAAGCAGGGGGAGCAAGAGGCAGAGGGAGAAGCAGCCTCCCTGCTGAGCAAGGAGCCTGATGTGGGACTTGATCCCAGGACCCTGGGATGATGACCTGAGCTGAAGCCAGTTGCTTAACCTACTGAGCCACCCAGGCATCCCTATTTTTTTTTTTATGTAAAATTAGCAAATAATATTTCAGTACTCCCATTTGTCTTGGAATCATATGGAAGAAAATTAAGTCAACAGAAATCTTCCCTCTGCTGTCCTTGTGCTGGCTATCTCTGTCGCCCTTCGAGACCTACTCTCTCTTCTTCCTGTGACCTGTGACCGTGGAGAAGATAGCTGCTTAGTGGGTTCAGCAGGAGCTGGGAGGTTGTGAAGAAAAGGGTTGGTGGTATTTACACTTCTGACTTTGTCCCTGCCAGGCCCCTGACACAGTCCCCTCTTGCCTTAACCTTTCACTGTGTATTTTAGTTGTGTGGGGTAAATACTGGGATGCTGATTAAAAGACTGTTTAAAAAAAAAAATAGAATTTGTGGGTATATTTCCAGACGTGTGTGTGTGTGTGTGTGTGTGTGTGTGTGTGTGTGTGTACGTGTGATGACCTTGACTTATGATGAGAGTATGTGGCTATGTGTGTGCACACATGTGATGGAGGTAGTTTAGAATCCTTGTCTTTGCATTTCAGTGAGTAACAGGGAAAAGGAGTATGTTTGTTTAAAAAGTAAAGTTGACATAACAAGTTCCTTTTGATTACATGCATCTTAGGAAATCTCTCATTGAAGGGAGTGATTTAAATGGAAAACATCGTGAAATAATCATCAAAGAAGACCTCTCTCAGCCACGAGGAATTGCTGTTCATCCAATGGTCAAGTAAGAATTTGTGAAAATAAGGCACTTTCCCACAGAGGTCATGAGACAGTTCATGTTTGATGTACTAGTGTCCAGAATTTGTCTTAAGACCTCAGGTATTCAGGGGAATCAGAAATCAAGAAAATCCATGAGATTGGTTCAAATTTTCAGAAATGATATAGCCAGCATGACTTCCTCATCCTTTTATATCTTTTGACTTTCTGTTCTTACATAAAAGTTTTGTTATTCACATAACCTTACTTTTAAGCCAATTTAATATTTTTAAAAAGAAGTGAGCTGTAATTCATTAACCAATTAGATGCAAGCCCATGAAACTACTTTCTTTGAAAATCTACATTATTGCTTTCCTGAGTGAAGGATGGTATTTGGATTGCGTGGCTTATGAATTCTATTTAGAGAAAACATAAGATGAGTTTGAATGATAGGTCATTCCTAGATTTAGACAACTGGAAATAGAAACCAGGAAAGATGAGAGGACTATGTTGTTAATTGTGAATTTGACATATTGGTGACAAATGTTGGTTTAGGTTTAGAGAATTAAGGAAAATAATGGATTCCTTCCTACTTGTTAAAGAACAAGGATTAAATATTAACCCTATTTTATTTATAAGGGGAATTTTTTGATGGTCTATGGGAAATAATATACTGGCAGTAATTGGTAATTGATTTGGAGACAGCCATGTAATTAAAAGAGTGAGACTGTTACCATCTCTAAACAAACCAGTATAAAAGATAATGAACCACATTGACCTCAAAAAATGTGGCTCAGCATCCAATTTATGGAACTTAAAATCGACCAAGTTAACTGAGTACATTGTATAAAACTAGGTAACAGATAAATATGCTGTTTCCTTTATGAGGCAATTTTACACGTATAGTGAGTTTTATAAATGCATAACAGAGGGACAGGCTAACAAGATTGTATTGCCTTTTGCAGCATGAAATGCTAATTTAAGAATATGCTCTTGAACACACTTTCAATTAGTAATATAGTACAGTTTTTCAAACTAATAATTTCTTCTTTATCCAATGATCTGAGCCTTAATTCAGCATTTCCTGTCCAAGATGCTCTACATAGAAAAGATAATTTTTACTGTTGAGAATTATTTGTCCAGTGTACACTGCTAGACTTTCTATATTCCTTGGGGTACCACTTCCGTTAATTCTAAAGTGATTTACATTGACGTTTTCAGGGATGAAAGAATGGAAGAATGTTTTTCATGCAAATTTTATTTGTTGTATGCTTTCTTGATTAAAGGAGATTATTCTGGACTGATATGGGGATTAATCCACGAATTGAAAGTTCTTCCCTTCAAGGCATTGGCCGACTGGTTATAGCTCGTTCCGATCTGGTCTGGCCCAGTGGAATAACAGTTGATTACTTAACTGACAAATTGTATTGGTGTGATGCCAAGCTGTCTGTGATCGAAATGGCCAATCTGGACGGTTCAAAACGCCAAAGACTTGCCCAGAACGATGTAGGTGAGGCTTTGGGATGGGTGATTTCTTCCTTTTGTCCTGAGTGTTGACAAGTGTTAGATACAAAATGTGTTTACACATACATACACACTGACACACGCACACACTCATCCCCTCCAGACACACCCTTTCCTCAGCCATATATGGTGAGAGAAGTATGGAGACAAACACACTGACAGACTTCTTGGGGACTTCTGAGCTACAAAGATTACCTTCACATTGGAATAATGGATAAAAGCGTAGTGATTTATAATCATTTCTCTTTGCCAAGACTTCCCCAAATCAGAAGGAAAATATTAACAATTTTAAGACCTCTTGAGGAATAAGAACTCGATTCAGTTGTTGTCATTTGTTATGTTTTAGACAATGTCATTCGTACAACTGTCATAGTATCACCGTTAGGTATTAACGAATATCCATTCATACACAAAGATTAATATAGTTTTCTTTCCTATTATATTTTCAGATTTTTCATGGGGTGTCATGTATGTTCATAAACATTTGTAAAATGCTATAGTCTATGCTAAATGTTGAAAGAGAAATACTGGGGATGCCTGAGACTCAGTTGGTTGAGTGTGAAACTCTTGGTTTCAGCTCAGGTCATGATCTCCAAGTGAAGAGATTGAGCCCTGTGTGGGGCTTTCTGCTCAGCAGGAAGCTGAGCCTTTCTGCCCACTCCCGTGAGCCTGCATTCTCTCTCTCATAAATAAATAAGTCTTAAAGAGAGAGAGAGAGAGAGAGAAGAGAGAGAAATACTAAACATACCAGGACCCACTGCATTTTCTTGAGCAGGAAATCTATGTGAGAAGACTGGCACCTCACTGTAAGCACTTAGGTAGCAGTGTAAGGGTTGGATTGAGACCGAGAGAGAAGGAAATTAGTCAGGAGGCTACAACCGTTGTCTAGGCAACAGTCTGAAGTCCTGAGAAAGAACATTGCCAGTTCAAAGGAAAATGGAGGATTAGAGTATTAAAAAAAATCACTGTGAATGAAAAACTTAGAGAATTTGGTAATAGACTGAATATCAAAATGAGAGTCAGGGAGATGTTGAAGGTGCTATAGAGACTCAGAAACTGGTCACTTGAGAAGATGCAAAAAGTATGGTCTATCTCTTTTAGGAAGAAGCTAATAATCTGCATGTTTATTTTGTCCATTCTTTTTGGCTTAGAGGAGATGAATTTCTAAATTTGTATTACACATTAAGTTGATTATGATGAGTATAATTGAAAATTTTATATACTTCCAAGATTACTTAAAAATTCAAGATATACTTTATAATAAATCATAAGCTTATATAAGATCATAGGCTCTATGCACTTAACATATTTATTCAATCATTTTGGGAAGTGGAGATACAGTAGAGAGTAAAACAAAAATGGTTCCTGTGAGGTCATAGAATTGGGAGGTGGGGAGCATATATTATTAAAAAAAAATACATCACCCAAATAAAAGGGAAAGTATAGCTTTGCTATATGAAGGCATAAAGGGATTCGAAAATTCCTAACCAGAATGGAAAGATACCATAGGCTAAACCAAAAAGCATAACAGATACTTTATGAATAATTTCTATGCTGCCGTAATCTGGGACTAATGCAATCTCCTATTAAAAGCCATTATCGATGGACTTGGGGGAGGAAAAGTGTTGTAACCAGCACTGGGTGTTCTATAAGACTGATGAATCACAGACCTGTACCCCTGAAACAAATAATATGTTATATGTTAATTAATTGAATTTAAATTTTAAAAAAGCCATTATCAGATATTTGCTACGGAAAGTTCTAAGTGACCTTTTCCGTCATTACAGTGCCATCTACTGGCATATAAGTAAGTGGTAGTTTCTCAGCTGCTCACTCAGGATTTTTAATGTAAAGATTGAAGGATTCATTCATTCATTCATTCTTTTTTTTTGAGAGCGTGCATGGTAGAGACTGGGAAGGGGCAGAGGGCAGAGGGAGAGAGAGAATCTTAAGCAGGCTACAGGCTCAGTGTGGAGACACAGGGCTTGATTTCACGACTCTCAGATCATGGCCTGAGCTGAAATCGAGAGCTGGATGCATGACTGACTGATACAACAGGTGCCCCCAAAGAAATTCATTCTTCATTTAACATTCAGCTGTGGCTCTTCTATTTAAAAAACTACAAAGATTGTGTCTAGTGTGAGGTATTTGTTGAAAAACTATAGCTAATTCTCATCAACTATGCTTCAATATTCAAAATAAGAAAAATAAAAAATTTTATTTTATTTTATTTTTTAAAAAGATTTTATTTATTTATTTATTTGACAGAGAAAGAGAGATCACAAGCAGGCAGAGAGGCAGGGAGAAGGGGGAAGCAGGCTCCCCGCTGAGCAGGGAGCCCAATGTGGGGCTCAATCCCAGGACCCTGAGATCATGACCTGAGCCGAAGACAGAGGCTTTAACCCACTGAGCCACCCAGGCGCCCCAAGAAAAATAAAAAATTTTAAAAAGATTAGAACAATAGCTAATTCTGACACATGCTACGAAATGGGTGACTCCTGGGGACATTATGATGAGTGAAATAAGCCAGGCCCAAAAGACAAATACTGTGTGATTCTATCAACTGGAAGTATCTGGAATAGTCACTTTCATAGAAAAAGTAGAATGATGTTTGCCAGTGACTGAGAAGGGTGGGAAATGGGAAGTTGTGGTTGAATGGATATTAGAGTTTCAGTTTTGCAAGATAAAAACGTTCTGGAAGTTGGCTGCATAACAAAGTGAACACACTTATCACTACTAAAATGTACGCGTAGGTGAAGGATACATCTTATGTTAGCTGTTTTTCACCATAACAAAAAAACCTCTCATAGCTATATAAAAAATGTCCTTGCTGCATTTATGGCTTTAATTGAGAACAAAAGGCTAGAGACTAAGATGCTCCTAATGGCCCTGGTCAATAAAGATGAATGGAGATTCATTGTCACCTGGATAAGTCATTAGAGTTTGCTGCCAGAAGAGGGAGATAGTCTTTCTAATCCACCAAATTCACTGCTCATTTGCAAAAACCTGGCCTGGGAAATGTGACTGGATATGATTAAAGCTTCCAAATTTGGGGCTCCTTAGCTTTAAGCAGCCTCTAACCACTTGAGATAGTGTATTACAGCATTTCCCTGCTTACTATAAATACTTGAATATCTTATCAGGGCAGTTGCAAGGGGCATGGAGATGTGGGTTAGTTGAGGTGGGGTCGGAAGAGCCCACTTAGGGGTTGATAGGAGCCATGAAAATGGAGGCAGCGGATAGTGAATGACTTTTAAACAGCTTGGCCAAGAAAGGAAGGAAAAAGACAAAAGGAGGCTAGAGGGGTCAGAGAGGTGAGGATATTAATGAGCTAAGGGAAGGCAGCTAGAGAAGGAAGAGAGTAAAGATGTAAAAGAAAGGGGTAAGTGACAGAACAAGGTGCGAGAGAAGGCAGGAAGAATGAGACCAGGAGCACAGGTCGGTGCACTAAGATTAGATAACAGGAAAGTTAGGAAGGAGGGTGGGGGTCCAATGCAGGGAAATGTGTTGCAGGAGATGGGAATTTAAGGAGACTGTTATTCGGTTACTTCAAATTGTTAAAGACCCTTACAACAGCCTGTGGATTTACTCTACTGCTTATCGTTGCCACTCAAAAGACAAGGATCCTAAATGCAAAAAGAGATAAAAATAACTCGCTGACGTTTAGTCTATAGTGACAGAATCACCAAACACAACAATATTGCCTCCCTGGCCTCTTCCTTCTTGATATATTCTGTCAATCAGCCCACATTCTCCCAGTCCCCAAATGCTATGTGACAATGCGAGGACTTCGTACCAGCCGACTCCCCTTCTAGGATGAAGTTCCCTCCTCATGTGGGTTCTTCCTGGTGCAGGCGTAGGTGGTAGCGTGTACCTTGCTTAGCGGCTGTATTAAAGGAATGCTTTAGTGTGGGAATCACGTGAGCATGTTGTGAGCCTTGTTCTTTTGAAAACATTCATGGCAAAGACAAGATGTACTTGCCTTGGGTTTAAACTTGCATTTAAACTGCTTCCAGGGCACCCCTTTGCTGTGGCTGTGTTTGAGGATCATGTGTGGTTCTCGGATTGGACTATGCCATCGGTAATAAGGGTGAACAAGAGGACGGGCAAAAATCGGGTACGTCTCCGAGGCAGCATGCTGAAGCCTTCGTCACTGGTTGTAGTTCATCCATTGGCAAAACCAGGTACACTGGCCATGTCACACAGTATTTCTTTGGCTGGCATCTGTAACTATTTTAACTGATAGGAGAAGAGGGCGGTATTGCAGTTCTCACTAGTTTGGGTAGATGTTAAGATTTCCTGAGATTGGGTTGGGTTTAAACTGAAACAATCTGGTAGTGAATTTGGGCTTTATCTCTCCATTCTCACGTTTGCGTCTCCTGACCAGCTTCTACTCAAGTTGTTCCTTTCCAAGGAGTCTTGGGTTAAAGGCACTGAGGGTGGGGTGACTTAGACACCTGCAGTAGAAGCTTCTGTCTCTTCTGGGGCCTTTCTCTCCCCACCTCAGAGTGCCAGGGAGTGAACAACATCCAGTGTCCTGTACTAACTTCCTTCTGAATTGCCCCTTGTTGGTCTGACTAGATCATGAGTCAGCCAATAGGGATCGCATCTGCTTAACGAACTTCTTGAACAAAAGTGCCGACTCCACTCAATAAATACTCACAAGGTAATAACATTCGAGCTGATCTTAGAACTGGCTCCATTAGAGACTCTTCTGAAATAGCTCTTGATAGAGGCTCCTTTAGATACACTGAGTTTCAACCCCCAAAAGCTATACGCTGTGATTTGTATCAATGGCACTTTTTTTGATCTCCAAGCCCATCTGTGAACGTACCTCTTTTCCCCACAAGGAGCACAGCCTTGCTTACATCAAAATGGAGGCTGTGAACATATTTGCAAAGAGAGGTTTGGAACTGCTCAGTGTTTGTGTCGTGAAAGTTTCATGAAAGGCCCAGATGGCAAAATGTGTCTGGCTCTGAATGGCCATCAGATACCGGCAGGTAAGATGATAAATTGTATGACTTAATTATCTTATTTTGGCTCAGGAATATAGTTCTACAGCAATCCCTATGCTTCTGCTGATGTTTAATATTTTGTGTTATTAAAAGCTTCCCTGCTTTGGGGCGCCTGGGTGACTCAGTCGGTTAAGCGTCTGACTCTTGTTTTCAGCTCAGGTCATGATTCCAGGGTTGTGAGATTGAGCCCTCCATCGCGTTCCCTGCTGGACCTGGAGCCTCTTTAAAGATTTTCTCTCTCTGTCTGGACTTCCCATCCCCCTGATAAAAGATTTCCTGCTTTTAGGGATGCCAAGTCTTTGTTTTGCTTGTTTTTCTCATCTGGTGAGTTTGGGCTCCTTGTTAAAGACTAAATTCAGCTGACCTCTTCTAGTTGTAAAACTAACAAACCAAAGACTATCCAAAATGTTGAGTTCCAGTCCTCCGGCCCCCTATTTACAGTGGAGTAGCCCAAACTTGGAAAAAAAGTTTTCCAAAAAAAGCCAGCATTTTACCACCTCAGATAATGTTCAGAGACATTTTGTTTAGACGTTTTATGGCCTCAATTTTAGAGGTAGTCATATACATTCCTACCATATAACTGGGCTTATTATGAAAAGCAAAGCCCTTTATAGGTAAATAACTTTAGGATAGTAAATAAGTGTAGGGAATGTAGCCTGAGAAGGCTTGTGATCCACATTTAAAAAACTAAATATGACTTTGAGGAAGAGGAAGGAAGAAGATATCAAATGTGGGGTATAACCAGTAGTGCTGATTTGCTTCCCTTGAATGGGCATGCAAGCAGTATTAAAGATTTTTTTTTTTTTTATTTGCTTATCTAGTAGGCATGGTGTAAGTTAGGTGATAGATTAGCAGCAAACAAATGGGTTGATTATCCATGGACCAGAATTGGTGATTTTAGATTTTCAGAATTTTCTATTGGCTGTTGCTTTAGAAAAACAGTTCTCAATATTTTTGGTTTTAGGACCCCTTTACACTCTTTAAAAAAGATTTATTTACTTAGAGAGGGAGAGAATGTGCACATGCTCAAGTGCTCGTGCAAGGGACAAGGGGCAAGGGGCAGAGGGGAGTCAAGCAGACTCCCTACTGAGTGTGGAGCCTGACACTGGGGCCCGGGGCCACCACCCTGAGATCATGACCTGAGCCAAGATCAAGAGTCGGATACCGGGTGTCATCCCAGGACTCCTTTCAACTCCTAAGCATGCTTGAAAACCCCAAAGAGCTTTTGTTAATGTGAGTTATAGCTATCAATACTCATTAATATTAGAAATTAAAACTAAAAGTTTAAAAACTATATCTACTATACTTACAATAATATTCTAGTATGTATGAGCATCATATATTTTTAGGGAAATAAATGAATTAACTATTTTCTAAAACAAAAATATATGGTGAGCATAACAGCACTGGTCTGCATTTATATCCTAATCTGGTTTAATACAGGGCAGCCAGATTCTCATATCTGCTTCCGTGTGAAATCTGTTGCTTTGTTGTTTTGGTTGAAGCCTATGAAGAAAATCTGACCTCGCACAGACATGGATTTGGAAAAGAGAGGATTGATCATTTAATGTCCTTTTCAGATGACTTTTTTGTATATCTTCTTTCAATACTATGGCTGAATGGGACAGGTTGTAGTTTCTTAAACCATAGTTGCAGTGTGGAGTCTTAAGCCACACCAATGAACTTTCTGTCACTTGCTATGTTAAAATCCAGTGGTCTATTTTGTACTTTGAGTGGCTCTTTTACCAATGCATGATTTTGCGGCATCATGTTGGCCGTTTGAAAGTACGGATTGCCTGAGTTGTGCCTATTTTCCAAGTGTCACACACACATATAAATCACATTCATTAATTATTACCCTCAGGCTCATTAGACAGGTCTTTGAGTTTTGGGCTTTTCGTCAAGCTCAGGGTGGTGGAGAAAATTTTTCAGAATTCTACTTCTCGCTTGAAAGCTAAAATTTTATCATTGTCAGTAAGTACTGTCAATTGTTTTTCTCGAAATGACCAACTCACCTCATTTTTGAGAAAATGCTTGCCAAGTTTCTAAGTGTTAATAACATACTTTGTCAGTCAGCCTTTCAAGTAAAAATTATGTTCAATGTAAAAAGGGGCTAGTTTCAGCTTGCAACTCGAAGAGTACGCAAGTGCTTTTCCTCCAGGTGACCAGACAACTGTCATAACTTCATAATGTACCCAGAGTGTTTATACATACTTCCCATTTCATTATATAGAATATTAAAGAGCCAAGTATTCCATGGTTGAGATTTTAAAAAATGAATAATACTTAACTGCTTCATCATGGTTCTTCTTAAGTGAGACAGGATCTGTGTGTGCATGTGTGGGTGAATGTGTATAGTGGAGAACATGGCTATTAGTTGATTTTGGGGCCATACACTTAATTCATGCTAAGACGCCAGCAGTCTTACCTAATGTCTAATTCACATGTATTTGCATTTTGTGAAAATAGTCTTGACCTTATGGACTCTCTGCAATGGGAACCCGGGAATCCGTGGACCATACTTTGAGAGCTTAGCGTTTTAGGAGATCCATTTTTCCCATATACTGAGGAGTTGCATAGGTCCCACAGCTATGTTAAGTTGTAGCTTATTTATACCCTACACATTTATAAATACAGGTAAAATAAAGCTAAAATAAGTATTGAAAGAAGCCTAAAGGAGGAGTATATATGGAAGGCAGGTTGAGGAGATCATCTTATTAATTTTTCCTTAGTGATGGTGGGCTGTGATTGTAGTTGGTTATGTCCATTAGATTTTCGTATTCTACTCTTACTGTATGTGC
This sequence comes from Procyon lotor, assembly GCA_028646535.1. Lineage (NCBI taxonomy): Eukaryota > Metazoa > Chordata > Mammalia > Carnivora > Procyonidae > Procyon > Procyon lotor. The sequence goes on from CM053604.1 coordinate 76,628,838, forward strand.
CAGTACCTAAAAGAGTCCTGTCTTTTTGCCCTCTGGCTCCCCCAACCCTCCACCATCAAGTGCACTGGGAGAAGCTGGGAGGCTATGGTATAACAGGCAAGATTTTCTAAGTCACCAAGATGTTGCTGGTTTCCCCAAATGCTCTTACTGTAAGAGTAAGTCTAAACTTAAAACCAGCAAACAGCCATAAATAGAAATTAAATCAAACTTTCTTCATCATAAAAGAGAAATTGACTGTATCGTTTGATCTTCACTAGGTAGTGAAGCAGATCAAGGAATGCCATTGGGTGTCATATCCAGAGGATTTGAAGATAACATTACGGAATCTCAGCACTTGCTAGTGGCTGAAATCACAGTATCAGGTATGACTAAGGAATTCTCCAATATAGCTTTGGTTCCACCAATTTCCAGCCTACCAGTTAGAATCCTAAATTAGCTCTCTAACTTTGGCTAAGTGTATGCAATACTAGTCAAGCCAAACTTTGGATTCAAACTTTGATCCTTCTTTTCTGAACCGTGTGCCTGAGGAACCATGTTAGATTAGACATGAATTTACTCATTGAGAGTCTTTGAACTGAAACTTCTTTGAAGAAATCTAACTTGGAAACAAAGGTGGAAAATAAGACAGAACAGACTTGAGTGTGTGCCCATCCAGCCCTAGTAATTTTGATATTTAGCCCATGTAGCTACACTTCCCTTAGTGTGAAAAGTAGATAGTAACTGACAAGCAAATATAGGTTGGTTGCTTCAGCCGCTCCAGAGTTTACAAAGAGCAAATGTTAGAATTGTGTTCTATATGGCACATTTATCACCAAAATGCCAAATAATTTGTTCAGCATATAACAACTTCAGGGAGCCTAATTCTTTTATACTCTATATTTACTCATGAGGCCAATGGTTTTCAAACTGGGCTTCACTCAGCCCTAGAACCTCTGCAAGCCTCACCCCTTCTTCACGGCCCTCTACCTGTAATCTGTACAGATCTACTTTGAAACATTGTATTTATTTCTATTTCTAAGATTTTATTTTAACAAAGCACCTGTGGCTAAAAATGGGTTCAAAAGCTCCACATTAAGACCTTAGATACACTTAAAGTGCTCATTCAACTCAAGTGGTCTACAGGCTACTTTGTCTGTGTAGGAGATCCTGGAGACCTCTTCCCTTTCCCTATAAGAACTTATCAGTACAGGGGTGCCTGGGGGGCTCAGTCAGTTAAGTGTCCAACTCTTGATTTCAGCTCAGGTCATAATCTCAGGGTTGTGAGATCAGGCCCTGCATGAGGCTTCCCACTGGGTGTGGAGCCTGCTTAAGATTCTCTCTCCCTCTCCTTGACCCCTCTACCCACTCTCTCTTAAAAAAAAAAAAAGAACTTATCACTGTGATTTTTTATAAAATACACAGAGGTGGATATTTTTGGTAAAAACAATTTGTATGGAGCTTTAGAGTTTGCCAGGTACTTTACCCTTTAATTTGATTCTTTTTTTTTAATTTCTCTATGTATTTGAGAGAGAGAGAGAGAGAAAGAGATAGAGAGAGAGTGGGGGGAGGGGCAAAGGGAGAGGGAGAAGAGAGAATCTCAAGCGGACTCCCTGCTGAGCATGGAGTCTGATCTCACAACCCCAAGATCATGACCTGAGCCAAAATCAAGAGTCAGAAGTTTAACTGACTGAACCACACTGGTACTCCTCTGATTTGATTCTTATCACAACCCATCACTTTATGGATTTGAAAACTGAGACTAAGACATATTAAGGTAAGACATTTACCAAAGATTTTTGAAAATTATGACCAAATAATGCATATCAAGAAA
>CM053604.1:76630747-76647095 GCA_028646535.1 Procyon lotor
TCTTGCATTATATACTTCATTTATTTTGATAACAATATTTGGAGCTACTTCATTAAATCTGCTTAGAGTGCCCTGCCATTTTTCCCTCGGCCAGCGTCTGTTTGACACAGATAATATAATACACAGAGGGTGAGAAAAGTTTCCTCAGAAAGGAGCAGAAATTATTTAACTTGATTTATGGGTCGGGGTGAGCTTTTTTTTTTCTTTTCTTTTCTCCCCTCAAAGGATCCAAATAGCATGAAACATTTCATTAGTGAACGTATCACCAGATTTGGTAACTAAACGGCTGAAGCAATTAAGCTGTTGTTCTCCTGTGAACTAAAAGTTCACAGAACATATTTTGAAACACTAATGTTTGGGAGACTCAAAGACCAAAATAATGACAGAGAGTCAATTAGACCCATGGGTAGGATAGGGGAGTGATGAGACAGCCAAAGATTTGTAAAATATGTACCGTATAAAAGGCTGTGTTTGGCTTCATACCTGAGACTATACTCTACCTTGTGGAGGATAGATGGAATTGACTGTCTTTGGGAAAACTGCTTCCTCTTTCCATATCTGAATTGTGTTCTATTTTGTCTTAGTCTATAAAGTTTTAGTTCTCCTCATGGTAGGCTAAGGGGTCATATTTATATTTTGTAGTGAGATTTCATTTAAACAAAGTGTCTATGCTAAAAAGAATTTGAAAATTCTAGAATAGATTTTGGGTTAGGGTCAATATATTCTTATTCCCCAAAGACCTAAAGACTGCTACGTAGCAAATAGACCTGTATACAACAAGGCAAAGAAATTCAGTCGTAAAAAGGTTTCCTTGTCAAGTTTACCGAAGTAATGAGTTCTTCTAAATTCATGAATAAAATGTAAAATTCTGAACGTGGCCTGTTGGGTTCTAGCTGAACTAGTCCTTACACACCTCACCAGCCTGTGTGAGCCTTTCTGTCCTCGACTTTCTATGGCCAGCTTTAGTCCTACTGGCCTTGCTTGTAACAGACAGATGCTCTGTTCTCAGCCCACAGTGTTCCTTCTACACCCTTCTAAGTCCTGTGTATCCTTCAGATCTCAGCTTCAGATCCCGCTCAGAAAGCTTTTCCTGGTCTCCTAAGCGGGTGAGATGAGAGTTATTTCAGCACCCTTAGAACCTGGTGTTGTTTCTTGAGAGTGCTTATCACACCTGTACTTTCATAACTAATTGTACAAGACAGCAGAGACTCTGTATTCTCCATCACTGTATTTTTGGCTGTCATTAGGATCTGGCATATGATAGGTACTTTTTTAAAAATTAATTTTAGTAGCTTAACTAATAGGCCCAAGAGTCTTTTCCTAATGTCATAAGGCTAATTCTGATTCAGACTGTCACAGTATTCTTTTTTTTTTAAAAAGATTTTATTTATTTATTTGACAGAGAGAGAGAGAGATCACAAGTAGGCAGAGAGGCAGGCAGAGAGAGGGGGAAGCAGGCTCCCTGCTGAGCAGAGAGCCCAATACAGGGCTCCATCCCAGGACCCTGAGATCATGACCCGAGCCCAAGGCAGAGACTTTAGGCTTTTTTTTTTTTTAGACTTTTTTTTAAAGGTCAAATCCTTCTTTTTTTTTTTTTTTTTTAGATTTTTTATTTGACAGCGAGAAACACAGCGAGAGAGGGAACTCACTGAGCCACCCAGGTGCCCCAATACTCTTCTTCTTTATCATCCTTATTTACATATGTATAAAATTTATTATTCTCAGGTCTTTTTTTTTTAAATCATTTTTTCCTCAGTCCCTACAATTATCATGTGAAGTAGATTGGACAAAAAGCGTTACCCGAATTTTGGAGAAGAGGGATGTGAAGCCCGGGCACTCATTCCTTCCAGAGCTGGCATGTGTCAGAAAGAAATTTGGCTATAGCCCGTCCCCCAACGCCCAGTGGTATATCCATTGCTTTTCATTATGCAAAAGCTGCCTTGGGGTTTGCAAGTTACCGAATCATATTCTAATTTAAGGCAATTCTGCAAATGATTTAAAATGTCTTGGGTAATTGTGTCTTGTCCACTGTACGCTGAGCAGCCTTGTGACCTGAGAGCTAGTCTTCCAAATAAATGCCAAATCAAATGGATAATTGATTTAGTCTGAACTTATCCGTCTTGAAGAGTAATGAGTGATAGGAGATGACCAAGCAAGAATGAAGGGCATGCGTCCCCACAAGAGAAATCTCACTCAAATAGCTAAGCAAATCAAATGCAGTTACCCAATGTCTGCATTCACGTGGAACCTGAATCCTACTGGGATCATCTAACTTTCTTTAATTTAGGGGCAAGTTTAGAGGGCTTCTTTTACCTCTTCTGTACTCAGATAAGCAAACTTACCAATGAATAGAGAGATGATAGTTTATATCCTGCTGTGGTAGGTCAGGTCCCCCCAACTCCAACTATGGCATTTGGAGAATGATTATATACATAAGTAGTCAAAAGAAAAAAAAAAACTTGCTCATGATTATGGCTCAACATGCAGCTCTGTCCCCCAGGGCATTTGCATTTCAATGAGTATGACATGAAATGATCCATTTACAGCATTTAGTTTATATGGTTCATGACTTTGTAAAAGTGCCTTGAGGTCTGCAAGTCACTGCATGAATCTTGACAATAAACATACATTGTGTCATACATATTCTCATATATGAGGCATATTTTTGTAAATTGACAATAAATCTTTTTATTGCATCTTGTATGGTTGTAATAAATATTTATTGTACTCTGCCATGTTGGTACCCAGATCTACTTGTTAAATATTAGTCCATGTCTTTTGGGGGGATAAGAATATATTGACCCCTGTTATACATCCTAATGGTTCAGAATTCTCAAATAAACAATAAAACTTCTGATATTTGAGTTCATTTACTCCTAGAAATTTTATAGTTTTATAGTTTTATGGTTCAAGTTTGCAAATGCTTTTTAAAAAATTATAAACAAGTTCACACTGGGTTCTTTGAATATTGATAGTTTTTTAAGACTAAAGATTTACTGAAAGCATATAAATGGGAGCATATAGCTTATGGGCCCTTTAATATAGATATTAATAATATTAATTATTAATTAATTATTATTAATTATTAGTTGTTTCTCTTTGGAGGTTAACCTGTCCAGGAACTCAGGAAGGAAGTGCTGGAATGTTCTGTAGAACCCAAAATACTCAAGCCCATTTCCCCCCTACGGTCTGCAAGTAATCTGATGAGGTTCTTGCTGTTTGCAGATGCTGATGACTGTGGTCCTGTGGGATGCAGTGCACAGGCTCAGTGTGTTTCCGAGGGAGAAAATGCCACATGTCAGTGCTTGACAGGATTTACTGGGGATGGAAAACTATGTTTTGGTAAGAGCAAAGGCCAACACACATATCTGGAAAATAGGGAACCAGAAACATTCTTTCAGATAATACAGATTCAAAAGCTCCTGAGGATTTATGTAATCAGCAGGATTGAATAAATTATTTGATATTAGCTAAACTGATAATGGATGGCACTTATAGAATATATGAAGCATATAGTATGTTGTCATATTACAGTGAGTTTATATTAGAATTGTGTGACATATGCAGTTGATATTAAGGAGAAAATTTTATAATTAGCTTCAGAAGCATGAATTTGAGTTTGAGTCAAATTTATAAATTTGCCAGTTACAATAAAAACACAAATCCCCCCCCCCAAAGCTGAGATCTTAAAGTTTTAGTTGAATGAATTGGTTGTGCTGGATAGGTTTCCGTGTTATATTGAGAGTGCCTTGAAATTTTAAGTTAGTGATTACTGTAAAAAATTTCTGGCCCAATGTGATTTATTTATTCATACTTAGCTAAGCAGACACCCACACAATCTGTAAAAACTCATTTGGACGTGAACTTTATGACCAAACTGTAGAATTTGCATTACATTTGAGAACAGTATCTGTAAGCGGTTGAAAGATTGTATGTAAGCTTATACTTCTGTTTTTCCTACGATTCTCATTTATGCCAGGATTGTCTACATATTTCACTCGTTCATCGTTTTGCCCACAGATATAGATGAATGTGAGATGGACATCACAGTTTGCCCCTTCACCGCCTCTGAGTGTGTCAATACTGAAGGTGGCTATGTCTGCCGGTGCTCAGAAGGCTACCGAGGCGATGGGATTCACTGTCTTGGTGAGAGAGCGTGTGTGCCAAGGGAGGAGGCTGGAGGCAGCCCTCAGAGGATCGGGAAACACTGTGGGTGTGGTGGGTTGAGAAAAGACGGGATATAATTTAAGTGCCACCCATGTTAAGACTAAAAGAGAAGTGGCGTGACCTGTTCCAACTGTCATATCTCGATTCTGGGTGAACAGTCAAGTTTGTGCCCTTGTGCTAGGACGGCACTGGTCAGCTTCAAGACCCTGCAGAGGTTGTGGGGCTCTCTGCCTTTCTCATTCTTTCTCTGGAGTTGAGTGACGCCAGTACCTCCTTAACGCTCCACACCTCGAGCCATCACGGCGGGGAGTCGTACAGCATTTTCGTTATCCCTGGATTTTGCAGGTTAGCTGCAGTGAACTGCAGAGCCGAGGGAGGCTGGTTGGAAGTCCTGCTTTGTGCATGAAGGAAAGGAGGAGTGGTTCTGTGAAAGGGCTCACCAGGCAGCTCTGGATGAGTGTCAGTAGATGGGAGCTGCAAGCCACAGACATTCAGATACAAGGAAAGAGTGATTAAGACGTCTTTCATAATCACCGTCCTCTGCCAAGGTCTGGGTGTGGCTTCTGGGTTGGGAGCTCACTTAGTGGCTGTCTCGTACCATGCCAGGTGTGAGGAGCAGAGCAGCGCCCCACAAGTGGGGACCTGCCTGAAGACATCCGAGTCCCGTGAAGTGCTTACCTGGAGTTTAACAGGGCTTTCACATGCCTCTTCCAGTATTTTCTTTGCCTTCTGAAAACACACAGATCTTTTCACGGTGAGGGGCAGATGACCTGATAAGAAACTGAAATGATACTGTTTTCTCCCACAGGCTGAGGTTAAATATGAACCATCAGTCATGACTCCCTAGTTTTTTTGGAGCTGGCTGGTTTAAATCAGACCTTTATCAGATGAGTTTTGTGGGGTCCACAGTCATTAGTAAATAGTCTCTTAAGCACATAGTTGGCTGTCAGTCAGGAAAATGTCACTGCTCTTAATTACTCAGGCTCATAGATAATTTAGACAAACAGGCTTTATATTTAATTTACTTTGCAGAGGAAAGAAGGTATAATTTTTGGATGTTTAAACTCCTTAAACTCTGGATTCTGTATTACTAACCTACCTCCTTCCAGCAGTGAACATGCAACAGGGTATCTTGGCCCAGCTTGCCTGGGGGCAAGGAGTCCTCAGGCCACATGGAAGAATGGACTGATTCCTGTTCTCCCTCTCTTTCTCCCTCTCTGTCTCCCTTCCCCTCTTTCTCTCCTGCTATCTCTGCCTCACTCTCCCTCCCTCCTTCTTTCCTTCCTCCTTCCAGATACATGTAGATATAGTGCTTTACACCGTGCCTGGAACATAATAAATGCCACATAAAAACAATAAGTTATTCTTACTCTTAGGAGTGGTTGTATTTCTTGGCCAAAAGTATTCCTTTGTTCTTGCTTCTTGGAAAAGCTCTCTCTGACTCTCAAGGTTCATATAGATGATAGAAATTATAGGGATATAGAGATTATGGAGCTATAGAGATTATAGAGATTTCACAGAAATTATAACAGGAAGTAAGTAAAAAAAAAAGACTCCATTTGAGTCCCTCGGGATAGCAGTTCAATGTGACAGATTTATTTGGCAACTATCGGTGCAGGGACACAGTACTCAGAAGTGTGAGGAAGAGCAGGATGCTGGAGGCAGTGCTTGCTTGCGAGAAGAGTAGGATCGGAGAGACAGGGAGCTGTGGTAAGTGGTGAAGAGGGGTCTGCACTATGAGAGAAGTAAAAACGGCAGTGAAAGTTCCCAACTGGAAGAATATCTGGTTGAGGTATTGGCAAAGACGTCATGAAGGAAGTGTCACAGTGCGTGGACCTTGGAGCATGAGTAAATTCTCATTCGGCAGAAATGAGAAGGAATGGGGAGCATTCCAGGCACAAACATATTGCAGGTCAATTTGGGGGGTAGAGGATAGCCCACATGAGCACCAAGTATAGTGTATATAAACAGAATGACCTTTCTGCTGTGGTTGGGGAATGGGGAGCCTGGTGTCTCTTCCTTTTCTTGTCTTTTTCTTTTTTTAAGATTTTATTTATTTATTTGACAGAGAGATCACAAGTAGGCAGAGAGAGAGGGAAGCAAGCTCCCTGCTGAGCAGAGAGCCCGATGTGGGGCTCGATCCCAAGACCCTGAGATCATGACCTGAGCTGAAAGGCAGAGGCTTTAACCCACTGAGCCACCCAGGCGCCCCTCTTCCTTTTCTTATAAGAACTTCAATCCTATTGGATTAGGGCCTCATTTTTATGACCTCATTTATTTACTTCCTTGAAGGCCCCACCTCTAAACATAGTCCCACTGGGCCTTAGAGCTTCAACATAGAGATTTTGGGGGAGATACAATTCAGTTCATAACAGGTGGGTTGGATTACATATGTGGAAGACTAGAAGCTGAGGGTCATTAGGGTTTCCTTCTCTAGACCAACCCTATCCAATAGAACTATAATATACGCTACCTATATAAATTTTCTAATAGCCACATTTCAAAAAGTACAAAGAAACAAGTGAAATTAATTTTTATTTTATTAAACCCAACATAGCCAAGATATTAACATTTTAATATGTAATCAGTATAAAAATTGTTGAGATATTTTACATTCTTTCTTATTTTAGTACTAAGTCTTCAAAATCTGGTGACACTTACAACATTATGTTATTGTAGACCAGCCTCAGTTCAGGTGCTTGCGTGTGCGTGTGCACACACACACAAACATGCACACACATACACATGGTGACAGCTACCATATTGGGCAGCTCAGCTCTTGGCAACAGAGAGCATTTGAATCAAGGGGTGCAGTGATGGAAGATGTGCTTTAGGACATTAATCTGGCGCTGGTGTTTAGGAGGCGAGTGAGGGAGAATTGGATGCAGGGAATGAGGGAAGGCTCTTCTTATAGTAATGTAAAATTGAGGAAAAGAAGGATTTAAATGTCAGGCTGGTAGTAATCAAGAAATAGGGGCGCCTGGGTGGCTCAGTCGTTAAGCGTCTGCCTTCAGCTCAGGTCATGATCCCAGTGTCCTGGGATCGAGCCCCGCATCGGGCTACCTGCTCAGCAGGAAGCCTGCTTCTCCCGCTTCCATTCCCTCTGTTTGTGTTCCCTCTCTCGCTGTGTTTCTCTCTGTCAAATTAATAAAATCTTTAAAAAAAAAAAAAAGAAAGAATATAGTAGTAGTTGGGAAAGAAAGGGATGACTTAGTTTATGTTTATGCAGAAAAAAAAGCAGAAATGTTTTATTTGCTCCGACATGTATGCAAAAGTTAAGAATGAATCTTTAGGATCCGATTTTCTAAGTGTTTGCCTAGAGACAAGTTTACCAATCTCCAGCCTTCCCACTGAAATGCGTGTTGGGATGTTTCCTTTCCTCCCAAGTACTGGGAAAACATCCAGCCTTATTTCAGAAGTTTAGAACACCTGAATGGGCAGGCAGCTGAAGGACCCACTTCATCTTTGTGTCCAGCATTCATGATAGAATTTTTTAATCAAAAAATACAGAGGCTCTCAAAGCATGCAGCATGGCAGAGGTTGAAGCTGCTCCCTTCCCAGAACGTTGGCTTTTCCAATGATATAACCCTTTGTCCTCCTCTGCACCTCACTTTTCTCTTCCCTTCTCCCTTGTTTCTGGCAGATATTAATGAGTGCCAATTGGGCACGCACACCTGTGGGGAAAATGCCACCTGTACAAATACGGAGGGAAACTACACCTGCATGTGCGCCGGCAGCCTGTCTGAACCTGGGCGGATATGCACTGGTAGGTTGGTGGGTGGTCTAGGGCCAAGGAAGGGACTTAATTCTGGAAAATTCTATACTCTAATGTATTTGCTCTGAAGAGTCTAGGAATCATTCGATTCAACCGGGCTGGTGAGTTTACGTTCCTGATTATGTGGATGCTGAGCTTGGAAATGTGAAGTAGTCCAAGTTTTCTTATTAATAACATCTGGAAGAAATTCTTTCTTTATTACTCATAATTCAATGAAGGTGGGACAACAGGTGGTTCTCCTTAACTATGCAACTAATGTCTTAATTTGTGATGTTGATTTCTGGGGTTGCTGGAAAAACTTTGCAGGTCGAGGCAGGTCAGGAAGAATGTCTAGACCCTTCGCATTTTGAATCACTTTTAAAGCTTTTCAAATATTACCTTAAAAATTAGTATTTCTTGATCTGAATTAGAACTTCAGCTCTTTTTTTCTTTTTTTCTTTTTTAAAGTTAATGGTTGATTTCTGCTTCCTTGAGGCTCTCCCCAAATGACAGTATCTTCTCACAACCTGTACCTCAGAAAGGGAGCTGGCTTCACCCCAACCCTGGAAACCAGGGTTGGGGGCTCTATCGCCACCACTCCCAACAATTTACCTGTCTCTGCTCTGCAAGCATGAAACATCTTAAGAAAGGAAATTTCAGGGCTTACTTGGGTCTCTCTCTCTTTTTTTTCTTCTTACACATTATTTTTCTCAGATAATTTGCTCTTCGTAAAGGTATTGAAAGACTGCTAATATTTGTATAGTCAGCTGCACATCCTAAGGTTTTCCTTTTAAAGAGCAGAGAACCGTTCAGTAAAAGAGACTTCACCACTTTGACATTCCCTCTGTTACAGTAACATTTCTTTTCTGTCAGATTTACTAGTCTTGTCTTTGAGGGCTCCCCTGATATTTACCTCATTTTTAGAAGAAAGCATTCTGGGGGAGAAGTTTTCGAGGCTTCCAGGATACTGGGGGGAAGTGACTGGTCACTGGTAAGAGACCAGTGACTCAGGATTCATGCAGTCATTCAGAATTGACCGTTCTCTCACTTGCCTCCAGTATGCTTTCTGTCAGATAATACTGAAGCTAAAGAAAGAATGGCTGGCTTCATGGTGAATGACGGGAATTCTGGTTGGGAAAGTGAAAACTAGAGTTGCTTCTGAGTTCTGGTCACTAAAAGACACTAGATCCCAAGTTGTTCACAGAGACTAGTTCCGGATATTGATCCCTAGAAGACCTAATCCCTTCAGAAAGTGGAAGTAATGTCTTTGATTCCTGTAGACTCTACTCCCCCTCCTCATCTCATGGAGGATGGCCGCCATTCCGTGAGAAATGGTTACCAGGAATGCCCCCCATCCTATGACGGCTACTGCCTCCATGACGGTGTGTGTATGTACATCGAAGCAGTTGACAGATACGCGTGCAAGTAAGTCAAGCTGTCTTCGTGACAGCATAGACATAAGAGATTTAAGTCCGTAACTTTTAGCAATATAAAATTTGTATCAAGGAGGTTTATTCTATAATTGGGCTTTTGCTAGGGAAAAACATATAAACACACGTATATAAAGTGTGTGTGTGTGTGTGTGTGTGTGTGTGTACATACTGCACCCTCCTTACATACATAAATATGCATTTAAACAATTGGTGATTTTCCCTTTTCCTTAACTTAATGTTGCCTCTGGTATAGTCTGGGGCTAAAACCTCTTGTTCTGGCTGAAAACTTCGATTTGTGAAAGAATTCCTTGAAACTTGGATTTGTTTTCTGCCACATATGTGGAGAACTTCCATAGTATGTTTCTGAATTTACAAATGGGTTATATATATACACACTGGACTTCTTACCTTCAATTTTCAAAACTAGAAAAAGAAATTATTTTTCTTCAGTTTCTAATAGTTGGTGTTTACACTTCTGTTGCTTAGTAACAATTGCTGGAAGTGGCCCCTGCTTCTGTTTTTTCTTTAAAAAAAAAAATTTTTTTTTTTTATATATTTATTTGACAGGAAGAGAGATCACAAGCAGGCAGAGAGGCAGGCAAAGAGAGAGAGGGAAGCAGGATCCCTGCTGAGCAGAGAGCCAGACGTAGGGGTCGATCCCAGGACCCTGAGATCATGACCTGAGCCAAAGGCAGAGGCTTTAACCCACTGAGCCACCCAGGTGCCCCTGTTTGTTCCTTTTTTGTCCCCATGACAGTTTCACAGTAGGCACAGTCAACTGAAAAGTAGGTTTGAGGGTGACCTGAAATTATAGGTCTTCCCACCATACTTACTCAGAAAACATTTCCGTGGCGGCAATATCTAGTTCTGCATCAAATTTTGCTTTTAGTGGATTTCATATTTTCAAGTCAATCAGAGGGAACTGATAGGTCCTGAAAAATAAATGGATCCCCTGTGGCTAGACTCCTGACTCATTGATAATTTTCTCCTGAGGCCTGAGGAAGAAGTGATAAAATATTCTGATCCTCATGAATAGATGCTATAAGCTTAAAGGCTTTTATTATTTTATGAATAATAATCAGAAGAAATGTAGTCTAAATTGTTAGATGAACAAATTATATTCTATGACAATGTGAATAGCCTTGCATTATAAATCATGTCAGCTAGGCAAAAGTAATGAAAAATACTCATGAATATTAGTGAAAAAGACTCAGTTCCCATAGAATTCTACCTTCATGTTCATATTTCCAGCCTAAGGTAAATCCGATCTTCACAATAGTTATCCTTGATTTTTATACTGAGTCAATTTTTTTCTTGTTCATGGTTCCTTATTATCCAAAATAATGAAATTATGAAGATAAATGTCCTACTTTATTAGATTGTGGTTTGTTTTTCTCTATGATACTTTAACTTTAGATTATAAGAGACATTACCGTAGTGTGAAGGGTACTTCACAATTATGAATTGCATTTAGTACATTCTTTCACTTGACCTGATAGCATCAATTCATTAAATGATTCATGAACTCTTTAGTACACTGATTTTCTTTCTGTCATTAAATCCTGATGAAAATATCTTATTCCCTGATAATGTTTTAAACATGAGTTGCTACAAAATGACAATTAAACTAGAGATAACACTCACATTTAAGGACCTTTAATCAAAAGCAATATTTAAAATATCACCAGAGGTCCCATTAATTTAGATTGTAACTTTCTTTTTGAATTCTACATTTAATAAAAATGTGGTTTAATCAGACATCCAACCCTTTCCTCCTTTTGCTTTGATGACTTCACCTGTATTTTTAAAATTCTATAATAACACATCTCTAGGAGTGCTCGCCACTCTAACTTTTATTAGAAACGCTTGATCGGCATCATTCTGCAGAATGTTTTTAATACCATGAGAAGATTTATAAAGGGCTGCTCTTCTTTCCTTTGTCGAAGGCAATGGAAGCTCCCCTCATATACAGAGATCCCCTGGCTGCCTGGGGTGCAGAAGTCCCCATGCCCTACGTCTTCCTCAAAGGTTCCCTGGTCTGGAGATTCTCAGAAGACCAAGCCTCCTGAGCTAAGAGGAGATCCTTATTCATTCTGGTTTGGCTTTGAACCAACCCACATGCTTCTGGCCAGGTCTTCTTGGGACCAAGCTGCCCCAACACCAGTGCTGTGAAATGTTGCATGAAAAAAGAGTTGTGTGGTCAAATCAGTCTGAGAAATGTTACGTGCTCTAGCCCTCAGTTCTTTTCCCAGTGTGAAAAGTCTTGTTGACCTTTCCTCAGTCCAGAATTTCTTGAAATTATTTGACCAGATAAACTCAGATTTGAATAATTTATCTGAGTAAATAAACCCAGAAATCTTTTTGCTTGGTTCAACAGAACGAATTAATAACCCACAGAACTAGTGGTGGGGGACCCATCCATGTGGAATGCCGGCCAACTGCTTTGGGCCATCAACGGCTCAGAGAGGCCCTGATATTACGGCTTGCCCTTGCTCCCCAGGACTCTTGCCCATGTGACTGACATAGTCCTTGAGACCCTAATGTCTCTGAGATTAACATCCAACAGCTTAAAAGTGGCTGCTAGGCATGGATAATAAATGACTATAATCAAAGATAGCTAGAATTAAAACAGTATCCAGGAAAGCCTGGAATAACTTGATGATCCTTTTATACTTCCTACACTCAGATCCTGTCATCTCTTTCATGATCCATTCTGGAAGAATAGCTTTTCCGAAGTGCATAGAGCTTAAAACCCTTTTTGGAAGTAGCCCAATGTAGCAGAAAGAACAGAGGCTTCGAAATGAGAAAACCATTTGGATCAAACCTGCCATTCACTGGCTAAAAGCAAAAAGACCAAAAAATAACAAGTATTGGCAAGGATGTGGAGAAAAAGGAGCCCTCGTACACGGTTGGTGGAAATATTAATTGGTATAGCCACTGCGGAATACTGTATGGGATTTCCTCAAAAAATTAAAAATAGAAATACCATATGATCCAATAATTCTGTCGGGTATTTTCCCAAAGAAAAGGAAAACATGAATTCAAAAAGATATGTGCACCCTTATGTTTATTGCAGAATTATTTACAATAGCCTAAGTATACAAGCAACTGAAGTGTCCATTGATACATGAATGGATAAGGAAGATGTGGTATGTGTGTGTGTGTGTGTGTGTGTGTGTGTGTGTGTGTGATGAAATATTGTGCAGCCACAAAAAAGGATGAGATGTGCCATTTGAGACAACGTGGATGGACCTAGAATGTATTATGCTAAGTGAAATAAGTCAGACTGAGAAGGACAAATACCGCATAATTTCACTCCTGTATGGAATCTTAAACAAAATGAATAAACAAACAAGAGGCAGAATCAGACCTGTAAATACAGAGCACAAACTGACGGGAGCCAGAGGGGAGGGGGCGGGGGAAATGGGCAAAATGGGTGAATGGGAGTAGGAGATACAGGCTTCTAGTTATGGAATGAATAAGTCACAGGAATAAAAGGCACAGCATAAGGGGTAGAGTCAGTGACAATGTAATAGTGATATACGGGGACAGATGACAACTATACTTGTGAGCAGAGCGTACTGTATAAACTTGTCAAATTGTCATGTCGTACTTCTGAAACTAATGTAACCTCAGCTATATTCAACCAACCAACAAACAAAATCCCTGCCATTCACCAGATCTGGTACAAATTATTTAATTCCTTTGAGCTTCACTTTTCTCATCTGTAAAATGGGGCTCTGTAATTGAAAGTAAAATGAGTAAACGTGCCCAGCACTGTGTCAGATACATAGAGTGCTTAACAAATGCTAGTTTCTTCTTTGCTCCTCAAGTGACTTTCCATTGCTCTTATGATCAACTCAAGGTAGGACTAGGATGGAGATCTTCTGCAGCTTCATCTCATGCTTTTTCCTCCCTGTCCCTTTCCCCCTGTGGGGACCTGTGTCAATTCCCTGGACGTTCATTCCTTCACGCCCTTTTGGAATGAGGTGCGGATAGAAAGCTGACCTGGCACCGAGCGGGGAGGAAATTCCTAACAAGTGAGCAGCTCAAAATACTTAATAGGTTATTTTTGAAGTGTATGCTCCTGTGTAGAGGTAATAGAATACAGTTGTACCCGAGATCCCGTGATTTCTGGAAGTATACATTCCCAGTAGATGGCAGCATTGTTTCATTTACTTTTATCTACATGGTCACACCGAGTGCTGTTGGCTGGTGACACCAGTTACAGTTTCACCAATGAAACACCACGAAAGCCCCTTTTCTTCCATTTAGTTTTTTCTCCCTTGAAGAAAGTTCGCAAACATTCATGTGTCACCACTGAGACCTTTTGCCTTGGGCCAGTGGTGATTTTTTAAAAAAGAAAGAAGGGTTTCCTTGGCTGACTAGGCTGGCCTTCCTGTTCAGAGACTACATTCCTTTATAAGCCTGGTCTCAAGTGAGGGCCTCTGCCTTCAAATTCTTCCTTCCTTTGACCTATACTCTCTACAATCTGGCCAAACATTTGTTCAAAAACTCTCTTGGCTCTTAGGGCAGAGTTGCTTTGTGTTGGTCTTAAACGTAGCTCCTCAGGATTTTAGCCTAACAGAAGCTGATCTTTAATCAATGTTCTGCAATGCCTTATAGAGGCGGGATGCAAATAATCCCTCATCAATCCCAGGGCAAACAGACCAAAGGGGGAAGTCCATGCTGCATTAACTTGTAAATCAGAGCGCTTTCAGCTGACCCCTGATGGATTTTCCATATGCTTCCAAATGGCTGAGTCTGGAAATGCAGAGGTTGAGAGACAGCAGGATATGGAATCTGCAAATACATAAGCCTTTTTGGCCACGGCTTCGTGGTGACCTCTGTTTGTGTGTTGTTACAGCTGTGTCTTCGGCTACATCGGGGAGCGCTGTCAGCACCGAGACTTGAGATGGGACCTGCGCCACGCGGGCCAGGGGAGGCAGCGACAAGTCGCCTTGGTGGCCGTCTGCGTGGTGGGGCTCATCCTGCTGCTGCTGCTGGGGCTGTGGGGGGCTCACTGCTACAGGTGACTCTGTCTTTCCCTTGGCACTTTCAGCCTCTCTCTAGCGTCTCCCAAGGGAACGCCTGCCTCCTTGAGATAAACTTCTACACACTTGCTACATTTGTTTAAACGGGGGAATAACAGTAAAAGAAAACAAGAAATGGTTGAGGATTTCCCTGCCCTGGAGCCCCGGTGGTTTTGCTTTTCCTTGTCCCATTCCAGTCTTTGTCAGTATATCTACATCATTTATGGTTATTTATTTATTTATTTATTTATAATCTATTAATCTATTTTTGTTTATTTATTTATAATCTATTAAAATAGATTTTATTTATTTGACAGAGAGAGACACAGCAAGAGAGGGAACACAAGCAGGGGGAGTGGTGAGGGAGAAGCAGGCTTCCTGCCAAGCAGAGAACCCGATGCGGGGCTCGATCCCAGGACCCCGGGATCATGACCTGAGCCGAAGGCAGACACTTAACTGACTGAGCCACACCCCTATGGGGTTGTTACTTAGCATAATACATTTTTGTATTCTACATTTTTTTTCTCTTAGCATCACCTCCTTCCCCCTATAGGCTGCATACATAATTTTGCGTGGCTGCCTTCCACTCAGTCGATTTCCCACGAAGTATTAACTTCTGTTCAAGAGAATCAGTACTTTCCCTCACTTGGAATGTCCCTGGGATTTGTGTTTTCAGTAATTTCAAGGTAAAAGTTAAAAACTACAGAGCAAAAATATTTACACCTTTAATTTAAAAAATAATACTATACTAAGGTGAAGGGATCATTTTCCATTTTCTGGCAAAGGACTTCATCTTCTATCATCAGTGTCGAAAAGCATTGTATGTACTGTTATAGTTTGCGCTGTACAAAATTATTGAGTCATAACACTTTGGGGCAGAAGGGAACTTTGTAGAATTACCTAATTTAGTCTAATCATTTTAATCCTGAAGGAGGTAAGAATCTAAGAATCACTTAACCAATGGCCCCAGTTCTCTGGGATCATAGGGAAGACCTACACCACCACCTGCAGATGGAGATCCAACCACATTTGCCAGTGCTACCCAACCACTCAGGTGGCAAATGTCATGTATTATGGAGAATTTCAGTATTTCATCCAAGATGTGTTTGTCTGAGAACCTGCTGTATTCTAGCGTTGTGGTTAAGAGCATGAGCTCTAGAATCAGACCACACAGGTGCAAGTCCCAGTCATGCCTAAGGAACACCAGACATGTTATCTAACCTTTGTATTCATTAATTTCCTTTGCTATACAATGGGAACAAAAAACTGTACTTAACTCAAGAGTTAGTGTAAAATTAATTGAGTTAATTTAAGTAAGGAGTTCAGCATAGAACTGGCATATAGGACTTAATAAACACTGTTTATCATGATGATGATTTTTTGTTGTTGTTGTTCATGATGATGATTTTCTATGAGCTGTCATCTTCCCCTCCAAGAGTAACATGTTCTGAACCCTTTTACATCTTGAGAGACAAAGTTCTCAAGCACAAACTTGAAATTTTTAAATCAGAGGTCCAACAGTAACAATTTCACTTTTTAACCTGGTATTGGATTTGTAGGAAGAATATTAAATAACCAAGATTTATCCCGTTGGACAGAATGCCAAAAGAAAAGTAGAGTCTTGGTGAATGGTGTAGAAAAAATGGAAGCGAGAAGCTCAAGTTCATGTGTGCCGTAATTATGAAGTATTTTTTCTTATACTGTGGATTACGGCATAATAAATAAGTTTTATGATCTGTTGATGTTCTTCAGAGCTCTGGACTGAAATCTCATGTCAGTTTGCTGGCTTTTTGGACTTGGAATTCAAAGATCAGCTTAGTGGGTTAGTGTAGACTTTATATACAAAGAGCAAGTTTAGCTTCTGACCCCTGTATATCTAAAATCAAAAGTGATAAGAACTATTTCTTCAAAACGAAAACTCATCAGAACTCTTTCCAGCTTATCCCCCTGCAAATTTTCAG
>CM053604.1:76647195-76661982 GCA_028646535.1 Procyon lotor
TTTTTTTTTTTTTTTTTTTTTTTTATTTGACAGAGAGAAACACAGCGAGAGAGGGAACACAAGCAGAGGGAATGGTAGCGGGAGAAGCAGGCTTCCTGCCGAGCAGAGAGCCCGATGCGGGGCTCGATCCCAGGCCCCTGGGATCTGACCTGGGCCGAAGGCAGACGCTTAACGACTGAGCCACCCAGGCGCCCAATTTTTAAAATGTTATAATATTATTACTTCAAAGAATTTGACTTCTACTTGTAAGAAAATCCACAGGTGTTCTGTCACAAACTATAACTTTTGTTGTATAAACTATATATACAAGCTAGTATACAAACTGTGTGTGTATATATATATATATATATAGTTATACAACTATACAAACTAGTTATACAAACTATAACTATTTTGCAGCTTGGAACTGTTTCTATTAGCCACTTGATTGAGTATTTTCCGCACTGCCTTTGACTGAGAATAGTAGCAGCCCGTACCCAATGTCAGTACCGTCCATAGCAAAGAAATCACAGTTCCTTAGAATGGTTTTCATAGCAGCACTTACCTTCCTTACTACCCTTGGTCAGATGTCCCGGCAGGCCTGTTTGACAGAGGGTCACACTCCTAGAGGGACTCAACTGCCACCTGCCCAAGACAGCAGCACTGTTTTTGGAATCTTGAGGCTGGCTAGCGGTCTTTACTCCCATGTTTCCTTCATTGCCTTCTGTTAATTGGCTGCTCAATACATTACGAGCTTGTCTCTCCCTCTAGAGGCCACAGCTCTGGGGAAAGGGATCCCAGCTTCATATTAGACCTCCCTCCCTTTACTCCCTTTCCCCTCCGCGCATGACACCATGCCTTCTATAGACTTTGTGCCTCGTGTTTGTCAAGGAAATAAGTATTTATAAAGCTAGATTTGGAGGCAAGATACCTATTCTACTTTCTAGCTTGGCAACATGAGATAGTATTCTCTTCGGTCTTCCTCTCTGTGTGTTCTTGTGTCTGGTGCCTTTGAGTAGGAGAGGGCACCAAACTAGTGGGAGGAGCCCAGGCATCTCATAGAACCTTGGAAAAAGTGAAGTATCTGGAAACTTCCACAGAAGAGAATGCCTTACAAAACCCAAGTTGTGCTCCTAGTTTTCTTAACAGTTCTTCTCTTTCAGGTATTTTAAGTACCTACATTTCAGTAGCAAAAGCAGTTGTCCCTGACCATCATGGAGAGGGCTACTGGCTGTGTTTTGTTTTGAAATCGCCTCACATTTTGGCTTTATTGCAGGACTAAGAAGCCGCCATCAAAGAATTTAAAGAATCCTTATGAAGAGTCGAACAGAGAAGGTAGCAGTAGCAGGCCCACAGACAGCGAACCTAGGATGGCCTCTTGTCCCCAGCCTTGGGTAATGTGACCAAAGTACATGAAGCAAGAAATTGACTTCATATGGGCCCCAGTTCATTTTTTTCTCATTTTTTTCCTATCCTGTAGCTTCTTCTTATAACTTACATTTTTATGGATTATGTGAAAAGTCTTTCCCAATTTTTAGGTGGTGTCTTTCAAATAGAGGTTTTTTTTTTAATTTTTAAAAATATTAAATTAATATTAATTTTAAATATTAATATTAAATTAATTAATATAATATTAATTTTAAAATATTAAATTAAATAAAAAATTAAATTAAATAATATTTTTAAAATATTAAAAAATATTTTTAAAAAAATCTTTTTAAAGATTTTATTTATTTATTTGACAGAGAGAGACATAGCGAGAGAGGGAACATGAGCAGGGGGAGTGGGGAGAGGGAGAAGCAGGCTTCCCGTTGAGGAGGGAGCCTGATGCGGGGCTTGATCCCAGGACCCTGAGATCATGAACTGAGGTGAAGGCAGACGCTTAACGACTGAGCCACCCGGACACCCCTCAAATAGATGTCTTAAAAGCCCAAGATTATGCTCTACTTTTCTTTATTTTCTCCTCTTGTGATTTCTCCTGTAGCTGTTCATTAATTTATTTTGTAGAAATATAGTAGATGCTCTAATTTTCTTAAGATGTCTTTTCTTCACATACATTTTAAATCCCTAAATTTCAGCAGCAAAATAGTTGCCAGATGTAGCAAATAAAAATACAGGATGCCTAGTTAAATTCATACTTTCAGAGAAGGCTGAAATTTAAATTCAAATTTAACTGGGTGTCTTGTATTTTATCTGGCAAATCTATCCATTTTCCAAAAAGCACAGTGATTGGGAAGTTCAAAATGCTTCATAAATTACCCACTTCAGTAACTGATCTTGAAACCGAATAGGGCAAGCTTGGGCTAGGCTAAGCTCCCTTGAACTGTTGGAATTTCCATTTCCAGACACCTGTCAGGGACAACTTGAGTGGTTCAGTGTGTACTGCTGGTATTATGTGTGGCATGTATTGCAGAAGAGACTGGAATATATGGCAGATCCGTGGGGGATTGAAACCTACGGGAAAATAGGTAAAAGGTTCTTAGGAAGCTCTTTTGGAGGGGCAGAGGTAGCATTTGTCTCCTTCCAACATGGCTCCCCCCCCCCCCATCCTGCACTCACTGTGCTTTCTCAGAGAGTAGCTTCCCTATGGCCATGCATCTGCCTAGCATGTGATCGCTGATCGTGCCTCTGATAGGCATTCAGTGTGTACTTGTTTTCTGGCTGAAACTTAAACTACAAAAACTTAAAAGACAAAAATCAAATAAGAAATGTGAGGACTAGCCTGACCCTCCTACTAATTGGCTGTTTTCATCTTCAGCAGGTCACTGAACTCCCATTTCCTCTTTAGGACACCGAGGGGTTTGGATTACATGACCTCTGAGATCCCTTCTGTATCTGCAGATTCCCTAAGCGCGTGCTCCTGGATGGACTTACCTATAGAATGTCCTCAGTTCTTTGAGCCCTCATGACTGTGGACTTCTAAATGACCTATATTGCACCTGTCGGTCTATATGGTGTTTCATTCGGGTTCTGGGTAGCAAGTTTAATTCATGGTATTGAAATCATGGAGAGGAGGGAGAAACGATCTATATTTAGCTTAGAAAAAAAATCAAAACCACTTGCCACTGTCATTAGCAACTTGTCGGCTGAGAGCTGTGGTAGGCAGCCTCGGACTGCTGCGCTCCGTCCCCCTAGCTGGCATAACGGTCCACCATGATGCTCACCCACATGAGCAGCTGCTGTAGGTATCAGTGGGAGTGGGAGAGAGCCAAGCATCTGAACGAGAAGGAGAAGCAGCAGACCCTAATTTGGTTCCATCAGCTCCCTTCCCCCTCTCAGCCCAGGACTCTAGGACCTAGGTGCTTCTGGCAGAAAAACATGTGGCTAGAAAATTTGCAGTGCAGAGGGCTAGATTTTGACTTTAGTCAGAAATAATGGGTATGTGCCCTGAGACAGTGGGTCGTGTGTTGATTTGGCAATATGTTGCTGCAGGGAGACCATTAAGGGAGAGAAAGCAGTGAAGGATAATTAGCATTGTGGAAAATAAGAAAATGAAAACACATGTTTATGGGATTCGCCAACATTTCTCTCCCTAATTGACTCCAGCCGTTATTCTTCCTATACTTTTCTCAAAGAGAAATATGAGCGGGGAGGTTTTTATTTTTTTCTTTTTCTATTCCCTTTTCCTTATTATATTTCTGAGTTATGGGGATGGCCCATCTCTGAACGTCCTCTTGGGGACGGCCCATCTCTGAACCAACAACCAACCAAATCTTGGGGCATTCCCTCTGCTGGGTTATTGATTGGTGAGGAAGGACTTTGCAAATTACTCTCCTTGTCCAAGGGCATGAGATAACTTACAGCAGTGATCTATTTTTTTTCATTGATCTGTTTTGATATCAAATCTGTCTAGTGTGAATGAGAGCCAGTGAACTCTGGTCAGCCTGCATTGCAAGTGGCCAGTCAATCGTGGGCAATGCAATAAGGACAAAAATAATAATTTTTTTAACCAAAGAGAAATGCTGAATCTTTCTGGGCTTGCCTTTTAGAATTCTTGTTCCCAAGCTGTTCGACTATGAAAAATCATTTTGTGGATCCCTACAAAATGGTAGTTCTACTATTAGTTTTTATTACCCATTAAGACCCCAAATTACTCAGAACGCGGTAGCATGTTTAAATGAATTTTACTAAACATGCACACTATTTGAAAAGTTGGAGCACATACATATATGAGATCTTATTTGTCTGGTCTTTGGGCAATGCTCAGAACACTTAGGGATTCTTAGATTGCTGAAAGTAAAACAGTCAGATCCTTAGGATCTGTGACCCAAAAGTTGGGGTTCCACGATTAGAATAGATTCTTCCGTAGAGTATCGGCAGTGCCTAGTTGCCTTAATCAACATAAGGCTCCTAACTGAAAACTGAATCTTTCATTAGCAAGAGAGAGAAATTTGACAGGGCCTTTCTTTCAGCTTTCACCTTCCATACGATGAACATTAAATGAAGCCCTAAACTTCGGTTCCATGTATGTTGAGATCATTCATGAATTATAGTAATGTCCTCTTTCTCCCTCCCTCCCTTGTGTTCTCTGCAGTTTGTGGTGATAAAGGAACACCCAAATCTCAGGAATGGAAGTCACCCTGTGACCCCGAAGGACAGTGAGGCAGCAGCTGTCAGCCCGTCCTCCTCTCCGGAGCCTGGTGGGTGGCCGTCTTTATCTGGATCCTGAATGTTTTCCCAAGTGTGAAAGACTCATGGAAGCGGAGACACAGTAGTTAAACTATGTATGAGCTATGCGAGCAGCTGGGCCATATTGAAAATCCATAGAGCCTCAGAGAGATGTATTTGGATCGGCTTCCTATCTTGCATGAAGTGACCGTGTTTGCTCAAAACTATGGTCACACGGCAGTCTGCTAGATCACTCTGAGCAAGCACTCAATGAAATGACTCTTTCTTTGGAATTTGGTGGGGTTTTCTGGTCTTTGGGATCTGTGCTGGTAGCTGTAGGTATAGCTCCGGTGAAATTGTAAATGGCTCTAAGAAAACATGTTCCATGTTCTAGTAGGAAAGTTCCTGTGAATTTAAATTGATCTGGGGGTCCTCTTGGGGATTTGGGAGTGTTCATGTCTTATCGGGGCCATCTGTGAAGTCCATGCAGGCTACTGGGAGAGGGTCCATAAAATCAAGCCAGGTTCTCAGGGTGCTCTGGGACTCAACCTGCGTCAGGTGGAATTGGAATTAGATACTCTTCACCATAGTACTTTGCCAAGAGTTGCATGGTGATAATAAACATCTTGGGCATTGGGCTCAGATGTCAGTTTTATTTCATAACTCAGAGGACAAAGTTGAACATGTTTGAATCATAAGCTGTTAGAAAGTTTCGAAGAAACTTTGAACCGACAAAAAATAGTTTCTCAGGACACCTGGGTGGCTCTGTCGGTTAAGCGTCTGTCTTTGGCTTAACTGGTCATAGTCCCAGGGTCCTGGGATCAAGTCCCACATCAGCCTCCCTGCTCAGAAGGGAGCCTTCCCACCCTTCCCCCCGGCTTGTTTTCCCTCTCTGTCTCTCTCTCTCTCTGACGAATAAGTAAAATCTTAAAAACAAAATAAAACACCAGTTTCTCTGCTGAGAGGGGCTTCAGCTTTGCTTGTATTTTCTGATGTTTGCCCTTTGTGAATATGCTTGTTACCCTATTCTCCTCTTCAGGTTTCCTTATAGAGAGAATGTAGGATTCTAGTTTTGAAAAACTCACTCTACATCTGTCTCGTATGTGTATTGCCATATAACCCAAATTCAGTAGAACTTTTTTTTTTCCCTTGACAAAGGCCTTGGATTTTAACCTACACTTAAGAATTGAATATTAAAACAACTATAGATATAATTTTATATGTAAACTGTTACCAATGTTGTTACCTACATAATGAAAACATTTGGCATTTTCAAAAGTTGCTTGGGTTTTGTTGTTAATACTAACATTATCAGAAAGTAATACAATATCTTATAGTTACATATTAGTTTTTCTTGAGGAGCTAAAAGCACGTAATTCTTTGTTACGAAAGTAATTCAGTGTAGAGGTATGTATAATTTTTCCAGTTAATCAGTAGCACAATGATTGGATCAAGGTGTGGTTAAACTCAGAAAATTACTAAGGACTTGGTTAGTGGAGTACACAGGAAAAGATTAGAATATCTCCCGTTTTGCTCACCCTACTACAGTTTGACTCACTCTCTGTGGGCCATTCATATAACTGTCTCCCAATTTGGGTGATCACAACCCAATCGTGGCCAGCTGTCCCATAAAATGCAGGAGGTGAAAGTGCTTAGAGAGATCCAAAGTGGGGAAAGAGAATGGTAAGTGAGATAAAAGGTCGAGATGGGCTCTGAGCCAAGTCCTCCCCTGCTCCTGGAAAACCCATGAAAACACGGGCTATGCTAGTGGTGGATCCCTGGAGCCATATTTATTGACTTCAGCCAACACGTTGGTGCAGGTTAAGTTAGCATCGTGCTGCAGGCAGAGTAGCACACTCGGGAATAGGCAGCCAAGTGCATTGAAAACCTGAGCTCTATTCTCAAGGCTCCCAGAAGGGGAGAGAAGTGCACAGAGAAGGTCAAAGAGGAATGTCAGGTAACATGGCCTTTGATTCATCTCATCCAATCAAGACGAATTTTTTAGAAATTGGGTCCACATAGTCTGAGAACGGATCGATTCTGTGTCTCTCTCGTCTTTCTGGCTTACTCTGCAATCACTATTATTTGGGCCTCTCTTGCTGGGCATTGTGAGTGATGTGAATCCTCAAGTTTCTTTTTCCTTTTGTATAGGCTCCGTGCAATGGACGTCATGGAGAAATGACCCCCAGATGTATACGGGCACAGAGCAAGGCTGCCGCACTGCACTATCCAGCGATAGAGGCTCTGGTGTCCAGGCAACAGAGCAGAGCTTTCCTCTCCCCTCCTGTGGGGCACAGCCCATTGCTCTGGGGGTTGAGAAGCCACATTCCCTCCTGTCAGCTAACCCATATTGCAACAAAGGACCCCAGATCCACCACCCCAAAAGAAGTCGACTCAGTGACAACCGGAATTAAAAGGAAGGTCAAATGGATTAACTGTATCGGTAGATGGTAATATTTCATTTCAAAAAGTAGAGGGAAAATATGGATTTTGGTGCCAAAATATCTACCACTCGTCACCGACTTGGGGTCCTGGAGACAAACATGTGGTCATGCTTTCTTCCTTCCCACAGTCCTGTTGCAGATTCTCAAGTGAGAGTCACTGGGAGAATCACTAGGGAACTCATTGGAAACCAAGGCATGGTGTTACTTTGCAAACTGTGTTGTCTTCAATAGTCAGTACAGCTAGGTACTTTTTTCTCTGCAGCCCCAGAAAAAATTGGTTTCAAAGCAGGCAACCACACTGGTTTGGTCAGTTATAAGGTAATTCCTTTTATTTGGACAGAACATTTAGCTCAATCTCATAAAATGATTAGAATATTAAAATTGCAGGTCTGATGCATTGTGGGCATTTCACCTACTGCTGGTATGATCCATGCTGCTGATTTCACAATGAATTTTGATAGATTAATCGAAAACTGTATTAACTTAGAACCTGATTTTTTCAGAATTAGTTGGCTTATTTTTTCTATTTAAAAATCTTGGAGACATTTTATTTTTAAAAATTACTCAAGAGACATCATTGTTTCTCAAGCATTACTATCCTTTCCCCACTTTTTTTTTTTTAAATGAAAATGGTAAATTTTCCTTTCATGTGTTGGCACAGAATTTGTACTTATTTTCAAATATGAGATTGTAAGCAAATTTCCAGATTTATTTTCATTTTGATCAATCTCTGCTAATTATTTAAATAAAATCACCATGAAACAAACATGTTCTTGTATTCCTGGTTAATTAATAAATTATAGTTCAGGGGATATTAGAGTTGAACCAAAGTGATTTGCCAGAATGATTGTCAAAGCTTCCTATTGTTATACTTCTAAAAATAATTTTGAAATCAATTGTAACTTTATAAAGTAAAACTTCCTAAGGCCTTCTAATTAAACCTTATTCTTGTAGCTAAGATGTTATTACAACTCATACAAACTAATACAGTAAGTGTAGACTGTTTGGGCCTTTGAATTATTCAGTTTAAGCATCAACTAGTTCCTTTGTTTACCTTTTCTTGCATTTTTCTTCAACTCCTTAAGACTTTGGTTAGACTGGAAGTCAGCATAAAAAGGAGTTGAAGCACATCTCGTTAAGTAGATACTTAGAAATTTTGGTAAAGAGTTAGTGGTGAGGAAGATAACTTAGATAATTATTCGGTATGATCCCTTTCCCAGATTTATACAAAAACAGATTTTTCTGTATTCTGTACAAAGTTTTGCTTTGACAGTCAATTCCCTGAAGGATCAGAAGACCTATTTTTTTTTCTAATGAATGAAATGACCTTAGAAAACAATACTCAGAATATTCCCAACTACCGGGAAGTTATATTCCAGAATGTAAATCTTTTTTCTCCTTCCCGAAGTGAGCATTTCTGAAGTTTTCAGGTGTAGATTATACAATTTTATAAAAATTTTACTCCCTCTTTCTTTTAGAATTTCAATGATAACCAAAGAGATGACATGAGACCACAGTAGCTCATGACATAACATTATCTTTGAACCACATACTCCCTGTTTCCTTCAAGCCTTTCAGTGACTCTGCTACCTCATAAATTGGGACCATGTTAAATCCCAAACCAAGCGGTAACACTGGCTCCCCCATCAGATTAAAGAAAAAATGTACTTTGCGTGCTGTAATCAGCAAGTCGCCATGAAGAAATGGCTTCCTTTCTTGTGGTTCCGTGTTTCTACCAGAAATATCCTCCTTTAAAAATTTATTTTTAGACAGAGTATTTTCATCTGAGATGTTTGATTTGCATTTTTTCCAGACTGAATATTCTTATCTCACAGTCTCATTGGGCACAATGCTGATTGTGATTCTATTTGACTACGTGCTACCTACTACATGTAAAATGAGCATTCAGCCCTCTTCTAGCATCTAATGAAGGCTTAGGACACTGTAGTCTTTTAAAACCTGTTCCACAGATTAGCCTTGATTTCCAGCTCGTGTCCTTGTCATGTGAATAAATTATTATTGTGTGATAATCGAAAATGTGTTAAAAGTACTAAATAATAAGTTCTTAAAAATAATTTTGGGAGAAAGGGAAACTACCTAGTCATTTTAAGTAGCTGTGACAGGCAAGGTGTTATGTTTTCCTTTTGTTTCTCTTCTTAAGTCTTTATATGAAAAACCCTAGTTCTTTGCATTGTTTCAACCTCAGTTCCTCAAAGTTAGACATGCCTGAAGCAATTCTGCCATTTACAACTTCATGGGATGTCTTTAGCTAGTGACCATATGCTAGCCACAACATAGCTCCATAGGAAAATATGTGGCAGACATTTAGTATCACTTTAATCGTGGACACATCTGAAACAGAGGCATCTAAATTATAAAACAGGAGAATTTCCTAGCTGGTGGTTATATTTTTTTTTCCTCTACAGTGATATTTGGCTCTTTTGACATGATTCAGTTTCTGATGGGCCAGAAGAAAATTAAGATATGCCGCACTCAACAATTAAGCCTTTAGGATGCATTCTTCTTTTTTAAGTTTCTATTTTAATTCCAGTTAGTTAACATACAGTGTTATGTTAGTTCAGGTGTATATAGTGACTCAACACTTACAGACAACACCGGGTGCTCATCACAAGTGTACTCCTTAATCCCCATCACCTATTTCACCTGTGTGTCCGTGTGTTCCCCTCCCCACCCCCCCATAACCAGCAGTTTGTTCTCTATAGTTTAGAGTCTGTTTCTTAGTCGACCTCACTTTCTTTTTACCCCAGTGCTTGTTTATTTCGTTTCTTAAATTGCACATATGAAAGAAATATAGTATTTGTCTTTCTCTGACTTATTTCACTTAGCGTTATACTTTCTAGCTCCATCCATGTCGTTGCAAATGGCAAGATTTCATTCTTCCTATGGGCTGAATGATATTCCTTTGTGTGTGTGTATATGTATACACAATACTCTCTCTATATATATATAATATATATTATTTATATATATATTATATATATATAATATATTCTTTATCCATTCATCAGTTCATGAACAACAAGACTGCTTCCATAGTTTGGTCATTAGAACTAATGCTGCAATAAACCTTGGGGTACATGTTTTTGTATTCTTTGGGTAAATCCCTAGTGGTGCAATTACTGGATTGTAGGGTAGCTCTATTTTTAACTTTTTGAGGAATCTCTATACTGTTTTCCAGAGTGGCTGCACCAGTTTGCATTCCCACCAACAGTGCAAGAGTGCCTCTCTTTTTCCATATCCTCACCAACGCCTGTTGTTTCTTGTGTTACTGATTTTAGCCATTCTGACAGGTATGAGGTAGTATCTCATTGTAGTTTTGATTTGCATTTCCCTGATGGTAAATGATAATGAATATCTTTTCATGGCCATCTGTACATCTTTTTTTGGAGAAATGTCTATTCATGTCTTCTGCCCAGTTTTTTTAATGGATTATTTGTTTTCGGAGTGTTGAGTTGTATAAGTTCTTTATGTATTTTGGATATTAAACCCTTATCAGATATGTCATTGTCAAATATCTTCTCCCATTCCACAGGTGGCCTTTTAGTTTTGTTGATTGTTTCTTTTGCTCTACAGAAGCTTTTTATTTTGATGAAGTCCCAATAGTTTACTTTTGCTGTTGTTTGCCTTGCCTCAGGAGACACATCTAGAAAGAAGTTGCTACAGTTGATGTCAGAGATCTTACTGCCTGTGTCTTTTATAAGATTTTAATGATTTTAGGTCTCACATTTAGTTCTTTAATCCATTTTGAATTTATTTTTGTGTGTGGTGAAAGAAAGTGGTCCAATTTTGTTCTTTTGCATGTTGCTGTCCAGTTTTCCCAACACCCTTTGTTGAAGAAACTGTCTTTTCCCACTGGATATTGTTTCTTGCCTTGTCAAAGATTAATTAATCAAATACTTGTAGGTTTATTTCTGGGCTGTTCTACTGATCCCTGTGTCTATTTTTGTGCTGGTACCTATACTGTTTTGATTACTACAGCTTTGTAATATAAACTGAGGTCTGGAATTGTGATGCCTTCAGCTTTGCTTTTCTTTTTCCAGATGCTTTGGCCATACGGAGTTTTTCATGGTTCCATACAAATTTTAGGATGGCTTGTTCTGGCTCTATGAAAAATGTTATTGGTGTTTTGATGGTGGTTGCATTAAATGTATAGATTACTTTGGGTGGTATAGACATTTGAACAATACTTTCCTTCCAATCTATGAGCATGGAGTATCTTTCCATTTCTTTGTGTTATCTTCAGTTTCTTTCATCATTATTTTATAGTTTTAAGGGTACAGGTCTTTTACCTCTTTGGTTAGGTTTATTCCTAAGTATCTTATTATTTTTGGTGCAATTGTAAATGGGACTGTATTCTTAATTTCTCTTTCTGCTACTTCATTGTTAGTGTATAGAACTGCAACAGATTTCTGTTGATTTTGTATCCTGCAACTTTAATGACTGTGTTTATCAGTTCTAGCAGGTTTTTGGTGGAGTCTTCCAGGTTTTCTCTGTATAGTATCATGTCATCTGCAAATAGTGAAAGTTTTACTTCTTCCTTATGGATTTGGATGCCTTTTGTTTCTTTTTGTTTTCTTATTTCCGTGTTGAGGATTTCCAGTACTGTTGAATAAAAGTGGTGAAAGGGAACAGCCTTCTCTTGTTCCTGACCTTAGGGGAGAGGCTCTCAGTTCTTTCCCATTAAGGATGATGTTTGTGGGTTTTTCATATATGGCCTTTATTATGCTGAGGTATGTTCTCTCTGAACCTACTTATTGAGGGCTTTTATATGGATGTTATACTTTGTCAAATGCTTTTTTTGCATCTACTGAAATGATCATATGGTTCTTATCCTTTCTCTTATTGGTATGATGTGTCATATTGATTGATTTGTGAATGTTGAACCACCCTTGCACCCAGGAATAAATCTCACATGATCTTGGTGAATGATTTTTTAAATCCAAAGTATTGTTGGATTCAGTTTGCTAGTATTTTGTTGAGAATTTTTGCATCTATGTTCATCAGGGATATTGGCCTGTAGTTCTCTTTTTTAGTGATGTCTTTATTTGGTTTTGGTATCAGGGTAATTCTGACCTCACAGAGTGAATTTGGAAGTTTTCTTTCTTTTTCTATTTTTTGGAGTGGTTTGAGAAGAATAGGTATTAACCTTTCTTTAAATGTCTGATAAGATATGCCTGTGAAGCCATCTGATCCTGGACTTTTATTTGTTAGGAGTTTTTATTTTTTTAATTAAAAAAATTTTTTTTTATTACTGCTTCAATTTCATTGTTGGCAATTGGTCTATCCAAATTTTCTTCTTGTTTCTGTTTTGGTAGTTTATGTGTTACTAGGAATTTATCCATTTCTTCTAGCTTATCCAATTTCTTGGTGAATAGTTTTTCCTAATATCCTCTTATAATTGTATTTCTGTGATGTTGGTTATTATTTCTCTCCTCTCATTTGTGATTTTATTTATTTGAGTCCTTTCTCATTTTTCTTGATAGGTCTGTCTAGAGATTTATCAATTTTATTGATGTTTTCAAAGAACCAGCTCCTGGTTTCATTGATCTGCTCTATTGTTTTTTGTTTTGTTTTGTTTTTTTTAAGTTTCTAGATCACTTATTTCTGCTTTAATAGTTATTTTTTCCTTCCTTCTGCTAGGTTTTGTGTCCTTATTCTAGATTCTGTAGATGTAAGGTTAAGTTGTTTATTTGAGATTTTTCTTGCTTTTTGAGGTAGGCCTGTCTTGCTATAAACTTTCCTCTTAGAGCTGCTTTTTCTGCATCCCAGAGATTTTTGACCATTGTGTTTTCATTCTCATTTGTTTCCATTTGCTTTTTTGTTTCTTCTTTTTTTCCTAGTTGACCCATTTGTTGTTTAGTAGCATGTTATTTAACTTCCATGTATTTATGGTCTTTCCAGATTTTTTTCTTGTAATTGACTTCTAGTTTTATAGCCTTGTGGTCAGAAAATATACATGGAATGACTTCAATCTTCTGAATTTGTTGAGGCTTGTTTTGTGGGCTGATGATATGTGATCTATTCTGGAGAATGTTCTATGTGCACTTGAAAAGAATGTGTGTTCTGCTGTTTTAGGATGGAATGTTCTGAATATATCTGTTAAATCTGTCTGTTCCAGTGTGTCATTCAAAGCCACCATTTCCTTGTTGATTTCTGTTTAGATGATCTGTCCATTGATGTGAGTGGGATGTTAAAGTTCCCTTAGTATTATTGTATCATTATCGATTAGTTCCTTTATGTTTGTTATTAACTGTTTTGTGCATTTGGGTGCTCCCATGTTAGGTACATAAATATTTGCAATTGTTATATCTTCTTAGATTGTTCCCCTTATTATTATTAGTATCCTCCTTTGTCTCTTGTTACCATCTTTGTTTTAAAGTCTACTTTGTGCAATGTAAGTATTGCTACTCCCGCTTTCTTTTGACACCCATTTGCACGTTAGATGTTTCTACATTCCTCTGCTTCTTCCAGCCTGCTGTTCATTCCATCAGGCGTGTTTCTGATTTTGTTTATTGAGCCCGTTATCTCTGCTATATTATTCCTTATTTCTGTATTAAGGGTCTCACTCATGTCTTCCGCTCTTTTTGGAAGTCCAGTGAGTATTCTTATGATCATTACTTTAAATTCTCTATCAGGCATGTTACTTATATCTGTTTCACTTAGATCTCTGGCCATGGCCTTGTCCTGTTCTTTCACTTGGGACAGATTTCTTCTCATCTTGTCTTCTCATTTTGTCTAAGTTTCTGTGCCTATTGCTGTGTGTTACAAAAGTCAACTACGTCTTCTGTTCTTGAGGGTAATGGCTTTATGAAGAAGAGACCTTATAGTGCCCTGCAATGTAGTACCCCTTGCTTTCTGGGGCCTGGTGCTTCCAGGAGTGTCTTCAATGTGGACTGCATGTGCTCTGCTATTTTGTTCTGGCCACTTTATCCTCAGGCCAGTCATCTGCAGTGGCTCTCTTTGCCTGTTATGGGCAGTGTTTGGTCCCTGGCCTGAAAGTGATGTGTTTTAGCCAAGCGTGTGCTGGTATGTTTGTGAAATGAGTCCTGTCACCAGCACCACCAGAACCAAGGCTCTGCAAAACTGTAGGTCAGGAGATGGTTTGAATAGGGCTTGGGGCTAGTGTCCTGGGGGAGGGGGCCTGCTGTGCTGGGACTGAGGCAAGCATGACTGAGAGGGGCAGTTCCTGTAGAGTGCAGGGAGGTGGGCTTGGTCATAAACAAGTTAGGTAGTATCACTGCTGTGCTGGTTCCCACAGGTGGCTCTGTATTTATGTTGAGAGATGAGAGAGGGACATGGCACTGCGAGTTTCTTTGTTCCCACAGCAATCTCTCTATGAATGCTATCTCTCTGAGTTGTGCTCTGAGATGAGTGGATAATCTCCCACTGTGTGCCCCAGGTGATTTTCAGATCACTGTTTCCATACTATATGTTTCTGGGCTGCTTGATGGCCGTTTCTCCAATAGCAGCCTCAGTGCCCTCCAAGCTGTCCCAGAACCAAGGATGCTGACCTTTAAAACCCCAAACTTTAACTCCCACTGGTTTCAAGAATTCAAGCAAGCCCCTCTTGCTTTCCAAGCCAGTTGCTACGGAGATTCCTTTTCCCTGTGTGCTCCTCTGTGTACTGATCTGTCTTTTACCCTCTTCTATGATCATGCTCCCCACCTCCAGCAATGCCATGATCCATTTCTCTCCCAAGCCCATTGCCACACTTCCTACCTTCTTCAGTGTAGTC